>JACDJE010000004.1:804924-1158640 GCA_016647715.1 Pavo muticus | reverse complement strand
CTTCGCCCCGCGGGGCCCGCGCGGCGTTGGACTGGGCGGCATCGGGGGCGCCGCGGAGCCGTTGCTGGCTGCCCGCTGCCGAGCCGCCGCCTCCTCTCCTCTCCCCTCCTCTTCTCTCCTCTCCTCCGCCGGCGGCTCCCGCTCGCCCTCCCTCGCTCTCCGCCGCCCCAAACGCAGAGCGCCGGTGCGGAGTGACGTGCTCCGGGGGATCTCATCTACATGCACACGGTGGAGCCGCCGTGCCGTGGCCGCGCCGCCCCGCCTCGCCCGCTGCTCCTCTGCCGCTGGCTTTCGGCGCGATGGATGGGTGAGTGAGCCACGGGCGTTGTGTGGTTTTCTCCACCAGTGGCCATTTTCTCTCTGCTGTCCACATAGAGGGCCCGTATCCTACCCAAGCAACACCAGGAGCAGGCAGCTCCTGAGAAAGTACAGGACCAAGTCTTCTTTTGCCTATGGCTGCACCCCTGTAGTTTAGACGATGACCCACCTGTCTCGTGGCTGGAAATGAATCGAATCAAGCTGACATGATTCCAGCAAGAGGGAGAGCTGCTAATGCACTCAGCTCCATGGGTTTCCCAGCAGCCTAAGTGCAACTTTGGCTTGTGATCCTACCTGGAAGTGAAGTGTCTGGGACCACTTCCATATGCAAAAGAAGTACTTGCCAAACATATACAAGTGGAGAGAAGCAGCCTAGGCCCTTCTCATTAAACACGCACACACAACAACTGATGAAGAACTATCCAGATCACTTAGCCAGCCACCTGTGGACACAAGGTAGTTGAGTCCTTTCAAACTGGCAGCTTCTGCATTCATGCTCACAGTGGTCCTCCTTGTACACCATCCCACTTAGAGTTTCTGCAGGAGCATTTCTCACGGGTAATGGTTTCTACAAAGGTCTATAACGGATGGTAACTTTCTACAGCTCTGTAGTCTTTGATACACTGTAGTCTCAATATCTAAATCCAGGGTCAGACATTGTTTCTCTGAAGCCGTACTGAAACTCATAGTCAGTTCAGCAGAAGTTGCTCTGAACCTGCAATTTTCTACTGTTCTGATAATTTTAATACTATCGTTATTGCAAGTCTGTCATAGCGTTACACTTTCCTGGAAAATACCAATTTTGAATGCTTATTGAACTAATGCTCAAGTGCAGCTTGTTAGGTACCTCCACAGCATTTAATATATTATAGCAACACCTGCTGGTCTTGATATGGTTAAGAATCTGTTAGCTCCTTTTTAGATTATAAACTCCAAGTTCACAAGTTGCTGAAAAGAATTCAGTTTGGATTCTGACTCATCTGCTTGTAGTTTGTCCCCAGAGCTGAAAACCACTTTCCACTATCACAAAGAGTTTACCAGTTGATGTTTACTTTCACATCACTGCAGTTTTAAATGGGCTTTTTCAAAGACAGGATTTTATTTGTGATGTGATTTGGGTCAAAATTTTCTTTCACTAAGCAAATGTTTTTAAATGGTCACTTAAAATAGCCTAAAGTGTATACAGAAGTACATGCGAGCACACTTACACGGCTGCAACCTTACCTAACACCATTCAAATAATTGCTAGCTCTTATAGATCTCTGTTCACTCAAGGAGCTCAAAGCAATTTACAAACAACATACTATTAGAGCTGACTGAAGGATGGCAGTAGTGTTTTGGAAAACTTTCAAGTTCAGAAAACATGTTTTCTTTTTGCATTAGAACAAAGCCAGAAAGCTTTGAAATATTCTCACATAGATAGCATTGAGTTGAAGCCATTGTTACCTGCTCATAAGGGTCAGGTTCCAATTTTTCATCAGAAAGGCCTGTATTGCCAGAAGAAAAATAGATCATAATCAGTATATGCAACATCTAGGTTTCAGTGGAAATGCTTTTGTTGAAAACATACTAATCAGCTCTGATTGCTGACCCATCTTACAAATGGAAAACATGGAAAGGCACTGGTAATTTGCCCCAAATCAATGCAACAAGCCAGAGGCAAATCTGGGATCCCATTCCGAATTGCAGATCCAGCTCTCTCTCTCTCTACTAGGCTATTATTCTCTCTCATCGATTTTTACTCCTACTCGTCTCCATAGGGCTCATGTTTTCACTCATACCAACCAAGATGAATAGGAAGCTGCTAGAAAGAAACACCATGATCCCATGTATTTGAATGACATTCTATACTTGATCATATCCTGCTTTCACTGTCCTCAGTCAAAATAAGTATCTGGATGAAGAACAGCTGGCTGATGTTAAGTAGCCAGAGGTAAAGATTCTCAAACAAAACATTCTAAAAAGATACCTGGCAGAGGTTTCTCCCCTCACACAGTAAAGATGGTCTATTGCCTTGGGGCACTCCTGAGCTGTTACTGGACTGTCAAGTAGTTAAAGCTAATAATCAATGATAACAGGAGAAAAACAACCACCACCACCACCTTGCTATTGTCTGTCTCTCTCTCTGAAACTCTGCTTGCTCTTCCAGAATGCTGATCTTGCAACAGTTATCTTTGCTTCTGTTGACCCTTGATTATTGCGGTACATGCCGGCTTGGCATGGAGATGTCTGTATAGAGGGAAACAATTACTTCTGCGCTTATAGTCCTGCTGTGCTTAGCTACTGAGGTCAGAGACAGTAAATTTCACTTTAAATAATAAAGAACTAAAAGATTTTGAAAAGAACCTGTAGTAAAGCATCAGTTCTGCAGCCGTAGTCTTATCTGCGGAGCCCAGTATAGAACTAGTAAGGGCAATATAACTCAACTTGACCCCAAGTTCATTTAGAGCTAGGCAAGATCTTAACCTCAACAGGTACTGATTTCAATTCTTCCCCAGAAGTGGGCAGAAAAAGTTATTTAAGATAACCATGTCAGACTCTCCTGCAAAGAGAGCCTTATGTACAGCAGGACCTTTGGAATTACCATGCCTTCCAGTGTGCAGTTCCAGGTGTGGAGGATTCATACTCAGAGTTATGGAATTTCAATTCTTTTATGAGATGTTTCCTGTAGAATTTGATTTTTAGAGTCTCCAGAAGGCGATGAATGACAGGCATTACTTTTGGGTAGAAATAAGATGAGGAGACGGTGATTGAATACCAGCTTAAAAGTTTCCAAACTTTAAGAAAGCTTAGACTCAAAACAATAAAATATTAAAGTGAATAACCACAAAATCATTCCCAATCACTTCTCCAAAAGGACACAACGAGACTGATTTACCATATCTAAAGAGAAATACCTTTCTGATCATTCTACTGCACGATATGAGACTTTTGCAAGAATGAATAATATGAAGAAGAGAGACTTTGATGTTTAAAGTGTTTGAATGCTAGCTTTAATGAGAAAAAAAGTAAAGAACAAAACATGATGCCAGCGATGATCTGTAACTACAGATTCCAGCTATAGCTGTTCATGCACATTAACATCAACTACCATTTTCCTAATGAAATCCCAAACTAATTTGCAAGCCAATCACCTAGAATTTTAATATAAACTAAAATTTTATGTCTTAGGTAGTTTTTATCTAGAAGAAAATAGTAATGAATATATCAGGAATCTAAGAAGTGTTAAATTACCCAGACATACAGAACTGAGGCCCTCATTCTGCTGCGAGGAGGTACTGCGGCACACCGAATAACTGCAGTAGTGTTTGAGCAATCTCCTTCTTGCATGGCTCCAACAGACTTTAGAAGGAGAGATTTGAAAATTCATGTTTGGAAAATCAAATGAGATGGCTTAAAATCTGCGTGTATCTGTCAGAAATCATGTAGATACATACATTTTAATTTTGACAGCATTAGCCTCAACACCTTTTCACTTAACTTACTACAGTTACACAGACGTTTCCTAAAAGGAACTTTGGGACTCTTCCTCCTAAAACTTCAGCAATTCCCACTTGCACATGAGGCAGTTCTTCAAATACAGACTGCTGGGTTCTAGCCTCTGTATTGCGATAAGAAAATGCCCAGCCCATATATCCATCATATAGTATTAAACTACAGATTTTACTTTGCAAAGAACATTAAAAAGCAGCACATTGCAGGCAGATCCACTGCCTTCATGGACATCATGCTTGTGATATTGCGTTGTTGACCACAGAACATGCAGACAAAATCCAATAATTGTACAAACATGCATTAAATAAAAAAAATCTGTCATTATAAAAATAGAATATAAATAACTGCCAAGACTAAATTCAAATATCGGGTTGGAAGTAACCTTAAAGGTCACTGAGCTCCAATCTCCTGCCATAGGCAGGGCTGCCAGCACAGATCAGGCTGCCCAGGGCTCCGTCCAACCTGACTTTGTTTCTCAGGTAACAGTTCCCCTGTTGAAAGTCACAGTTCTCCACTGGCACTAAAGTAGCCAGTGGACCCAACAAAGGAGCAAAGGCAGGAAGGATATTGCTTCCCTGTCTGATCCAGATGAGAAGTGAGAATAGTTTACTGCTATAAGTGCATTGAACTCAGTGGTGTACATTCATATTTGGCTATCATCATCATCATAGTCCCATTCCTGCCATGAGGTGCAGGCTCATGGACTTCTGCAGATCTTCACCCAGGCAGATCCACATCTAGGAAAAGAACCTCATACAATATTCATTTACTTCCTTGTCTGTGCCTTCATGCACGTTATTAAGAGATGCACAGCCCTCCAGCAAAATCTTTGCAACAAAATTAAGAAACACAGCCAGTCATCGTGTCAAAGTCATAGGAGATTGAATATTCTAAATGCAGCAGCACAGGGGTAAATTAGTATTGTTGCCATCTGACCCCAGCGCTGCACCCAATGCTGGCTTTAAACAATAACAATAATGAGATTTTTAGATTCCATTTATTTTGAAACAACAACTGGCAGCTTGAAAAAAGAAAACATGTTTTGGCAAATAAAGTTAACACTGACATTTTTAGCAAAGACTAGCTGATATAGAGGCTTGTCATTGGGCAAATCTGAAGAATCACTGCTGCCTCAGATGTATTATGATTTTCATAGGAACAATGCATGTGTGAGTAATAAAGAACATTTAGTTCAGTTTTTATCTGGCTTTGTCAGAGATGCTCTGTATATTTAAGAAGAAATCAAACCATTTCTAGCATTAAAGTCTTCAATGTATTTTTAAATATACAGTCTTAAAATGATGTATGATGAAATCCCATCCTGAAGCCTGTGCCACTGGGCATCCTGACCAGCTGGATGTATGACAACAAAGTCAGACTCATCTGGTAGAATGGAGTTTCCAAATATTCCCAGTAAAGGACAAAGTCTAATTTAACAGCATTGCATGTGAGCTTTCTTTTTGTGGTTGTTGTTTTGTTTTTAAACACCCTTGAAAATAAGCCAGACAGTAGAAACAGAACACTTAAGGTTCTATAGGACCACTTTTAAAGAACAGTTATGCTTTTTCCTATTCTAGACCACACAACTTCCCTAGTTTTCAGTTTCTCCATCTGAAAATTAGTGACAGCTTGCCATAAAAGTGACAGAATTTGCTTTTATTAATCTTCACCTCAGTTGATTTAGAGCCTGTACACAGCTTAAAATCAACTACAGTCCAAAACCAGAAAAATATGGAAAGCCAGCAGATTTGTTGCACGACATGATAAGAGAAGCATGGCGTGGGGAGCTGCAAGCAGCAACACGTAGGCAGGACATGCACAGACACTCAGAACCCTTTAAGCTGTAGATGCTAGGAAGAAAATCTCTATTATTCATTAATTCTATGGAGAGCAGATAGATTAAGCATTTTTCCTCTTAATTAATCTTGCTTTGGGCTACGAAGTTGAAGAGCTTCGTTTATTTATATATTTTTGTATTTTAAGGAAAATGTGTTTCTCACCAAAAACGCTCCACAGTAAAATGAGAGCCTCAAAGCCTCCGGCCAAGCATTTCAGACTGCATATGTCTTTAATCACTACATTATGGCATATAGCTGTAGACACGGACCACTTACTGCTTTTTATACTAAACATAGGGAGATTTTCTGTGTTTCTTGTGTTTTTCTGTGTTCTTTCTTTTTGTATTCCCAAGTAAAGACATTAACACCAGCCTCAAAGGGCAGATCACATTCCACCTGTATGAAGGAAACATGAAATGGAAAGGGTCGAGCCTGTAGTTTTCTTTATGCTATTTCTTATCGTACATTATATTCAACATGTGTCCAAATGTATCAGCTCAAAACATTTCATGACATTAAATCCTATAATGTCCATTGAGCTGCTTTTGATTTACATAAACCAGAGATGAGCAACAAGCAGTGCAGGCAGCGCAGCGCCAAGTAGTGCTCTTGTTGGTGCTGGTTATTCCCCTTCATCACTCAGGCACACAGCCCCTGGGAGGACACACCTTCACCGAGCTTAGCAGGGACCTCCATCAGCTTAAAATATAGGGGTTTCAGCTGCTGCTTAGCAGGGACATTGCACTGAGCAAGCCTACTGCTTGTTAGCATGCTTTATACAATACAATTAGTATGGTACCCTGCCAGACTAAATATTCAAGGGTAACTCAGGTGATAGAAAAAGGTTATTCAACTTCTGACAAAAGGTTAGGGGAATTCTCTTGAAAACAGTAATTGTCTGTCAAATGAGATACTGCAACTTCTTGAACACAGGAAAGAAGAAACCACAGCATGAATTGGATTAGGTCAAGAGGAAGCTAGAAGTGGTTAGGTTAATATAGAGGAACTTAATGAACTTACCACTAGGAGCCTAGGGCAGCCTGGAGAGAAAACAAAGGATAAAAGCGAGCGAATAAAACCCTCAAATTAATCTGATGTGTCTGCAGCTAAAGAAACCGAGGCTGTTTTCCTCCTTCTGAAGAACTTTGGTGGTCAGTAGATGGATAGGGAATCTCTTTCTCACAGCAAAGAAAGGCCACAGAGGATTTAGCATGGATTGTTTTCCTGTGAGAGCCAAAGGAAAGTGACAAAGTGTCACAGGAAGAATAAAATATCTCCAGAAGTGGTAACATTTGCTGCCATAAGAAAACAGACTCTAAACTAATATATTTTCCCAAGGATCCAGAACTCGATATAAATACAGTCTCATCATCGGCTAATTTGAGTTAATTGCCTGCCCAAGAAACCAATCTGCAAGGTTGCTTTCAGGAAATAATATTTAGGAAGCCTACAGAATGGTCAAACCTGCTGCTAAGGTATCATTTCCAACACAAATGAGTTTTGGAACTGAGATTAAGAGAAGACTTTTGATACAAACTGGTAAATTAAGCTGGCAGTAGGAGCAAAAAATGCCACTTACAGAAATGGGTCTTACCGGTAGCTTTAACTAGGCACAAGCACAACTACTGATTACCATCAAATTCATTCTATTGATTAATTCTGTAGCCTGTATCTTACATCACCCTTTTCCCCTGAGGCTTTTTCCCAAATGTTTTTGTTCTCAGTGCTCCAATGGAGCATTTATCTAGTACGGCAGCCTGGTCTTGGCTGGGAGAGGGACGTGCTTCCATCTGACACATAACACATAGGCAAGACAAATAATAATGGGCAGCAGTGATAAGAATAGCACATCTTTATAACATTCACTCTACGTATGACATAAATGAATACATCAGACTACTCTTAAAATAGCCTAGTCTAAAATTAGTTAGGAGAATACTGCCATGCAACACTGTACTACTACTGCAAATGGAAGAGCAGAATATCTGATTTAGTGAGAAAGCCCCTGCCTTGAAAGTGTAAATTCATTGCCACTAATTGTGCATAGAATCAGGATGAATTTAAACTAGAAAACAGAGCAAGCAGTACTAAATCTGACTTTTCTCAGGTAAAACCTTCTTTTAGAGTATCAGAATTAGTGAGCCTACGCTCTTTCACACCCACCCAGTAATGTTTTGTTTGTTTCTTGCCGTTCCCTTGCTCTTCCATATCAATTTCCTTTCTTTTCCATTTTTACTTAATTTGATGTTACTGTTTATCATCACAAATAAATCCCAAGGTTCACATCTTTTGCATTGCAAATGGAGCTATGGCAGTTTCCAGCAGCTCTCTGCCAACAGTCCCTGAGCACCGTAAACCTTCCATCTCATCACACCAAAATGTAAACGTGCTCCAGCCCTTCAAGCAAGGCAACCAAAAGGAACAAATTTATAGAAATTTATAGAAAAGTTGAAAGAAGGATCACGGTGGACACAGGACAAAATAGGAATTTTTCTCTTGCTATCTGCTCCTCTGATGGCACACGTTGGGTATAGAATTGGCACTGAGCAGAAATGCCAGCACAGTAGCTCTACTGCCATTTAGAATAAACCACCAAAATAATACAGACAGTAGCATGTTCGATATCTTCAAGCAGCGCTGACAACGAAGAGTTGAACTGGCTTCAAAAACCTGTGCAGATGTTGCAAAACACTGACCTCGGACATGCAGGCTCACTGCATCACTGGCAAAAACGCACAGCTAACTGTGATGGCTATGAAGAAAGGCAGCTTTTTGTAGCTGAGAATTTTCTCTATCAAATAGTGTTGTTGTGCTGTTTGTATCTGTTGTGTGTAAATTAGTTTCTTTGTACATCTGCAGTCTCCCTTTTTAAATTTAATAGGAGCCAGCACACTCCAAAATAACCCACTTTGATTTGGAGCTTCATGAAAAAGATGCTTACAAATCAATACATCTTTAGTGAGGGACATGAAGCTGTGTACATCAGGCAGACCAGGAACTGACCCCTTTTTATCAACTCATTTGAAAAATAACTTTGTTTGCACGTGTTTCATTATTCAGTAATATTTCCAAAAAATGTAATTACAGAGAATATCTATTTCCCTAAAAGAGATGTATTGAAATGCTCAAAATATTAGTAGATTGGGACATAACGTTATACAAAAACAGGAATCCTTGACAAAAGAGTAATGCTTTGAAAAGATAAAGGGAAGATCAATACGTTCCATCTTTACAGACTCTCATCTTATATTCTCCTGTAGTCTCAAGTCAAAGCCTACTTTTGTCTGTAGTCTAACAAAGGGTGTTGGTGTTAGGAAATGTACAGTACCTATTTCTTTGTGCTCCCTGATAACTTGTCATTTATAATCAGTCTGAAATTCAAAACAGCTTTTTCTTTACCTGCCCGAATCCCTTTGTAGAACAGCTCACAACTGGCTGCAGCATGGTTCCTTGTTTTCCTGCACTAAAAAGATTGTTTCCTTTGTTCGGTTGTTCCCAACGTGGCTGTCTAAATGCACTGCCAACAATGGCCAGAGCAGAAAGCTGGGTGAACAATAAACCTGTTTAGCTGATGTAAGAGGTACTGCAGTAATACACTGTACAGTAAACTTAAATATAAATTACATAAGGAACAGAAAAATATACCCAAAACTTCAGGTGAGGATGTAGGAAAACAGCCCTCATTCACCAAAGCTGCCAATGTTAGGTAAGTATTTACCTTGGTTAAGATCTGGCATTCACTCTTGTACTGCATAACAGCCATAGTTTCTTCCTTATAAAATGAAGGATTTTGTGTTCAAAGAATGGAGCAAGCAATGTAAGGTAACAAAAGCTTAATGAACACAGTCCCTCACTAAGAGCAAGCTGCAGAAGGAAACTGCCCTTCAGAACACTATGCTCAGTTCTGCATGCTGGGACAAGGGGCTGAGGGAAGACAGAGATTCTCAAATGAGACCTCCTAATTCTGGGTCCTGACCTGCTGCCACCCGGTGCAGACACCATGAAGCTTGACTTGCAGAATGTGCTGAACCCTCACAGCTCTTCCAATGCAAGGGGAGGGCTGGCACATCGGCACAGAGGGCACGCCGTCTCACAGCAAGCAGCTGAAAGCTGAGGCATTCAAACACAAAGGTCGTGCCTGGAGACTCAGCTTAGCTGTACATACTACTGTGTACTGCTACTGAAAGTTAGGGAAGGGAAATGCAAAATAGCACTCTTTGGGGCAAGTGCAAACCACAGCTGCATAGCAATTTGAGAACAAAGCTGGTTATCTGTCTCAGAAGTATCTAGACGTGACAGCAATTGCTTGTATATAAAGAGACACTGTTTTCTTCCCTCTCCACCTAATTATCCGTATTTAAGATGTGTCTGTTTACAAGAAGTCATGCAAGATGGAAAAGGAAGTACAAAATCACACTCATTTCTTCCACAATGACTTAAATTACCTTCCCTGGAAACATAGAGTCCCTGAGACATTATTTGGTGTCTTAGTCAAGAAAGCTTTATGGAGTCCTTCAGCAAGGTGCACTGTACTGCTGTTATTTCTGCCTGTAGTCTTTGTAAGCTTTTCCTCTGCAGTTGAATAGCACTGATATTCAGCACTGCTACAACTATTTCTGAATTAGTTTGTTTCTCAAGGAAAAAAGACATCGGTCATCTTATGCATGCAGAACCTCACAGCCAGGCACTGGGTGCTGCCCACACTGCTTCTGCAGAGCATTTGCTCAAGAAAAAGGAGTTCCCTTCAAAATTAGATTACTTTTTGCTTCATGTGTCAAGCTGAGGTTAACTAATAATTAGATCAATATATACCAGTCAGGTCGCAGCATTCTACAAACACTACACAAAAAATGTGGTCTATTAAAGAGTGCAAATGATTCAAGAGAGCACGTTCTTCGTCTCCCAAAACAGCTGAATTTCTGGGAGTCCAGAATATCAAACAGCAGAAGGTCTTCCAATGAAAAGAATGCAGAGAAATGTTATTTTCATTTCTAGGGAGAGTAAATCTGACTTTCAGACAGAACACATATGGTAATTTCAAATCTCTATTGAAGTTTCAGTGCTTATCAAAGCTTTTTCCTTGATCGTGTTTCAAGAGAGAGGAGAGTGAGGAGGATGTGAAACATACAGAAGTTCTTGTTTTGTTTGCAAGCACCCAAACCCACAATTGCAACATTTGGGATAGCCAGAAGTCTGAAAATCCACTTCTGTACTGGCTCTGATTACCAAATCTCAGCACTTTCCATTCATACAGAAGCCCATGAAAGTAGAAGGTGGAATTTTTTAATCTGAAAAATCAGCCAATGTTTTCTCTTTCTTGCTTCCATAAATTCCAGCTAAGGAAAGCAGTGTGTTTACACCACCCATAGGGCAGGTAGTGAGCCTTGTACAGCACCTGAAGACTTGAACTGTTTCTTTAGCAGAGGCTGTAAATCAGCCAGTTGCTTTATCCTGACATAATTACATTCATTATGTGCGTTAGAGCAGATAAAGAAGTAGCTGGCAGGATAACAGAGTAAACGATGTCCACAACCAGCCTTCAACTTGCAAGCACAAAAAAGCACCCTTGGAAACTCAGAAATCCACTAGATGAAAGCCTAAGTTCTTGATAAGGAAGCAGATGATTACTTGGAAGAAATGCTAAAAAGACAAAATGCTTTTGCTGCAGACAATAAAATGCTATGAGGAATGAAATCCATTTCTTATCTTCCAATGCATTTTTTTGTCTGGATGCTATTAGCACAGCATTCCTCTCATCATTTGTAAATGTCATTTAGAAATCCTTGCACAATTGTTCTCTGCAGAGCAGACTGCAGAGTCCAGTCTTCCTTCTTTCAGCTTGTAGACCATGCTCTGTGTTTAATAAGGATGCTGTATATCGTGTTCTTTCCATTTATGCTTCAGTGGCTATGACTTGTCCTGCACTACAATGAACTGCATTGCCCACCAACTCCAGTACATTGCTGAATGTGTGATATGGGAAAGGCAAGGGATCACACTCTCAGCTGGGGAATTTGCACTTAATACCTTTCGTCCAGTCACCACCTATTCTGGCTGGATTCCCACCCAAATAAAAAGAACAGATGCTACCCCACCACAGCATCTGAACAGCAGCCACTTGGAGATGGTGAATAAAGCTGGTGCAGTGTAGACAGGACTCTGTGCTGCCTTCAACTGCTGTATGCAAGCTGTCTAGAAACCTAGAGTACAGTTGAAACACTAGAGGAACTGTGCGTCAACCATTCATATGAGCTGAATACACGTTTGTTGAACTTTGAAATCCCAGCTGTTAAACATGCATCGGTTGCATCTGAGATCTCTGAAATCAGAAAAAAGTCAAGAGCTGCCACATCTCTTGCTGTACAAACTCTGGACAAAAAAAAAGCAGATGTTGAATGCTTACTTCTACTTGAAGCTTTACAGTGCACTGTTTTGTAGATATTTTAGTAGATGATACCCAATTCTGAAATGTTGCTTGGGATTTCTAAGGAGGAAACAGAATTCTCCCTGTTGAATTAATTAATTTCCTCTAATTCATACTATGCATGTCCTTTTTCAGTGCTTGTGTTCAAAGAAAGGATGTCTTAAATAATGTCAGACTCGCTTTAGATTTTGCAGTGTACTAACTGCTAGCTTGGTTTCCCATTCCTTAATGAAACTTTTGTTCTGTAATCACATCACACAAGGGCTATGAAAATACAACGGAGGAAAAAAGGAGAGAAGGAATCGAGTCCAGTGCAGAAATCAAACAAAAGCAAGCTCCTACCTTATTACTGTCAACCCAGAGCCAAAACAACACAACTACCACTCATAACCTCCTCAAAACACAACAACCTACCAGCACCTTCAGTATTGCTATCAGCATCGTTTTCTCCAGAGGATGCAGTTGGGGAGGCAGGTTGTTCTCAAATGCTACACGCACCATGCTAATCATGCACGTGGTAAGTGACATTGGGATCTCTTTCCATGCTGCAGTGAGCACAGGTCCCAGCCAGCCCAGTGGCTCTCTCACAGCATGCTCTGCATCGGGTGGAACTTCAAAGTAAATAAGGCTGCAGCCCAACGCACAGAAGTATGCCGCATTTGCCAAAATATTAATGTGTGTTATGTTCCACTGTTAACTGAAAACATTTCCTAATCTATTGCCTAATTCAAACAAACAAAATTAGTATAATTGGAGAGCTGTGTTTACGAATACAAAGCATAAACAGAGGCAGCACATATTGTCTTGTTGTCATTCCTATCAGGCAGCAATGTTCAGTTCTGCTCCTTGCAGCCTGAGCCTGCTTGTGTAATGGATGGCAACATTTATCATAACAGCAGTGCAAAAGCATCAATTGCTTGATGAATTTATTTGTTCCTGCCCAGAAGTGAAGCTATGATTGGACCACTTTATAAACATCAAGCTGATGTAGACTCGGTTTGTCACTGTTGATTGTACTTAAAGGGAAAAAAAAAACAAAAAAAAAAGACCATGATTGAGAGGCTGGAGACTGAGTGAAAAGACAAATCCTCCTGATTAGAAGAAAACAACCATTATTTTACTTATAAAAAAAAAAATGTAAACACATTTAATACATCCCTGATCAACAGCTGCAGTAGTAACTCCTTTCTCTGGAAGTTTTTTTCCTTACTAAACCAAAGTACTCCTGGAGGTAGAAAGCTGTAAAGAAAGCATCAATCTCCCAAACCAAAGTGACAAGGCCCCTGGGCTTAGCAAAGCCAAAACACAAACCTCATCAAATTCCTATTTTGTGAACTGCTTGTCTTGCATAGAGAGATGTAGGGCCATATTCTCTTCACTCCGGCACTCTGCAGTCATTTAAATCTGTGCTGTTCTTCCTGGGTAGATCTTGCACTTTTTGTGCACAGATGGAGGAAAATCCAATGGGAAATAGGTCCAGTACCTCTAAATTTGGTAGGTTTCCAGACTCACTCTAGCTCTAAACAAGTCTGAAAATCACTGCTTGAGATGGAAATGATCCATGGCACTCAGTCTGTACACAAGGTATAGTTGTTTTTCAAATATTACTATATTAAAAGGGAAAAGCAAATCAAAACAAAAAACCAAAACCAATCCCTTTTTGGTTCCTTCTACTTTCCCCTCAGAAGAGCAGAGTGCAACAGGGTCAGGAGATACAAGTTTTGAATATCCAGTTATTTTCTCAAGCAGTCTCAATCCAGTTTCATCTCAGGGTGATTCACAGGCTGAAAAGCAACACAGATACCACTATGGGCTTCAGTGAGGTTAAGAGTTCATCTTTAAAGAGATCTTAAAGCCCCTAACTCACTAGATAGCACAAGATCATAAACTGAGAAATCAAAGCATAGTCACCCTAATACGACCAAGTACTTAATTTCATAGTTAAGACTCTTCAGAGGTTCTGAAGAAATGCTGAGCACCTTGTATCTGCCCCAGAGCTTTTTGCTTAGCCAGTAGTTTTAGGGAGGGGTGACAGAAAGCACAGAGGAAGGAAACAAATCCTTGGTAGTGGGCGCATATACAGACAAAGGAAATCAGCTTTATGTAACCTTAATAAAGAACAAAACAACTTTGTATTCAAGATGTGACACTGAAGAGCAACTTATTTAGGCTCTCAATTCCTTCAGCCTAGACTAAGAGCTATGATTCAGGATGCTCTCACATACGATGTTTCATGCAGTCAGATGCTCACAGACACAGCCCAAGGCTGAAGATGCATCAAGTCTGCAACACTTCCCAAGCCTGCCAAGAACCCCCCAACTCCTGAGGCATGTGGTAGCTGACAATACACACCCCATGCCAAACTGGATGACAGCAGCAAGAACTGCTTGTGGCACAGCTTCTCAACTGTGCCAAGGGATGAATGGGGTAAAGGATGGTCTTGTGTGTGAGACTGCTACTTTCAAGGTGGTTGAAAGAGTGACTTATGGCCTTTAAACAGTAAAAATTATTAAAATAGAGGTTTCTTTGTAGAATGGGGCAATTAGCATTTCCTACTACCTCATGAAATGCATTTTAGAGATTTTATTAGGCTCAGCAGCTGAACTGACACCTCTGGCTGCCTTTCAGCCAAGGGCCTCGGTGGTGCCACGTGACTCATGTTTCAGCTGTGAGCTGCCTGAACAAACAAGGGCACTTTCTTTCCTTGCCAGTGAGTAGGTGAACAAGTCGGGGCACATTTCTTGCTCTTTCAAATTCGTACTCAGAGGTATAACCTTCCATAGCACAAATTAAGTACTAAGGCAAAGAATTGCTAGCTTGACTTGCAATAGATAAGACTGTTGTTCATCCCAAGAAACACAGGGTGGGGAAGTCACCCTCCAGAGCACAGGCAATCTAGCAAGGTTAAATAGAACAGGTAGGGCAGAGACCAACATGCTCAAAGTCACTCCAGTAACAGTGACAGGATCAAGTCACCAGCAGAATTAAGTGGGATTTCTAAAGCTTGTACTGGCATCAAGAGCACAGAGGTGACCAAATTTCTTTGGTCCTTACACTCATTAATGTCTCAGGAGCTTCAGAAAATTCCTGCTGAAGGCTTCTCAATTCCTTTCCTAACTACGCTGCATCTATTTGCAGAGGGCCACATACAAAGCATTTTGTTACAGAAAGCTAGCACAGCCTGTGAAGGTGAGCGTCTGCAGAACCAGACTTGTTATCATCTAAAGATCGTTTTATGAGAGGGCTTGGTTCTACGCAGCACTTCAAACTCATGGTCAGTGTCACACAAACAAAGAACAATAAGATAATCATAGTAATAAAATGCTATTCTGCCTTACTTACTTGTGTCTAGAAAATTGCAGCAGAGCTTGCTTCCAGTAAAAATGCTAGGAAGCCTGAGACTAGGGCAGAGAGACAGATTCCCAGTACAAGGAAATGACCCGCCAAATCCTGCTGCATCCAGTTTCTAACTTTACACAACCCCATGGAAAATTGGATGACAGCAGCAAGAACTGCTTGTGGCACAGTTTCCATGCTGCCAGTCTGCTGAGCACATGAATTAAGTGAGTCAACAATGATTAGTCCAACAGCTCAGGGAGAGGGATGGCTATTAATGCAAAATAAAAGCCACCAAAAGTAGGGGTAAGCAGCTTTTACCATCCTCATTGCTGCTCAAAAGGCACATCTACACCTTTCTGTGTTATTAAAGATTATTTCAAATACCAGCAGAAAGGCTTTTACAGCAAGATACGTCCCAGCCTCTCTCTGTTACTCTGACATGATACTTTCCCTTTAGCACAAGACTCCCGGCCAAAAAATTGCTCCCCAGAAATCACTGCTTGCAATTTCACCTGGGGAGTCCTTCATGCTGAGGTTGTGTTCCCTCTGCCAGAGAGGTGAGGAGGAGGCAGGCTTCCTGCAGCTGGGACTTGCAAGAGAATTTAAAGTCTCAGGAAAATGCCTTGCTAGTCGAGCCAAGGTGGCCCCTGCTCACCTCTGCTAACGGGTGTCAGACCAAGCTTGGCTTTGCCAGGAATGCTCAGGTTGCAAAAATGCTTTGAATGGAGAAACTGAGTACAGGAAGAGAGGACCATAGAACAGGCTTCAGTAGTTCCCGTGCCTTCAGATTTTTCAAAACTCTGGGAAGGTGAAAGGGATCCTCCAGTGACTGCAAAATGCACAGGCTTTCAACTGAAAGGAGCACACTTCTAATGAAGACAATTGCTCGTCTTTCAGTATAAGTAAGGCAAGCTTAGCTCCAAAAATAGTCATAGCAGTGAGAACCTGTCTCCCCTTATACTAAGAGCAACTTCACCATAATCTTTGCTTTTCTTCCATTTTACAGTGACAGAAAGCAAAAAATGATAGCCTTCCTGAGTAGCTTCCTCTCTTTTCACAGTGGATGATGGAAAGAGTTCTCTAGAGTTTACACCTTCATGGCAGTCTGAGCAGCTCTTCAAGCCCTAAAGGCAACTGATCTTGAAGGGAGATTTAGGGATCTGGGAGCTGAGAGGTACAGCTGGCCAGCTGGCTGGTCATGCACAGCACAATGGCGATGGAGCCAGATGGCTGATGTTAGGAAGAGCAGGAGAGATCAGCTTGATTGAACTCCCCGGGATCATTTACAGTCATTTCAGGACAGGCATGAGGGCACCAAAATGAGTGTTGTTCTGAGCAGTTCTGTGTGCATACTCTTGCTCAGAAAATAAACTCACATTCACCATGGTTTGCAAAAACTCCTCAATACCGAAGTAAATCCTTCATTACCATCTAAATATCCATTTTAGAGATGCTTTATTGCAGCTTAATAGTTAAATATTACAAAACTAGTAGTTTTGCAGCACTAGTGTGCTGCAGAAGCCCAGATAACTGACAGGAATTCCTCTGCAAAATATTAATTACAGAAATACCTTTCAGGTACATGCCCTGGGCTCCAGCATATTACTTGTGAGTGAGGCAGGGATGTGCAGCCAGCATCACTTAAGAAGAGAGGCAGGAAGAAGCTGCAGTCACATCTCCTTAGTGGGACAAAAGCTATCATGGCACAGCTGCTTGCTCCTCTGCTGAGGATGGAGCTTTCCTGGTAGAGCACAACAACTATCGAACACATTACAGGGGCAAAAATCAGTTTAGCTGTTCTTTTTTCATTGCCTTTACCTTAATTTTCCCTCCTTGATGTCTCCTTCTGGATGATCTCCTTTAACACACTCCTTCACTCCCAGATCAAAAGGATAACTAAGAATCACCCATCACCCAGTCTGAAGAGGCAAAGGGGAGCGGGGAGCACTGTTTAAGGAAATCAGCAGGGCAGAGCAGTTGCAGTCACTGTGGAGCATTAGCTTGGGCACAGGACCTGGTCTGGCCACGACAGCACTCTTCCCTGTGGCAGACGAGCTCCTGCTTTTCTGGGGAGCTCTCTATCAGCTCCAGGCTGATGGAGCTGGACCACAATCAGGAGCGACTTTAAAACCAGACTGAGGTTGCTCTGGACCAAATCTGCAGGTAATGCAAATGAGCGCTAACATCAAGACAGATTTACATTGGCTAAGGAATTTGTTTTCTCCCCATCTTGTGAGCATAAAGCATTGTCTTTGTTCACACTTACAGGGCTCTGTCTCCCAGTTCCTTCCAGAGCCATGCCTGTCTCCTGAAGCCTCAGGAGGCTGCAGTCTCACTCAGGATGTTTGGTCTTTTAATTCAATTCCTTTAAACCAACACTACTGTCTACACTCCTTTCCCTTCCGTTGTGATTAGTAGACCAAATATGTTCTACATGAACTGCATAATTATATCAGCAAATCCATTTTCTTTAGCAGTTTTTTTCCCACTTTCCCAAACTGTAGGGCTTCTTCCCCTGCAGAACTCCCCAAAGAGGTGCCACAAAGCAAAGCAATCATGCAAAAAGATTTATGACAGTCATTTGTATACATGAGTATGCTCACAGACATTCAAGTTCCCTCTTCTGTCTCCTCATTTTATTTAGTGTGAAAGCACAAGCTGTTCCCAAGTCACAGTTATACATTTTTCATAAATCAGAAATGTTGATATCATTTTGGAGATGGACATGAGGGCTTTTTTGTGTGTTTTCTTTTTCCGGGGTCCCAGTATATTTCATGCACTGCCAGCAGCCTTCAGCAAGCATCACATTTAACAAAAAGCGACACTCACCTCGTGGTTAATCACGACCCGGGCTGAGCCTTTGCTCAGAGCCCCATGTTAGGATTGGCACTAACCAGGCTGCCTGGCGTGGGAAGCACGACAGCCATAGCTCCTGCCTTGCCCCTCGCTCCACTGCTCCTCCTTGCAGCTGTTAGGCTGTTACAGCTGGCGCGCATGCAGTCAGCTTCTGCACCTTCCATGTATCCCTGCTTGGGCAGAGTGCTGGCGGATGAGTTGCCTCAACTGGTTTCTTTGTATCTCAGTCTCCTATTAGCAAATGACTACGCTGTTTTACAATAACACAGTCAGTTAAGAACAATGCACCTCCACTAGAAACATGCTCTTTATCCTCAGGTTTTTGTATTGAGCCTTTCTTCTCTCTGAAGAATAATGAAAACTACAAATAGCGGGGGGAAAAATCTACACTTCTGCCCTAAATAAAAAGGTAATATGCATACATCTCATCTCCAAGTCTCCTGCTGAAATAATAAGAACTGACCCAAGATAGCTCCGCTGGTTATAAACCTTTACAGTCACCTGCATATCTACAGCCCACTGCTTAGTTAGCACATGTCTGTCTTGAAGTCCTTTATTTTGTGCTGTGCAAGCTAAATATAAAAAGGCTCAAAATCAGGAAGGACAGGTCCAGGAATTCAAGGCTGTAATGACTTAGGATGCAGTTTGGACTGCTTATATTTGCACAGGTTCCCTGAGTGTCACAAACCAGGAGGACTCACTGTTACATGGACAGATCAATTTGCTGCGCACAACATGAGTAAGAGTGGAAACAGCAGGCACTCCCCTTGCTCCACCTGGGAAATGCTGCCTTCACTCTATTCATAGCAGCATATATAATACAAAGGCAAGAGGAAGAATCGTCTACGCTGTTTTGAGTCCACCGTACACAGGTGTAAATGATCACCTGAAGTGCATGGCGGGGGGGAATAAAATCGCAGCACATCATTTGTTCTGAGTGTCTGGCCAGGAACTCATTTCATTATAGCATGGAATAGAAACAAAGAACCGGACTAAATGGATTCCCGAGTTGAAAATCCACCCCATTATTCAGCTGAACCCTTCCAAGCAGTTACCAGAAAATATTAATCGCCTGTATCCTGGGAACATGCCAGTGCAGCACATGCAGTTAAAGGTTAGGGAAGGCTTCATCTTCACAGACGTGTTTCAGCCACCCAGCACTTAGCCCAGGCCCCACATCACATAGCCTGCTCTTATGACTGCTTGTAGGAAGTGAAGGCTGGGTGGGCTTCAGCTGACGTCAGCTGGAACAGTGCACTTATCGGTGCTTCTGCATGATAGACAGAATTTGAACTAGCTAGAAATCCTTTTTTTCTGTCTTGTGGGAAAGTTGAACAAAGCTTTTTCTAATCTTGTCAAAAGTACGTTTGCAAAACACTGACACAAAAGCCAAAGAAGGAGACAACAAAAGCTGAGTTAAAAGAATTTGGGCTTTTTCTCTTGAATAAGAAACAAAACATCGCCAGACAGCAGATGATACTTCCTGAAAACATTTCATTTAATTGAATCTAACTAGCTTTTCTGGTGATGATATTTACGCAGTACACAGGACGGTTGAAGTCTTATTCAGAAAGGCTTTGAAATCACAATGAAAGATGCCACCTTTATAAAAAAGTGGCATCAGAAAATGTTCCATATTTTAGTAATCTGGAGCAGCAAGAGCAGCAGCAGGAGGTGAAAGGAAGAGGCAGCCAGCTCAACACAACCAGCTGAGGATCAGGCCAGAGAGCTACGAACAAAAATCCCTTCATCTCACAGCCTGCATTGTTCAAAGTCTCACATGACAAATTTACGTTGAAATTTCTGATATGTATTGAAGGGATAAAGGTGGAGATGACAAGAAGAGCAGAAGAACAATAAATGTATTTCAGAAAACAGTTTCTAACCAATGTAAATTAAATCTGGGTTTGGAGTTTTGTCTCCCAACATGGTCTGATTTCTGATCACTGTAAAAGTCACGTGTGATGCTGTAAAGCTACTCGAAATGTGCCCGTGTTGAGATCTATGGGTTGTTCGCCTGGCATAATTTTTCTGGAGGGACATTATCAAGCCAGCACTCTAAATGCTGGTTTCAACAATCCTGTAAATATAACATGTAACATCCTAGTTAAAAAAATTTTTTTTTCCTATCGGGCAAATCATTTTTAAAGATATCTGTGGCTGATATGATGGGCATTAAAATGCTGGTAACACCCATCTGGGCCCCTGCCAGCAGCACACTAGTACATAATTTTATCTAATTGATCAATTAAATTAAAATAATCTTTGAAACAAGCTATAGTAAGAGTTGCATAATTCCAGTGCTACCTATTATTTTCCTTGCCACTTTATCTACTCTGTCTCATTAAAATATTCTTCCAGGTCCTGGTTGAGTAATAAAATGGCAGGCCTGATGGTTTCATGGCAGAACAGTAGATGAGCTACAGATGAGCAATCCCTTTCAGTCTCTCCCTGTGTTAACCATTTCTTCTCTTAGAAAAAGGTTTAGTCCGGTACTTCCTATAAGTCCCGCTCACTTCACAGCAAACCTCAGCCTTTAGAAGACTACCATAACCTGCCCAAAACGTTCCAGGAAATGCAGCTTTAGATGTGAGGATCTTCACTGAGATAATGACTTTTTACTGGGTGTGGAAAGTACCTTCCACAGAGAAACGGCCACTGGTGCCCCAAGGCCTCCTGCTACAGAGGTGCTAAAACGCTCCTAAGGCTGGGGCAGCACTGTGTTGGTCCATTTCACATCATTTCTGTAGGTACTGCAAGTTTTCTCACTTAAAGTTGCCTTGCAGAGGGAAGCAGATGCAGGCTGAGATACGCAGCCTTCAGACAAAGAGTTTTGGAGGGGAAAAGTGATTTCATGATTAAGTTAAAAGCTAACAGAATAAATGGTAATATGTATTGAAATGCACAGCAGCTGGCCTCCAAGTTGATCAGCCCCTCTCAGCACTCTGCAGCTCCCTAGTGAGGCTTCGATTTGTCTCAAGGGAGTCTGCCTCAGGAAAATTGTGAATATACTACCAAAGTCATATCTTTGCCTTTTAAAGAAGGGATTCCATGTTTGGGCATGGCAGATGATCGTGTCATATGCTCATGCACTACTCTATGTCCCAAAGGACTTCAAAATGACTGGAAATCAATTTCTCTTTACAACGCTTTCACTGTCTGATACTCATCAGTCTGCAGGCTGACTGTGAGCGCTTGGAGAAACTTGGGAGGATTCTTTTGCATAAGAAATTCCTCAAACAAAAAGCACTGTATGACCCAACCTTACTGAGAAGGCGCAGACGTGAAATCCACGGGCAGTTTTGGTGGGTTCCGGTTGCTTTGCATTACTTGGGGGCAAATATTTCCACACATGTGAGAGCTGTGAGGGAATTGGACAACAGGGGTAGAACAGAAAAGAAAATGACAGAAGAGCATAAGGAGTAGAACTGGAATAAATCTCATCTGTCCTTTACAGAGGACATCTGGTTTTTTACGCACATTTACAATCGCTTTGTGAACCTCAAAGAAAAAAATCTAAACTCTCAGTCTCATTTGGGAGCCAGAAAGCTGCCCTGCTCCGATGGCAGCAGCTGCCGTGGGATGCTGATCTCAGGAGGGTGGCGTTTCCCACTCCTTCACAGCTCAGTACAGCGCAAACCAAATCTATTGGCTCAGGTAGACAAAATGGGGTAATTCTATTTTAGTCGGCCAAGATCGATGAGCAGACTGGTAAAAGGAGGCAAGAATTAGCAAAGCAAAGGACTTTTTAATGGAACTTTATAATGTTGATTTCCATTTGCCATCGAGAGTCTTCAGTCACAGAATGAAATATATTCAGACATTATAACCACCTAGCCTTACTCTGACATTGGGACTTAACATGCCTCCTCTTGTTAATATCATCCAGCAACAGCTGCACTATATTACCTGTCAAAAATTATTAATCCAATTCTGTTTTCATGTATATTTATCATTTCCCTGCCAACCACAGTCAAATGATCCCGTAAGACATATTGATTTCCTGGATGATTTAAATGAAAAGTGTCTGCCGGAAGTTTTATGGACAGTGGGGTGATTTTCAGATACTTTTGGTTTTTGTTCTCTTTTGTTCACAATAACTTGCACATAACATTCAGGGAAGAGAGATGAACTACTAATTAGGGGTGAGCCAGGGGTAGTTTGTTTCTCTTTATTTACTTGCCTAGAAGGGCCATGTCATAGAGCCAAATATCTTTCCTCATATTCTGATTCCACGTAATTTCAGGAGAGATCCTAGTGCAAAATACTACTTCGGCTGCTCATTTGAGTGACTCCTAGGATGAGAAATAACTAGGTCCGTATTCAGAAAGTCATCCTATGCTCCTCCCCTCGCATCCACATTGTGAGATCTAATATGTAGCAAATAACTGCCTGGTTACCACTACATTCAATGGAAAGCTTCCATCAACTTCCTTCAGGATGGATTTGAGCTTTGCATTCTATTTAAACAATTCCCCAGTTAGAAAACATTGCCCAGGTCATGCAGTGGGACAGACTACACTCTGCCTTCCACTACTGGGTCCCTATGTGTCAAGAGATGCAATACACCTCCCTCAAGATAATGAACAGTCACCATTTACATCTGGTACCCACACAGACAATTCAATACCAAGCAAAAGCGAAGAACAGCCTGCGAAAGGACAACTGAAGATAGCAGTCATTGAACCCAACAGTCTGGAGGAGAAAGGACACTTCTCAAACATGCCCTTTTCTTCATCTTCTTCAAATGAAATTATAATGAAGTTCATCATGCCTAAGGAAAAAATTAAAGTCTGCAGGGACTTCAAAAGTGACAAAAGAATAAGAGATAAGTTAATATGAAGAGAAAGCCCCCTTCAATCCAGAGCAGGAGGTGTCAATCACCTGCAGATAACAGACAGTCCTTCTCAGTGACATTCAAGAGACTGCTGAAGAAAAATAATTTTTCCCAAAACTTTCTCCTCCCAATTCTCTTTGAATGTTGAATAACATCCCTTAAAAGCTGCTCATCTCCCCCCCAGTCCATCTCCAAAGGCATCCTGTAGATGTCCCAGATGCATGAAAATGCATTACAAAGAGGTGCAGCTCCTGCATGGGAGCACAGCTGAGTGGCGAGGCAGAGCAAATCTGATCCATCTTTATTTGGTAATGCCAGTGAGAACACCCAAATGACCCTAGAAGTTGTTCATCTCTCAAGCTCATTGCCTCCATCCCATTCCCTAGGATGCAAGTTCACCTATCATCATTATTTGCAGGTCATAAATCTTTCCCATCTTCCAAAGGCCAGAGATGCAAAATGAAGCTTGTTTTCAAAGACCACACTGCCAGTAGCTAAGACAGATGCTCCTCAGAACGATATCAAATGAGCTGTGGAACGCAGGCTGTTATGAGTTGGACCTTGCATGCAATATATCAGGCTTTTAATAGTCAAGACATAGTGCTGTGCAGGTAAGGCTTATTGCATGGTTTGTGGAACACGGTTTGTGAGATGTTGCTGAGCCTGGTAAAACAATAGCTGAGCAAAGCTTTGAACTCACACAAAGTATAGCAGCTGTGGCCCACACTCACAAAGTCCCAATCTGGCAAACACCACATTTCCCAAATAAGAATACCTTGGTAGGCCATACACAGAAAGATGCAGGTACATTACTGCATTTAGCCACGTTTCCCACATCATGGTTTGGGCTCATTTGTCCCCTGTTGTTTTTCATGGTTGCAAATAATGTTTGGGAGGTTATGAAGGGGAACACAGAAACAGAATTTCCCCTCCCACCTCTGTGGTCAACTTAACCCCACCTAAGTCACTCCTTAGCAGCAGCAGTCCAGAAAACAGAGATCTTAAGAGGGCTGAAAAAGCAGTTTCCCCAGTGCGGAGCTGGTGCTCCACACATAGGGTACAAGACAGCAGAAACTTGCATGGCAACAATACCTGAATTTCCAAAGGTGATGCCAAGCAGCTGAGACCTGCACAACGGCAGGTCCCCTCTGAAGGAATTCCCAGCAGAATAGGCAAAGGGAGCATTGGAAAGAGGACTTTAGTGTTCGTGTCTGGGTCAGGGAGAACCACTTTTAAGGGCAGTAAGAGAAGGCTATGGTATTTTTGATTCAAAGGAGCAAAAGTATAGATAGTAAGTCTGAGTGAGCACAGGAAGAGCTGTTCTTACAAATGACAAAGAAAACATACTCTGTCCACTGCCTGAAGAAAAGGAAGGGAATTTGGGGCAAGACAGGGAAGAGATGGTATTTAGGTAATGAGCCCAGGTCAAACTAAGCACATTTCCCATGTGTTGCCCCTGATATTTAACTACTGAAGTAAGATGCAATGATTTCATTTCACTTTCTTTCAGGCAAGACAGCTTGGTAATTTCTTGGTCTTGATTTTGTTCTCCTTTTTGACCTCCAGCTCTCTGCATTTGGTATTTCCTCAGCGATTTTTTTTTCCTGTAGCCACTGTGAATAACAAAATGATGCTATTCCTGCTCTCAGTATTCCCAGTTCTGCTGCTATTTGCTCTGGAACCGGAGCTCTTTGCTTTGGCCATATTGACTCAGGGCTCCCATAGCCCAAAGCTGCACATTAGTACCATTTGTAAAATTGAACAGTTACTTACTGAACTGCTTCCTTTTTCACACACAGCCTGCACTTACAGTCAGCTCCCTGTGAAACAACTAGAAAATACTCCTGAGAAAAGTGAGTAGGGCTGGCTTTTCTGCTTCTTTTGGTTTCTCCCCTCATCTGACAAAATGGGAAGCAGCAAATCCCTGGGTAGTGACAGTGATGCTTTAGCTCAGGCACATGAAAGGTTTTCTCCTTTCACCAGCCCAGAGGACAAGTAAAATCTTTCCAAGTACCTAACAAAGCTTATCAGCATCACCCCACCTTAAATGCTGCATACTGAGTATATCACAGACTGTATATGCATGTTATAGCACCCGTATTTTCTCCTCTATCTTCTCCTCCGTATTACTTACCAAAGCAGCTTTGGCTGCTAGTTGACAAAGCTGAAAAATCAATTGCAGTCAGCTCAGATGAGACTCAGGCTTTGTGCCTGTGGAGTAAAGGCAGACCCCCAGTGCTGGGGAAGGGAGGAAGCACTTGGTCTGAGCCCACAGGTGCAGATTAGCACCATGCTCCAGAAGGGACACAAACTGGTAGCAAAGCACTCCTCACGGTGC
Organism: Pavo muticus; assembly: GCA_016647715.1. Lineage (NCBI taxonomy): Eukaryota > Metazoa > Chordata > Aves > Galliformes > Phasianidae > Pavo > Pavo muticus. The sequence goes on along the minus strand of JACDJE010000004.1, from coordinate 1,133,195 downwards.
TCCTGGGAGGGCCAGGCTTGAGGTTCAGAGGCTGTTTCTGAGTCACAGCACTGTGGGGCGCACGCAATCTCTTTGCCGCCAAAGTCACCCTTAACCTTAAGGAGCTCTCCAGGGAGCATGTTAGTTTGCTGGAGCTTTTGTCCCCAGATAGCCATCTGAAGCTTCAGCTGGGAGAGGAAACAACACAGAAAGCGTACATATTAGAGCAGCTACAACGGAGGAGGAAATCGCCTTTCATTAATTTTCCATAAGTGGATTACACCAAGCAGAGTGTAAACAGTCCCATGGGCACCAATTACCAGGCTTATTCTATAACTGAATTGTCCTAAACAAGCACCATTTTAATTTGAATATCAAATACTTTACACAGCAGGAAAGAGAAAGCATAAACCAACCTAACAATGCATTTGTTATGGATTTCTACGAAATTGCTGTGGAAACCTCCGTGTCCCCACTGAATTGGGCTTGTTCTCCTTGCATATGCTCACACTGCACACCTCCCTCAGTCAGATGAGAGGCAGCCTGGGTACATCAGCTATTACACTGTTAACAAATTGCTCCAGAATTGAAGGAGTGGTTGAATTAACAAATAATAATAATTAGATTTGGCATGATTCCCTTTCTTTTTCCCTTTTAAGATATTAATCTACTAGACAAATTTTCTGCTTCCAAACATTCTGATAGAACTAGCCTTTGGATATGAATTTAATTAGTGGAAATGAATAAATACCTCATACCTCCAGGAATGAGTGAAGACAGTGGCATTAAAGAAACAACACAGCAGTACTCAGATCAGGTCCCTAGCATTAACAGAAGCAGCACATATCACCATGAAGATCTCTGGCATTCTTCTCAGTTCCCATCCCAGCCGAAGTTTTTCCTTCTTCCCCTCAAGACCCAAATCAAAGCAAACCAGGAATAGTCAAATAAGAACAACAACCCATGAAAGCACTTTTGAGTACAGCCTGGATTTCGTTAGGGGGCTGGCAAATTTGGAAGTCAGTCCTCCTGTCATAAGCAATCTCAGCAAAAGGCCAAAGATTAAATAGATTAAATTAGAAACAAGATAATCAAATGTTCTACTCTTTCCAAATGAAGGTGTAGAACTCTAGGGGTCAGCATGCAGTACAGTGGTGTCTACTGCAGATCAGCTCTGCTAAGTCTTGGACTCACTCAGAAACACTGAAGTCCTTTCATTCTAGTTTGTAGAGCTGAGAATTTGCGACCTATTCAAGCCGAAGAAAAGGTCTAAGGGAGCAGGTTATCCCAGTTCAACCAATTTAATTTTCAAGTGAAACTGAGGCATGCATTAAGCCATTTACCCACTGAAGCTCACCCAGACTCTGAAGGATATCTACTGCTGAAAGGGCTCCTGCCTTTGTCTTCTCTCACATAAAACAATCACCCTCCAGAAAGAGTAACAATGCTGGGAAAAGTCATCGAAGAGTATTTCTCCTTGTCTAAATCTCCATCTTATCAACCGACAAGGCAGATCTGCAAGAAGGTATTCAGGGCCTTTATTGGTATAAATTCAGTGTTCCTGACACAGGACTCTCACCACTGCAATATGTTCCTGCAGACCAAGCTGTAAATTGAAAGCAAAGTGTTCTCTGCACATTTCTTGAAGAAATAATTCGGTTCCTAGGTGAAGACAATATTGTTAAATGTCTTTGAACTATGAATGCTAAACAGCCCTTCTTTTTCCTGACAGTATATTTTTGGTTTGTTCTATACATCACATAGATGAATGGGCAGGAAAGAGCAGCCTTCTGGAAACTCGGTTTGGTCTTTGCCCAAACCCATTATTCATTTCCATGTGGCAATGGCAAGCACTGCATGTTCTCAGTTTGCATCTACTGTGCTAAAAGGGAAGGCTGTAAAGAAAAAGGGAGAAGAGGATGGGCAATTTTTACTCGTAAAACAGAAGCTGTGGGGTTTCCTTTTCCTCAGTTTCATTAAGCAAAAGAATCTCAGCAATTACTTAAATTGAATCTAACAATCTTATTAAATAACTTGAATCCAAAAGGACCAAGGCTCTGTGTCCTTCCATTAACAGCTACCTAAAGGAGTGCAAGTTAAGCAAGGTGGATCAACTGTGCCCTAAAGGAATGATATCATTGATATCATCTAGCAGCTGCAGCAGCACAAGGCCTCCAATGCCTAACCTAGGCTGGCTGCCCCTATGCAGCAACAGCTTCTGGAGTCCTGCATCCTTCACACCTCTCCACTCCACATTGGCACATCAAAGGAAACCATCCAGAGGGCTTGATGCCTAAGTATACGAGGTGCCCAGGAATTCTTTTGCCATCTGTAATTCCTCATGGGCCAACCTATGTCCTTCTGAAGCTGCTTCCTTGCTCATGAGTGCCTCCAGCCAGCCCCATAATGCCACAGCCTCCAGGCATGGCACTCCTGTGGAATATGACTGTACTGGCATTTTTTCCACCATTTCTAAAGGCTAAAGCATGGCACATGCTTCCCAGAAACATGGGAAAGATGTCAAATACTGCCAAGTCAGCTTCCAGATTCTACCACCTCTGTAGAAAAAATAAGGGAAATGCAAAATATAATTTTCATCCCTTCCTGTGGCTGTCAGGATCTCAAGCAGCTCTCATTCCTTACACATAGTTCCTGTACTCTGCTTGCTGCCAGAGTCTGGAAAGAGCATGTGCTTCTAATTCAGCCCCATTCATTATTGCCTACCCCACAGAAAATCAGGGCAGACCCCTGCTGTGTCATAGACTTCCTGTGAGACCTTGACTGGGTCTCTTCATTTCAGTTCTTCACCTGGGAGGCATCAAGTTCTTATTTCAGTAGAGCACTAGAAAGACAAAATGCAATTCCCTGATACAAATAAGTTACCAGGCATGGGATTATAATGATGAAAGGATGCCCCTACATTTTCCAGCTAATTGGCTGTGCATGCCATACTACAGATGTCAGCGTGTTCTGTCCTCATACTTGCACAGTTGCCCTCTGGTCCCTGCAGCCAGCACTGAATCCAGGCAGCCTGCCTATAGCTGCTTTAGGTTCCAAGTCGCCTCCCCAAGTCTCTGGCTCAGCATGTGCTATGAGATACCATGGATGAAATACAGGAGAAGCAAACTTCAGGAATAGGAGAAGCTCCCTCTGTATTTATGAGCCTAAGTCCAACTTTTAAAAACTCTCTTTTCCCCAGTGCAGTTTTCTTCAACAAGAAGTCATGGTTAAAACACAGAGCAGCTGCTAATAATAAAATGCTCAAACAGAAAGGATAGATTTGGATTTTTTTTTCCCAGATCACTACCAGCACAGTGAAGTAGCAAGGAGCACCAATAATTTATTTACTGGTCTTCAGTACTTCATATTCTGCTGTTTTTCTATCCTTAAACAAGACCCTGTGGGTTTAATTAAGATTTCAGAGGCAGCTTGGGGGATATGATTCCACTCAGTCTATGTCATTTATTCCATGTTTTCTACAGATGCATGGGGAAAAACCTGCATGCCTCAATAAATCAAATATGGTGCCTGTGAGTAATGCACTAGGCATGGGAGAGAAATAAAAGACAAAACAAAACACCTTCTTCTAAGGTTCTGATCCTGTAGAAGATGACCAGAAATCTGAAGGAAGTCCAGAAAACCGCTGCCTGTACAGGGCAAGGCAACTCTGCCAACTTAGCTCCTTGTGGGCACCATTCTTCACCAAGAAAGAGGAGGAAGGTGTGAATGGGTCCCCTGGCATTGCTTCCTCCTTCCCCTGCCACATCTACACGGCACTGACTTATCCTGAAATATCTACAACAAGGCTGGCAATTCTCATATGACATTTGAGACACTCACAGGCAATGAATAATGCTATGATCTGGGCATATCACCTAGGAGCAGGTTTTCAAAGCAGTATTCAGACCTCTGAAGATGCAAAAAGACCCTTATAAAATCAACCAAAAGACTATGGTCTGGAGGCAAGTTAAGTTTTAAGTATTTGGCTCCTAAACTTTATGTCTCAGTATATTACTAGCAGTACAGGAAAACAAGGAGCTCTAACCTCTGAGAGACAGAATCAAAGGCTAGAAAGTGCCCAGATACTGCAGGGAAATTCACGTGTGCATCAGGACTTGCACTTTCTTGTCAGGACACAGAGCAGGACTGGGTACCGTGGCACATTTTGACTTTGAGAACTGATGTAACAAAAGGGATTGTTTGGTTTTTTTCCACCCATTTGATGAAAGCCTGAGCTTGTCAGCCATCCCCTTCAAAGTCCAGAGGCCAGAGCTTCTGTTTGATAAAATGCCGTGTTCAAGTTGAACACAAAATAGCCTGCAGCCAGATTAACTCCTCTTTTTAAGGTTGCTTCTGCCAGAATTGGTACTAACAAAATCTAAACCTTCTACCTCCACTTTTCTCTGACACAGTGAACATGTTCTGTCCCCATGAAGTGCATGCTAAAATACATCTTATATGATGTCCCAGCATTTAGAGTTAAATCTGCCACCTGTCTCTGCAGGCTCAGGACTGTCCCTTTAGAAAGGCTGTGTGCACACTGACTGCTGTGCCTGCAGAGGGAACTCTTCTTCCCAACTCAGCCATCCCTCCGTTGGCCAAGAGTGGCCTGGGCAATCTGCAGCCATCGAGGTCTTTCTGGGCAGGTAACTATGGGGGAAAAGTTCTGCTCAAGCTTTTCTAACTGGAATTGATCCACCACCCAGGTTGTCCTCCTAGGATTATTTACTTGTAAAGCATCTGAATTCAGAGGTTGTTTTGCTGTGGTGTTTTATACAACCACATGCACATCATCATTTCCTGCAGCTCTCTTAGAGGAGGGGCTTTAGCCCGACCCATGCAATATCTCAGCAGAGCGCTACAAGCACTAAAGGGTTCAAAGATTGGGCTTTTAGACAGCTTAAGATCAATCCACATTTGAGTAATAAGACCAGAGCTGCAGAAATAACAACTGAAAAAGATTCCCAGCCTGAAGGTCTCTGTCTAAATCTGTAGGCAACAAAACAAAAACAAACAAACACCAACCAAAAAAAAAGCCCACAAAGCCCTGAAAAACTACTTCAGCTTGGAGGTCACTGTCATTGTATTTTTCATGATTTAAAAAACGACTGCCTTTATTTTCTCTCCCTCTTGTTTTTAAGCCAACATCTTAGAAGGCTGAAAGAGAAATACATTTCTTTATCAACTTCTTGTTTTTCTCCTCCTCTGCCACCCATGCACAGTAGTTTGCTTATTGAGGTTCATTCATGTGTAGGGGCTGCTGGCATTGATGTATTTTGTTAGCAGGGTGGAGGGATTTGTGCTTTTTTTTTCTTTGAGAGCAGACTGGCACATTAATTCAGTCTGACAGAAGGCGCAGATGAAAATGATGTTAATTTTGCAAGCAGAAACAATCAGCCAGGCTCCCCAAGCCTGAGACATCACATAGGCCAGCACACTGACAAGCTCAGGACTCCATGACCCTGAGTCTGCCTCATTCCAATTATAAATAGAAAGTTTTATTCTGTTTTGAAGAATATTTTAAAATTGTTTTTATCCTAACATAAAAATTAAGTTGCATTCACAAGCATTCCTACAGCACTGCTTGTCATGCTTTCAGCTTGCTGTTGAAAATGGAACCTTACAATATCACACAACTCAGTGTCCTTAAGGAAAACTGAGAAAGCTCTCTGAAATGACACTGCGGTATCTCTCAGACAGGGAGGATGAGGAACATTCTGTGAGCACCCCTCACGGCAAGAGAGACAGCTGCCAGGCCTAATCAAATCAGTACAAACATCCTGCTCTCATCCACGTCTCAAATTAAGGTAATCACCAGAGAAAACAATTAAGGGCAAATTTGGATAAAAGTTAAACTATTGCACGCACAGGTGCAGCTCTGTTTTTAGCCCCGTGTCCCTGTAAGAAACCAGAACACTTTCACCATTTCCAAACCCTACTCTACCACAAAACTTATTTACACAATCAGCAACGTGTTTCATCTGAAGGTGCCAGCTCCCCACTCTCTTTATAGCCATCTATATGCAGAGCGGACGAGGAAGTGATCTCTAATTACTGACATTTTCACCAGCTAGGCATGATCATTTGATCAGCAGCCCAACTGCTCTCAGAGCAGAGAGAGAACAGATGGACAACATACATTTCAGCAGACAGAAGGCGAGCTGTGCCATACGTACAAGTTCATCACTTAACGATATCCCTTAAAATTGCCTTCTCCAGTGCTCAGACAGTGAAGAAGGCTCTGAATCCAATTCAGTCTCTCCAAACTCCTCAGCAGGGCAGACTACTGGCATCCTCAAAGCACAGCACTTACTCTCCTATCTTATGGTCTGTGAGGCCGCGTCTCCCAGCTTTTCAATGGTCAAGGTCAGCAGTCAGCCAAATTTTGCCTGGTCAAACAGATCTCTTTGCTAAAGCATTCAGCACATCCAGTGATTCTGCACTGTGCAAAACCAAGCCAACAAGTCATCTGCCTTATAACAGTCTTCTCTGCTGCTCAATGTCCCTTTCCAGGCTACCTAAAAAACAAAAAAACTCTGTTTGGGTTTTCTGAGAGTTTTTGCCTACTCTAGAGAGACTGAAAGCTGTCCACAGTGTAGACAGATGGGGTTCTACTCCAGCAGCAGGGTGTTGCATTTACCATCCCCTGCCCTCCCAGCTGGTAGAGAGCTTCCTTTCCATCCAAATTTGTGTTTGGAAAGCTTGCACAAGATGTACCTCTCCTTCAGTGGTAATTTTATCATACTGTATTTCCACTAAGCAGTATCTCTGTAAACATCAATACTGCTAATGATGGGCTCTAACTAGAAATTTAAGACAGCCCCAGGATGAGATGGAATTGTGAGATGGGATTGATCTTGGTAAACCTGTCTTATGCTGGAGTGAAGGCACTTTGTCTTTATTATGGTTCACTTCAGAGTAGTTCTTTGCATTTTAGTCACTTGGTAAAATATAGAGATGAAGTAGAAGAGAGGAGATCTGTGTTCCTCCAGGAAGATAGATATACACTAGTTCACCTGCTCCTCTTCTGGCCATTTATCAGTGCATTAAAATTATTTAGTGCTTCATTCAGAGCTCTCTTCATAAAATAAAATTGAAAAAATAATAGAGAAGTGATTTGTTTACAAACTTTCACAGGCATCTTCCCATGGGAGCACTAATGTTGGAGTGAACCGGTACAGCCTTCCTGGGCTCAGTACCTGCACTTCAAGTCTGTCCATAGGCACACATATCCCATGTAAATTAGCTTTGGAATAAAACTAGCTCTGGGATCCCTGCAGCAGTTACCAGCACCTTCTAAGCCTTTTGGCAAAGATCTCTCACAGTATTACTTGGATAAAAGATACATCTCCCTTCAGGTTACATCCAGCTTTTTACAGAGAAGAATAAACAGTCTAAAAGGCCTCTTCCATTCCTAACATTGAGTATGATTTTAATAACACAAACAAGAGTTAACTGTGGTCAGAATCATCGAATGGCTTTGCTTGGAAGGGACTCCAAAGATCATCAGGTTCCAATTCCCTGCCACAGGCAGGGCCACCAACCTGCAGATCTAGTACTAGCTCAGGTTGCCCAGGGCCCCATCCCACCTGGTCTTCAACACTTCCAGGGACAGAGCATCCACAGCCTCTCTGGGCAGCCTGTTCCAGCTCCTCACCACTCTGCGAAGAACTTCCCCCTGTCTGCAAAGAACTTCCCCCTGACATCCAATCCAAACCTTCCCTCCTCGAGCTTAAAACCACTTCCCTTATCCTAACACTGTCTACCTGAGTAAAAAGTTGATTCTCCTCCTGTTTATAATCACCTTTTAAATACTGGTAGGCTGCAATGAGGTCTCCTCAAAGCCTTCTCCTCTCCAGGCTGAACAAGCGCAGCTCCCTCTGTCTGTTTTTGTAGGGGAGGTGCTCCAGCCCCCTGATTGCCTTTGTGGCCTTCCCCTGGACCCTCTCCAACGGCTCCACATCTTTCCTGTATTGGGGTCCCCGGACCTGGATGCAGTAACCCAGATAGAGCCTCACGAGGGCAGAGTAGAGAGGAAAAGTCACCTCCCTGTCCCTGCTGAATCAACAGAATCAGTTTGTTTGCATTCATTACATGCAAATTCTTCAGAGTAAAGAGAGAGGGTTTGCCTTCACCTTTAAAACACAGCAGCAATATTCACCTAAAGGAACATGCATGAGGTATCCTACAGCAGAGGCTCTTTACACTCTAGTGTGAGACAGACACCAAAGCAAATGCAAAGAAAAGGTTCAGGGTTGATCTCTGCCTCTTCACCTCCTCACCGAGCACCACACTGAATTCAAACTTCTTTTTTCCTCCTTGTAACCCCTAGTCATGGCCCTCCTGTTGCACAGCAGGAACTGAGAGCTCCCTCTTTTCTCACCCTACTTCAGACATAGGGCTGCCACCCACTCCTGAAATGCCAGAACCATGCATCATCGCTAACTCCGAGTGGAAACCCACCTTTTAACTCAAGTATCTCTCATGGATATAGCTGCTAGCTAATACACATCTTTTCCAGTGCTTTAGCTTGCACACAAAGCCATTCTGAATTATCTGCCTGCATGCAAATACAAAGTATTAATTTCAGACCTCCTCTCAACACTTGCAGGCACATCTATCTGGACAAGTTTGCATGTGTAACATCTGTCGTCTGCCGGGGAAAGCGGGAGTGAGCGCGACGTATGGGGCTCACATGGAGATTGCCTTGAAACAGGAGCTTGCTTAGACATGAGAGCAGCATTTCTGCTGAATAAAAACACATTACCAATGCAGAAAACCTAGAAGAAATCTGAGAATGCTGAGAGTTTCAAACATCGCTTACGGTCTCTTGTAATGCCGCAGATTACTATCCCTTCCTATTTGTTATATGGGCTTGGGAGAGAGAGGAGGGATTGCTGAAAATTGGCTTTTAAATCTGGCATCCCCTGAGAAAGATGGTCATGCTCTGAGGTTTGTGGTATTACTTGATAAGCGGTGATTAAAACAGTAATCCCAAATTGTAATCAAAAAGCAGCCAAGGCTCTGAAATTACTTTTCACTAAGCTTTTTCCCCTTTCAAAGACAGCTCTGTATGGCAAAAGATAATAGAACCCCAGACAGTGTTCTAATTTCAAATATAAATTAATGTATCAAATAGTTTCAGAACATTTTTCCTCTTTTGTCTTTAACATCACATCTAAAGTGGGTCTATATTTTGTTTGCTTGCTTTTTGCTGCAGCGGTTCTCTCAGGAAGAATACCTAATATATATCAGCACAGTCTGAAGTGGTGAGAAGTTTTCCCCTTACCAAGTGAAGTGCTAGCTAAAAATCAGCCTTCCCTTTGCTTTCCCAGGCACTAAGATGTCAGACTGGTCCATGCGATTGTTAGCAGCATAAAGCCTTTCCTAATTGAAATGATTTTGAGGTTCTGAGGCACAAAGCTGACTTGATTTCACAAGTGAAGTTTACTACTGACTTCAAGATGATCTCTGCAGGGTCATGGGATGAAGACACCGTACAGAGTGGCAATACCCATTAACTTACTTCAGCCCATTCAGCCAGAGCAACTGGTGTGCATTCATATTTCACTCAGCAGTTGAAAAGCACTGGCAATAGCTCATGACACTTGATTTTCTACATAGCAAGTGGTCAAACTAGCAATCAGTTTGTTTTCAACAATGTTGTTTCTGGAGAAAAACTATTAGCAACAGGATGGTCCAAAGTGCATATTTTCGAACATTTCAGAGAGGCAAGCACAAAACTCAATTTAAGTTTGAAAATTTCCCCTAATACTGTGCAATGATTTGTGTTTTTTCCCCCTTTATGCTGATCCTGCAAGAAGGGAGAAATAAAAACATCAGGCTGTAAAAATCAATAGTGGTGCTTTGTCCTGTGTAGTACAAAAAGTGCAGAAGTTCATCAAGCTCAGCTGCAAGATTCGTGATAGACAGCAAGTCGTATCTGAGCACAGGAGGAACTCAAATCTCTGTTTATATGTCATGTCTAACCTCACCTGACTCAGAGTCTTTAGTAACTACTCAGTAAGAAGATGGTATGGTGTTGCCCTTTCCCATGCATTACAGCTCTTTCCCATGCATTACAGTCTTACAGCTCTTGTACCATATCCATTTATTTTAGAGAAAGCCTGGAGATTTCCACCCAGTAAACGCTACTCATGGACTACCCTGAAAGATCTCTCCAAATCAGTAGCTTACATGTGTGGCACTTCAGCATACATTTCCTTGGGCCAGCTCCCTCAAGAAACAGAACCAGGTGCTGAGACATGGTGGGAGCATGAGTCAGTCAGACCCTGAGAGCAAGGTTTACACGGGGCCCCGGGCCCAGCAACCTCTGGGGGCATTGTGCTTTGGAAGGCAACAGGGAGAGTTGCTCAGGCTTTCCATGTGTGCTGGTTAACCTGCCCAACCAGTGAAAGGTCTGCTAACGAAACTGAACATACCCTTGATATGCACAGTCTGATGAAAGCAAAGCTCTAGCATGAACTTTCCCAAAACAAATTTTCTCTGGGATAAAAATTTCCCTTCTGTTCTTTTTAACAACTGGGTAGTGAAGATGAAGACAAAGCACTTATTTTATCCACAAATTAAATTAAGCCCTGGATTACAGGCCGTAATTGAACGTAATTATTCCAAAGTTAAAGTTGCCCTCATGAGGCAGAATTTGCCCCACAGAGCAGCATTAACACGACGAAAACGGTTGCTCACATCCAAGCATTCCGTTTTCAAGCAGCTAGAAAAACATCTTCAATTTCTTACAGAGGAACAAAAAAATCCCAAGATACCTTTATGTTTTATGCTAGTCTATAAAACTGGCAAAGTGTAAACTCTATAAAATGTCTTTTAATCTAGCACCAGTTTGCTTTATACTGTGTGATACAATCATCTAGAACAAATGTTGCGGGTTAAATTTGGAAAACGGAAGACAAAACCAAAGAAATCCTCTCTTACAATATATGACGGGGGAAAAAAAAGGACACAAGAAACAAGCCTCCCAGTTTTCCTCTATAATCAGAACTAGAAATCAACAGAATACATTATCAGCAATGCTAGTCAGGTTACCCTTTTTCTCCATAGAAGGAAAATTCCTATTATTCTTCGGTCCCATTAGTGCTGCTTCTCATGTCAGTAGGTCAAACAAGACTTGACTTAAAGAGAAATTCTCATATGCAAGATCTGTGAAAAGCACTTTTTACTGTTTATTCTCTTTATCACTCGGTCTTACGATCTTCTACTTGTGTAGTTGTACTGAAATAAATGTAGTACAAGAAATGAAATACGAAATGCATAAATTGGACTCTGTCAGAAATCATAAAAATCAGGACTATGTCAACAAGGAGGACACAAACACTAAGTCCACATCCTTTAGAGCCAAAAAATGTATTCTGGACAACAGATAAAAGCTTCTAAGCAGACAAACATGCTGTGGGGGCATGGAACTCCCTGACCGTGTCTACAGGCATCAGTTCCCAGAATACAGAACATCACCAGAGAGCAGGATCCTCAAGAGATACCCCAGCAGCTTGTTATATCATGATATGCCAGACTAAAACACAGGTTTTGCTGCACAGCTCACACGCAGTAGCTGAGACAAACATTTGTGTTTGTGATCATGTACAGACTGCAGCTAGCACAAACAACACAGCATATGTCACACGCTCAGTGTATGTCTGTGTTGTCTGGGCTATGCCTTTCCCTGGGAAGGACCTGGCACGCTGTAAAGCCAGCCATTGTTGTTTGGTCATATCTAGATGGGAAAGGCACCATTCAAGTTACAACAGAGCTATTCCATGGAACATTTAATCACACTGTTTGGACCAGTGAAAAACAAGCTGTTTTGAGATGGATGTGTCACACAAAACGATTGATTTTTTAAACAGAAGTATGACACATCAAAATGGCTGTGTGCTGTGCAATAAAATAAAAGGGAAATATTTCAAAGACAAAAGTGACTCCATTACATTTATCTTACCAATATCAAAAAGTATTTGACTTATCAGAACAGATTTTTTTTTCACCCTCTTCTTAAAGATGAACATGGAAATATTTTGTACGTCTCAATATGATTTGGAATGTTATGTGAATAGCCAGAGCCCCAGAGATACAATTCTTACTGTGAAGCTTGATTTGATGGACTAGAGGAGAGAAAGCCTGTCTTAATGTGCTAAACAGTCAGAACAGCAAAATAAGATAACTCAATCTCATTCATGTTTGTCTTGAACAATCTCTCGTGCAGAAAAGAACTCAAAAGGCAGAAGGAAACATGACAGTAAGAAAAGGCTGAGAGGAAAATCTTACTTGGTTGGGCAGAAAAATAATCTCTACACCCCAGAGATAGTGGATGGGAAGAGGGGAGGCTGAAAAATATACCAAGGAGTGCTATAAAACCTTTAGCTGTCAGCCAATGTGACGCAGGCAAAGAGCATTCTTGGGTCAGTGTTGGTTTTGTTGCTGGGATTGTGTGGATTATTGCGTACAGCATTTTGTTTCCATTGCAATCAATGTTACAATATACTAATAACTTAAATGTATGATGAGCATTCCTGCGTGACTTCTTTAGGACATGTATGTCTCCAAACGTGGACAGAGACCGCATGGATCATACCCAGGTACACACATACACAAATAGATAAAGTCCACTAAGGTTAGAACGTGATTCAGCTGTGCTTATGGTGCCTCATTGCACAGCAGGATCTTAGCACACCAGAGGCTTACAAATGCACACCAAAACAGGAGCTCTGCACCAAACACAATGGAAGATAAACAAATGGTGGATCACGAGAAAGCAAGACATTGCTGCCTGGCAGAAATAAGTGGTCTAAGCACACACACACTCTGGCTGTGGCCAGTTTTTCTTAATGTCACAGCAAACGCCACTTTGAGAAGTATAACTTAAAGAAACTAAGAGTCTCTATAGACTTAACAGAAAGCTTTTCTAATTCATCTCAGAAATCACAGGTCCCTGTTACAGTGCTCTATATATATACTTATATGTATATTTATACATACATACACACATGGCAGAGCAGAACAGCTGTGTGCCCAATTTCACCTCTTCCTGTAAACAAGTGAATTAGGGTCATGATTTGCAAAGAGAGGAAGTTCTCACTCTACATTCAGAAGGTAAATAATGAATCTGACCTACTGTTCCGACCTAAGACAGCTCAGGCTGTCCCTTATCCATCACTTACTCCTGTAAGCTTACAGAATAGTGGAAAGCAGGGAGTAAATTAATCATTTTCTGCACTGTACAGAATATGGACTGCTCTAATGAGTGGCTACTTCTTTATAAGATAAGGTTAATCAATACAGATAATTAGACACTTCTGCTTAATACGTCTCTGTCACTGGAAAAAAACCACCAAGTCCCACCATTAAGCATTGAAACACAAACACCAGGACAAATCCAAATGGTTTGAAAATGAGTGCAACAGTATGACAATCTTAGATCAAAAATTGCATGTTCCACTCCAACCTGAGCATTTCCAAATCTCAGAGCAAACTCTCTGCCACAGCTGGAGCCACAAGGTTAAACCTTTGCATTCAGCTGGAGCTATGCTGACTTCAGTGGACTGTAAAGCATAGAGCGGTATTTCTCTAAAAAGAGCCAATTGTCAGCTCCCTAGAGATGGCAACTGGCACATTGGCAAAACCAGCCAAGGAAAAAAACCCAACTCCATTTAGGGTACAAAGGTCCAATCACAAAACAAACCCCAAAGAGGTGTGAAGCCTTCTTCACTCCCTTTTGGCCATTTCTATGCAGCAGTTACAAAACTGAAGGCTGACCAACCTCCATAACCTCTGCCTGCTTAGGCTTCCTTTGACGCAAAGTATTTAAGCAGGGAGACTTTATCCAGAGCACAAACAAGCTCAGATTTGCCCTACGTTGCTCCTTCTTTCCAACTGGCCATGGCACCTACAGCCTTTATTTTTAATTTCTGTGTGCTACACTGTACAGCTCAGATCACTTCTTGGCTCTGAACAGGAAGGGCAAGATAAACCTCTTGAGCTAACAACATAAAATCTATAGTGATGGACAACCAGCAGATCATCCAGCTAATCTCCACTTGTCCCACTTTAACTGAAGCTTTTCACAAACCAATATTGATCCATTGTTCCACAGCCACAAATCCGCAAGTAATTCTCTGTGAAAAGCAGCCCTTCTTCTTGGGAGAAAAGGGGAAGCTTCCTTTTTAACCAGAAAACAGCAAGTAACATCACATAAAACAAAATCAAAATAGAATTAAAAATAGAAGTAAATCTTTCTGCAGCACCAGCAGCAGCACAGGCACTTTGCTTCTCCCCGCAGGCCAGGCTCTCTTTCATGAAGTCATACAAGCATATCTTTTGCTTCCATTTCCACTGGTTAACATTTCATCCCCAAATTGGTTTTTGATACACCAAAGCTTTCTTGTGGCCTCTGAACATCAATTTTACTTTTCTTACAGCTGTGCTAGTAGGAACTGGGGTTTATTCTCCTTTTCTTGCTCACAAAGGCACCTTTTCCACAGGACTGCGCTATAAACCTCTGACTTTCCTTCACTTCTCTGAAGTATTACCCTTTCTTGACATCAAAACCAAGGTAACAGTCAGTGCTGGAACAACATTTGAGTTGTCTTCCCTCATTTTTGCAAGTCCCAATACGCAGCAACATATAGCAGTGGCTGACCAGAGTTCCAGGGATGGTTTATTGTTGCTACTGAAATAACTAAGTTTAGCTTTTCATAAATAAGATAAAGTACCAGCTCTACAGCGAGGAAAAAACTGAACACAAACAACCGAAGCCCAGCAGGAGTCCCTATCAGGCAAAGCTTTTACAGGGAACAACTGCTTTACTTTTCCCCTTCCCACTTGAACCACAACATTTCAGCACAATGTTATTTGCACAAAAGCAGTTGAATTACAAGAAAAAAAGGGAAGTGTCAGGTGGAGGGTGGACCTGGATAACATTTTGTGTTGACATCATAGCTCAGCAGAAACATTTGGAGGACTGCAGGAACAAAAAGCCAAAAGTGATGGTGTGGTTAAGTTATACTCGCTTTTTTCCCCAGGGTGCTCCACAGCTCTACGGGATCTCTCCAGTTTACACCAGAACAGTGTTCTGGCTCAACATGAAAGGGGCTGAAGAAGCTCATGTAGAACAGTACGCAGATTTTATCATCAGTATAAATGGGAGAAAAGGGAGGTGAAAGATGAGTGCAACTCTTATTTTATTAAACAATTCCCTAAAGAAAACTTCAAGTAAAATCACATATTCTGATTTACTTGCAGATAGCTTTGGAAATTAAGCTTATTTCTTCCCTACTTAGAGCAACTGAGGGGATCTCTGAGGACTTTTGAAATTCAGCTTGTATTAGGAGGTGCATCTCTCGCCAGAAATGACAGATCTTAAAACTGGTGTTGATGTTGTGATTCTACTGCCTGCATTAAAAAAGGGAAAAGCAGATGATCACCACCTGATCCTGAAGACAGTGGATTAAATATTCTTTCAGGTGAACAGACATGTACAGACCAGAGGAAGAAGAAAGAAAGGATAGATGCTATTTTTCAGTATCACTTTTGTTGTTGTTCTCACTCTGCTCAAAATTCTGAGGTCAATTTCATTAAAATAAAATGCCAGACCTACCAGGATTATTCCATATCCTCATGCCACCCAGAAAAGTAGTTTAATTGCTTTCATTATCTTTGGAGCTTTATTATTCTAATTATCTGCGTGGTTTTATTATCCTCAGTATCGATCTTTCCTCCTAATGACTCCTATAATTAAGACAGGAAGATGTTAAAGATATCTGCAACAAATGGCAATCAAAAGAGCACAAAGCAAACTAGCCCCGAGTGCAATGGAGAGAGATGGAATTCAGATATCTGGAAAACTTATAAGACTCAGAATTTTGATTCTAGAACTTGAGAATCTGAATTTTGCTTTGGTGGCAGTGGTTGCTTCCCCCATAGTCATCTCTCTGACAGGGGTAGCTGCACTGCAAGAGTTTGGAATGGAAGAAATTTTTTATTCTGCACCTGAGCTGAACGTTGCACAAAGATCTCCTTTTCCAGGACCTACCGTTTGTGTTTCAGCAAATGAATTATTCAGTCTCTGCATTGTTGCACTCTTCTCCTCCAGTGAACTTATCGTGCCGTGTCATATTTAATTTTGAAACTCTATTCTGCAGAGTTTCTTCTACAATTTGCATGTGCTTTGCTTGCATTTCACACGCAGGCATTTATATTAAAGCAAGAACACAAATAGTAACACAAATATGATTCAGTGACATCAAGTACAGCTGTATTTCTGTACAAATTTGGTCTTGCTCCCATTGAAGCACGTAAGATTTGATGCTATACAGCAGTGTAAGTAATGCTGAACTCATTGGCTTCAGTGTATTTTGTAAACCTTTCCAAAGAAGAAAAGGAACACAAAAATAAGATAATTCTGCAGCAAATACATGATTAGCTCTACGATGCAGAGTAATAATTTTCCTTAAGCTGCCTTCACAAAAATGCCATTTGCATAATAGGACAGGCATTGCAATGTTACAGAGCACACAAAGAAGCTTAAAAAAATTCCTCAAGTGGATTAAAATACAGGTTCTTGGATTCTGGAATCTTTCCCTATCACTTAATTATTTGAAGTTGCTTTCAAGGACAGTTTTTGGCATATTTTCTTAAAAGGAATTTTGTAGACAAAACTGAAAGTGTGATAATCCTTATCCTAGAGGTGGAAGGAATACTGAAAACAATTCAAACCAACATAAGATTCCCGTGGCCTGTCTCCTAATGGACATTAGTGACTCTGAACTAAGCCGTTCAAGTATTCTTCATGCTGACGTTGTGAGATCTTTTGCAGCTGTCTAAGCAAACACTGGTGGTAGAGTGAGACATCACACCAAGAAGCACCTCAGCCACAGCTGCTGGATGGCCTTTGCTGGTTTTCTTGGGTGCCTTCAGTAACACGAGGCTGCAGCAGTAAGATATGCTACAAAGTCCTGTTGCTAACTTAGTGTATGTAATTATTACTGTCCCAAGAGTTATTTGTGTTGTATGCAAAATCCCTTAGTAAGCGATGGGGATGCATCTCATATCAAGCTGAGTGCTGCTGACAAAACATTATCATGATACTTGACAAAGCACGAACGGTCATTTCATTCCCAAGGAGGTACATTTTCAAGCATCTCTGCAACAGCTAATGAGATTTCTGAGTTTAAATCTAGGGTATGTCTCAGAGAATAGTGGCCTGGCCAGACAATACACACTTCGAGTTGTTCAGTTCCTATTCAGATTCAGCTGGCTGCACACAAATGGTACACTGGCAGATTCAAAGAAGCCTTCTGCATTGTAACTGCTGTATCGCCTGCTTGAGTAGCTCATTGTAGCCCATCTGACAAGGCTGTCAATTCATTTTTAGGCTTGATTCTTAAAAGCAGAAGCATGGCCTCAAAACCTCCTGGACTATCACAAATGGAGACTCCATGTGAGTCCATGTATGGACTCCAGTATGACCTAGTCACTCAGCCCTTTCCCCCAGGGCCTACTGAAAGCCAAGACAAAATAAACTTTATGGTGGTGGAGGAAGGAGGAAGTTCGGAATTGTTTTTCTAATCTGCCATGACTAAGAGGATGAATAGGCAATAGATGCTTGTTGTTAAGTACTGTGTAATATAGAGAGGCGTATGAGGTGCATGTAAAAGATAAGAGTAGCTGAACAGATAAATCACTCAGAACAGTAACCAGCTTCTTTCATTACGAAGCCTGAAGTGCATACTCTCTCCTACGGCCATCTGTGCACAGCCAATGGTTCTCCAGGAACAAGAGGAACATGCTTACTTGCCAGCTCAGATTATTTCTTCAGTTCTGCTCTGGGCTGGAATTACACAAGTAATTGAAAGTTGCCTGCTGAAAGGTTCTACCCATCCTGATAAATGCAGTGCTTCAGTTTGAGGTTGGTCCTGGACTGTGAAGTCAGAATGCGCATATGCAAAAATTCAGCCTAGATTTTGCAAACAATAAATTGGAAGCGTGACTGAGGTGTGAAGTAATGACTAGAACTGATGAAGAAAAATCCTGCAGATCAGGATTCATAGGAAAGAAAATTAAGAATGCTTTAGTAGTTGATGCTTTGCTACTCATTAGGTTCAAAAGGATGAAACAATCCTTTCCACACTGCTTTTATTCTACAATCAGATGCAGCCACAAAACAGAACTGTGGAAGCCATATTGCTCACAATTTTTCTAGATTTTTTGTTTGGTGGCCAATTGCCACCAAACAGGCAGTATGATCCAAAGAGCATCTCATAGCAAAGAAAAAGGAAGGTCTTCTAGAGAAGATTCTGTTTCAAAATCATGGACACCGTAAGTTAATTATTAGCTTCAGCATGAGATAACTGTGTGACCTGGCCTTCTCTCTGCACCACGCTCCTCAGTCATGCACAGGTAATGCTCACTTCACTCTTTATCTTATCAGGACTCTAAGGTTCCCAGGACAGTGACCACATTACTAAATGGCCCTGTGGCTCCTGGTAAATGAACATAATTCTATATTTCTTATCGTAAGATAAACAAGAGGAAATAATCATGAGAGGACATCATGCAAAAAATGCTATACAGATATTTTAAGGCCATTGCCTCTGTAATAGCTTCAGAGCTCATGTAGATCTTTGTAATAGTAAATCTTTGCTGTGGATGAAGATGTCAAGATGGGAGTAATATATTTAGGCCTGTCTATACCCGTTATGGTCTGTGCCAAGTTCCACATCTTGGAAAGAACATGCACAAGGCCTCTGAAAATAATCCAGCCTAGATAAGAGCATTTGTCAACAGTTGTAAGCCGTTCATATGAGCAAATGGTCATAACGTGACAAGGCTTCCCAGATAGTGAATGAAATGAAGTCTTAACAACAAATCAAAGATGAAAGTCCTCTGATAACCCAAGCAATAACACAAAAGTCATACTGCTGCTGTCAAAACAGCATTGCTCTGAGAAACCTCCAGTGCTAAAACATGAGTCATATTGGCTTCCACTTGCAGAATGGATCCAGAGTGATTCCAAATCTGCTAAAATTACAAATCACCCTTCAAATACAGCACTGTTGGTGCTCCAGAAAAGTTGTTCAGAGAACTTACTTTATCTACAATATTGGAAGTTTCTTTCTTCTCTTTTGGTGTTACTAATACATAGAGTTTAGGTCAGATTAAAACATCTGCTCTGAGTAGGTAAGATTGTTCTGCTTTACTGAATTATAGCCAAGCTGCACTAAGAACTTGTATTTGTCCAGTGTTTGCATTTTGGAAAGGCGTTCAGCTGCAGCTGAAGGCTGCTGGAGATGGGGAAGCCATTGCTTCCTTGGGAAGTTGTGAAACCCTGGGTTGTTGTTCCATGCAAGCT
The DNA here is from genome assembly GCA_016647715.1 of Pavo muticus. Taxonomy (NCBI): domain Eukaryota; kingdom Metazoa; phylum Chordata; class Aves; order Galliformes; family Phasianidae; genus Pavo; species Pavo muticus. The sequence goes on along the minus strand of JACDJE010000004.1, from coordinate 1,113,838 downwards.
CCCCAGTAATATTGCCTCAGGGTTTATTGCATAATTTAAACAAACGAACCCACACTTTACTTTGTCCTCTGCCCTTTTAAATGCTCTTAGTTATGTAAATCAGCCTAGGGAACAGCAACCTGCCTGTATTGCCACTCTAACGACTCTGATAACACATGTAAATTGATGAAGGGTAGATAACACCAGCACGAAGCATACAAGATAGTGGCCTTTATCCTGGATTCTCTAACATGCTGAAAACAGAAAGCCATGTTGAGATGGCTGCATGCTAATCAGCACAGAGCTTGGTGATGACAAGAAATTGGCAGCTCATTAGCCTGGACACCCAAATACATATCAAAGTCTCAACAAGGAAATCTAATTGTAGCATGATTAATGCCAATCATTCAGTCTTTGCCAATCCCTCCATCCGTTTCCAAGGATGGCATTTTTTCCTCCCTGGCATCCATATTGTAGTTAATGCTGTGGTGCTAAGAGGCAGAAGGAGAAATGAAGGAATGTGTGCATAATACCAGATGGAAAAAGAAGAATGCAGCCTATAAGTTGCCTATGAAATGGAGATGATTATAAGGCAACACAATTAGCAATCTGTGCATCTGCTTCACTATGACTCCCCAGGTCAGAACACTCTCTCTTTGCTGCAGCAAAGAAGAAAGTATTTCTTTACTATTGCAGGAAGATAAGAAGCAAAAACCTTCCAAACAATCCAGCCCCCAAAACAACCAATAGTGGCAAACACAAGAGAACCCCACTACGGTATTAACGTTACTACAGTGAAGACAACAGCAAGAAAACCACCTCACAACTATTGAATAGAAACATTTTGCCTCTTGGTTGAAGATGCATGAATGCTGTACTCAGCTGCAGCAAGAAAGATTCCCTTGGTTCAAACTGAAGTCAGGGCATTATCACACCACAGATTTTGTTCACTTCTTTGCTTGGTCTGGTCCATTTCTACCTTTTCACACGTGCCCAGAGGTTATTCTCTCTGAAGACCACCATACTGACATTAACAGGCAGATTTTCACCTTTACTCAGCAAATACACGTGAGGATACCTGAATCAAAGAGGCTGCACAAAGGAAGATGGAGGACACCCTAATTCTTTGGGGCTGATACACCAAATTGATTTTCACACCACTCAGGCCAATACCTTGGGCCAGACTTTTCATGAAGGCTGCAGTCCAGCAAGTCCATGACTAAATGCTGAAGTATGGATGGGATTACCTACACCTCTGAAGTAAGAGAAGTGCTCCTTCAAAATGGCAAAACACACAAAGTAGCATGGAGGCACCTAGGACAGGAGAAGTGATGAAATTCTCTATATCGTATTCAGCACCTTCCTTTTTCAGCCTTCATGTTTTAAATAAGTAAAAATCTCCCAGGAATACTATTCATTTTCTGTATCTGTTCTGAGTGTGTCTGCGTGCTTTTCTTTTTTTAACAATCTAATATATTCTTAACATGAAATACCTAATGCTTGTTGCACAAATGTGTAATAAAATTTAGCCCTGTGGCTCTTCTACTGTCAAGTGAAATCGAATCCATGTGAAGCAAATGTGCAGCTTTAAAATTTCTTCATCTGAATGTTCTCATCTTTGAAGGGAGTAGTTCTGCTCTCCTGTCCTCCACAGATCAACAGGGATTTAGAGGAGCAGTAGGAGGGAATATTTCAGCATCAGTTTTCTTCTTTCTGCTCAGGGTTTTGGATAGCAGAGTTGTACCCTACTGCACTGAAGAAAATGAATCCTTTCTCAGAGGCATCGATTTTAGCAGGTATTAAAAGTATAGACAAATAGAAGAAAAGCAGCCCCAGACATTTTTCAAAGGAAGGAAACAAAGATGCTTGAAATATGGTACAAGGGATAACTACTGCTAAGAGACATCTTCACTTAGGATATCACATCACTCAGGGCCAGTTCACTACCACATACAGAAGGAAACGAATTATTAGTGGCTGAAAGGGGCTACAACACCATCTCTGAGGAGCCAGCCTTGTCCTCTCCCAGGAGAAGCAGCCTTTTGGCAGACAAGCCACCTCTCTAAACTTGTGGAGGTTCATCTGAATTGTTCCACTGTTCCACAGCAACAGAAGGGACCCTTTCTGTACTGTCTTCTACTGAGCAGGGGGTCTCTAACCCTGTGTTTGCAGACATGGTATCTGGAGGTCACACAGACTCTACTTGTTGCACAGTCGGGAGGTGGGACAGAGCAGCAGCAGCACAGTGCAAGTGAGGATGTAGGAGAAACCAGCTGTAAGAGTGAATTTAACACAGGTTTGTACTCTTGCATGCTGAGAAGGACTGAGTTGGCCCCATAATGCTAAATGGTTTGTGCTAAAGCCTGCCAGTCCTCACTGTTTACATTTCAGCGCTGCTTGCTTCAGGGTATTGCAGAGTGATAAAGTATGGAAAACACTGGAAAAAACATTCTGAAGAGAAATACTAGGCAGCACTCCTGTCTGTGTTGTGTAACACCAGATTCTGGTAAAAAATGTAATTGCTGTAAAATATGAGAGGAAGTTAAGTCTTCTCTACAGAGCTCACAGGATAGGTCCAATTGGTACTGACAGTCTGGTACTGCAGACCACATCACCAAGCCTGATCTGCTATGAAGTCCACATAATGTACCACTTCACCGTCAGTCTCATCAGTGACACCCTACTAAAGCCACGTAAGCCCAGAGCCATCCAGCTGGTGGGAGAGGAGTTATCATAGGGGCTCCCAATATCAGGATGAGGTTTTCTCATTCCTCTTGGCTTAAGCAACGCTGCGAAGTAGTTCCTTCAATAGCCGTATTTTAAGATGTCTCACTTTTTTCAGCCAGTATGTTGTACTGGGAGCCTTTGGTAAAGCTCAGCTTTGACTTGTCCCTTTTCAACAAGTGCGCAGTGTTGCATCGACATTAACAAAATACTCATAAGATCCAGTACAACACAGCCAAGTATCTGATGGCCAGCGCAGAGCATTGTCCATGTTGTTTCCTACGCCTTTTATGACTGTTGTATGCTACCAGTTTCTAAGCACAATATCACTTCTGGGCATTTTAAAAGTGCTGGATAGAAGAGTACCATTAACAAATTCTTCATGCTCAGTGACTATCTATGAAGTCCTAATGCAGAATAACACCAAACTTTGATGTCTGCTCCTAGAATTCCCTCTGCATTCTACTCTTTTGCCTACCCACAGTTTCTCTTTTTGTTGTTTGTAATTGGAAAGTGTTTTAATAGCTCTTTCAAGTATTGATTAGGCCAGTACTAGAAGAAGCGAGGATATGATTGATGAATATACCTGCTCATTTAAAATAGATCTGAGGCAGCAATGAAATTAGTTGCTGACTTCAGTAATTTCATCACAAAATTATGCTCATGTAAGTGGTGAAAGCGTATTTCTGCTGTGCAGTCAGAAAGTCAACTTCTGATGCTCACAACAAGAAAGAAGAAATTTTGCATGTGACTGCTTTACAGCACACGGACAGTTCAGTAACCATTCATGCAGGAAACCCATACTGGTAAGGGTAGAAAAACTTCTGCTTTTTAACCAGTGATAAATTATCCCATATAGAATTTATGAAGTTGTTATATGCAGACTGAAGAAATTACTCTTTTTCCTTTTCCAACTACACATTGCTGCTAGAAAGAACTACAGTGCTATATACACACAGTGAAAATCCATTCTGAGCACCACGACACATCGATAAGACAGAAGTTGCCTTTGAAGGACAAAAAAGAATCTCTGCCTCGATTTTGCTGGGTTTCTAACAGTGCAGCAGAAAGGCTTTCATGGCTTTTATAACAGTTTTAGGCAGGCCGCTGCCTAGACAAATTCAGATGCTTTTAATAGGTAGAGATGTTGCTAAAGTCTGTGAAAAGGAGGGCTGGCCCCATGTTTACAAAGCCCCCTTCTTTTCTCTAGAGGGATTGGAGCCCTAAGGTGGAAAACTCATTCCCCATTTATTGGCAGGTATGCCATGCTGCTGAGATGAGAACACCTTGGCTGAGCGGCCTGCCAGTACCTGAAGGGAAAGGACTCTTAATAAGGGCAAGTAGTGACAGAATGAGGGGAACCAGTTTTAAACTGGAAGAGATCAGATAACAGGAAGAAATTCTTTACTGTGAGGGTGGTGAGACACTGGCACAGGTTGCCCAGCGAGGTGGTGAATGCCCCCTCCCTGGAAGCACTCAAGACCAGGCTGGATGGGGCTGTGAGCAACCTGGGCTAGAGAGAGGTGTCCCTGCCCATAGCAGGGGGTTGGAAATAGATGGTCTTAAAAATCCCTTCCAACCTAACGATTCTATGATTCTATTCTGCATCAGCCACTGCCAGAGAGGAGGTGAAATGGGACCAGTGCTGTGACAGGTCAGGCTCTAAAAGGGCAGGTTTAGATACTTAACAAGTTAATGTATGCTGTAGAACTAAAATAAACAATAATTACAACCTGCATGCTAATTCTCTGGTTTTGTATCACTTAATACTTGTGGTCCCTTCCCTCACACTCAGAAGAAAGAGGTCTGATGCACATCTAACAAATACTGAAACACCAACAAAAAACCACCTCCCTCTTCTTTCTTTGCCAATCTCTTTATCTTACAGCACTGCTGTTTACAGAGCAGTGACAAAGGCTGGGTAGGGATGCATCTTTAAAAAGTAATAAGGGGAAAGGAAGGAGCAGATATCCTTGAGATCAGATGATTCCCCAAAATGTTTGATCCTTCAGATCAAATGCAATATTATTCCTCCCACTGTGCTTGCCTGTGTGTATTAGCTGTATTAGCACTGGTTTACTGGCAGAGCAAGGCAGGTACTGCTGTCCTTAGAATTCCTGATCACAGTTGTGGGAGAATCACAGAAGACGGGAACAAACACTGTCCATTAAAAGACAGCCTTGAGTTGTTTTTTTGACTGTTTTCTTGCTTTAGGCTGATACTTTGGTGTTCACTCAAACCACTGAAGTCTCTTATCAGGGACAGCACAGCATAGAACGTGAAATAGAAAAACACAGGCAATCTGAGTTTCCTTAGAAAATATTAGAAGGCAAACTTTGAAATGTCTTAATTTTGAACTTCTTTCCCTTCACAATTATCTCTCCCTAAAAGAAAATTGGTGACAGTGAAGTGACAAAAGAAAGAAGAAAAGAAGCAAAGAATAAGAAATTAAAATAGGGGGAGGCAGAAGGAAAAAAAAATGAGAAGAAAAAATTACTTCCCCAGGGCTTCTGTTCTGCTTTTTCATACATATCTTCCTAACCACAGCACAGGAAAATGATCTTCTATTAACCACATTAAACTTAATCATCCATTAAAAAGTATTATATTAATACCTGCCTCATGCAACAAAAGATCCCTAAGACAACCACATCCTTTCCTGTTGCAGATGCCTTCCTTGATGAATTCCAGTTCATATCAAAGGAAAACTTGAAATAAATGAGAGCCTGTATCACCCTCCTAGCAAATAGTTATAACCTGGATTTGCCAATGATATGAATGCAATGGCAGCACTGAAATTTCCAGCTGAGCACACTGGGGTTTTCCCTCCCCACCATCCCTATGTGCTCTGCTGCTAACAGCAGGAAGCAGAGTGCATACGTGTGATACCACACTTGGAGACCTGACCCATCTCATCTGCCACAGAAGTTCAGGTTGCCCTTGCTGGATCTGGGCCTGCAGAGAACAGAAACTCACTTCCCTCAGCACAATCTGTGCGATTCCCAGACATAAAGCTGCCAAGCAGTGCTGCGGAGGAAGCACTCGCATTCCCTCACGTTACCTAACACAGCTTTTGCCATGCCCCAGCTCAGCATTTGACTCACTTGGCAGACCACAAGAGACGAAGAAATCAGAGTCTTCCTCTTCATTATTTTACAGGCCTTGCAATGTAAACTCGTTGGATCAACCTGCTAAAATAATCTCATACTTCAAACTCTTATTTTGAACTAGTTTGAGTTTTCAGGTAACCAAGAAACTCATCTTTATTCGGAGGTAATTTCTTTTACAGCTGCCTGTAATCTCCCAGCTTCCAGACTGAAAATCATTTAAAAACAAATGAGCTTCCCTGCAGATAAAATTCAGAATATCTCTGAGCTTTCAGGATGATAAAACCAAAAGGCAGTGCTATGTGGGAAAAGGAGATGAAAACACAGAGGAAACCAGGAAGTCCCATAAAGTTCAGAATTTAACCTTAAGGCTAGAAGAAACAGGCAGAGAGTAAATTCTTTATTTCCATCTGCCATTTTCTGGAAATGTGATGAGAGCAGCAGCAGAGCACATATCTTGTTAGCACTGCTCATATTCTTGTGTGGTTTTGTATGTGTGTGTTTGGACTCCAGCTGGGCCTTGTGCCATCATCTATTATATATTCACAGCTCCAGACTTCACAGCCAAGATTTTCAAAAAGCTTTAGTAGCTTGAGGTGCCTCCAACACTGAAACATCCTAAGGCGAGCAGTTTGGCAGCACTTACAGTAACGGCGGCCTTTTTTAAGGTTGCCTGAATTGGATGCTCACATGGAATGATACCTCCTAAAGACCCCGTCATCACCAGTAGAACTTACCATTCTTATCTTTATTTCAATTCACACACGTGCTTAAAGCCTGCTAAGAGAACACGAGGAAACTGCACATCTTGCTTGTCTAATGCCAAGAATTAACATAAATATATTATTCAGATTTTCCACTTTTTTTGGTACAGATTCTTACAGACATGCAGGATTCTTGCTGTGTATGTGTGACAATTGCAATTATACTCAGTATAGGATTTTGTCCTATAAGATTCCCCTCAACTTGAAAAAACGCCTTGCAAAAAAACCCCCAACAATTAAAGCACAAACATCCTTAAATCTTATTTCCTTTCTTTAATTTCACGAAGACCCAGCAGTACAACCTCATCCTTGGTTAGGATCACACAACTCCTTACCTCTTTCCTCTTTCAGTATTGGCCTGCCACAAGCAAGCTGCAGATGCCCCTCTGTTGGGGATTCAGCTGCTCGTATCATACTACCAAGTGGTGACTGCACTTGGGAGTCACTCTCTCCCTTTTCCACTACTCCAACAGCTTTCACACAGATAATGAAAGGATTTAAGGCACCTTTCCTACTGAATGCACTGGGCAACAAGTTGTTGCTGCCATAAAAAAAGAAAGCTATTTTATTGGAGAAATGGATGATGCCTTGAACATATTAAACAGGGAGGACAGGATAGAGGAAGACTGTTAGGTGAGAAAATGAAAACAGCTTGCCCAATAAAAGGTTACACAGTACATTCTGTAGAGCTTGGCATATATGTTAATGTCTCCCCAGACTTCTTCTGCATGTCAGCACAATGCAACAGACTCTATGGCTGTGTAGTGAGGAGAGCAAAAAAAGAGGCCAGCAGAAAAACTAGTGTGCACACATCTGTTCTAAAGAATTAGAACAAAAAAGGGAGAAAGAGAAAGCAGGCAGTGGTCAGTTGGTGTGAACTGGTCACAGATCTCACGTCAAGGCATTTCAGATGAGGCAGACTGAAGAAGAGCTGGATACCTGCGTGGTTACTGTTAAGGAGCAGAAGACTCTGCTTTCTTGCAACAAAACCAAATCCTTTTAATCCCTGTCCTCTCCTCACATGTGAATGCTGTAAGAATGGAGGGAGACATCATTCCAGTGTTAGAAGTGTTGGCACCATTTCCCTTCAAGTCATTTGTGTAAAACAAATGGGTACTGTACAGTAAGATCGCATCTGCAGGGCATTGCCAGCCCGGCAGGCTTCCCAGGGAAGCACAAACCCACTCAGGGCCAGTTACGTGGGTACAGATCCTAAGCTGACAGCCTTGATGCTGCAGCAAGATGTAACACCTTTCTCACTGCATTCCTCTGAGGAGCATGGAAACTCCTTGAGAGCCAGCTCCTTACCTCCCTGCTGATAGCAACAGCAGCTCAGCCTATAAAAAACAATAATCCAGGAGAGTTAAAAACAATCCTGAAAATAAATAACTCGAGATCTGTTAAGGAGAAAACATGTATTTGCACACTCCCAGGCTGCTGTGCCTGGGAGCATAAGCAGTGACAAGTTCCTGCCAAATAATTTTTGTGCTCCAGTAACCAAACAATGGTTCCAGTGCCACGTGTTAAAAGGCGTTACCTCGTAAAGGGGCCCTCACAGCAGCAAAATGTTACAGCACTGAAATAAGCACCTTGTCTTTTCTTTTAAAGGAGAAGGAAAAAGCAGCTTGACCTTCAATTCAGCAGCCTCTTCAGCACCTACCACAGCCCTAAGGGTGAAAAGTACACTGCCTGTTCTCAAAGGGGGAAGATCCATGCCTAGCAAACCAACAGATCCAGTGAATCCCCACTTGTAGAGAAGAGATGATCAACACATGCGTAAAGGGGACACGATTCCATCTGTAACACCCGAGCAACTGCGAAGCTGCACTGGATTCATCTTACAGCAGAACCTCAAAGCTGCCCTAAAGGCACAACATGGCCACAAGAAAATGTTTCTTAGCAAGAACCAGGCATTTCTCTCTTTCGATCCAACTTGTTAAGTGTTCACCATTGTCAAGGAAGACTCCCAGAACTTTTATTTTCATTCATTTGGTTTATAGTGGAAGAATAAAAAGTAGAATAAAATTATCCTCAGTTCACTGATCCACACCAGCAGATGTCTGGCACTCACCCTCACCCCATTTCCATCCAAAGGAATTCATAGCACGACGCTCTAGGCTGCGTCTCAGCCTAATGAACTTGCATTGTCTGACTGCAAAATATGTGGCTTTGTGCTCATGTTTTCAGCCTCATAAACATTTGTGACCATATTTAAAATATCAAAGTAAATGGCTATTTTGTATTCAGCTACATCATCTTGAGTTTAACTAAGTACATCTTCTCAGCAGTATGATATATGTTGTTGTTTCTCCTGGATCAGCCAATTCAGCATGCTAGTACTGAATTCTCATCTTTCTACTAAAAAAAGTGAAATAAAACAAAGCAGAACTAAAACAGGAGAATTCCCAGCCAGGGACCAAGTGCCAAGCATGCCTGTGAGAGAGGGGTCTTACACCAGCTCTGGGCACGGTAGTGACTCATGCCTTGAGTTAAAGATATTAAATGTTTTTGGCTGCTGGCTTCAATTTTCAAATGGCATCTGAAAACAAAAGCCCCCAAACAGGCTGATGCTACGCTTAGTGCAACCCAGCATTATCTAATCTAACTGTAAAATATTCAGTTGTTTAGAATTCAGTCATGTCAGCTGCTGTCTAATTTCTCTCTCCCCTGTGGATTCCAAGTGCCTTTTCCAGGCTTTTTGGCATTAAAATCAGAGCCAAAAAAAAAAGGCAGAATTTATAAGAGGACTTCTGTATCATCCGAGCACCTCTTTTTATTTTGCCAGTAGATGTTTGATTATTTTTTCCATCAAAAAGAAGAATAAATAGTGGATATTGTGATGAGGTCACCTCCCTAACAAAGCACCTCAAGCCAAAACCTTTCTAAGTTTGCCAAGATTTTACTATTTTACTATTTTTATTTAAATATTGTCTAATTATATGAATAATAGCATACTAAAGGAGCATAAAAAAGGATTAAATTAGGAAGTCTGAGGTCACATTTCCAAATCAGTATGAATCTGTCTTGAACATATTCATAAAACTTTTGCTGATGGATTTTTTTTGTCGTTGCTGCTGATGTATTAAGAAACATAAAATTTTATTTTCCAAGTGCACTTTTTGTTTCTTCGAGCATGGAATGAATTAGAGCACCTTGATTCCTTCTGCACGCAGCGTTTCCTCTCCCCTCTTGATTGCTGTTGATTAGTTCAAAGAGCAGGGAGGGGAGGCAAAACACACTGAAATAAGATGGCCAAGTCAAGCACTTCCAGTTATGAACAATAACAGATGTTCTAAAGATGTGGCATAAACTCTCTAATGCATATCATGCTGGTAATTGAGTTTGCTGTTACTATTTGTGGAAATAACAACCTAAGGTAAATCAACTAATTTGCTAAAATCTACCTTGTGAAGATGGAGGAACTTCTTCTGCATATGGATGAAATAAATATCATGGAAAAAAATTATTAAGAAGTCAATCCTAAACAACATAGTTTGCTCTAGGAAACTGAATACATGAAAATTCACATCAGCTGTTCCTGTGTCCAAGACATTGTGAAGAACGTGACTCCTTCACCCAAAGAAGTAAAGACTAAGAAACTGCAAAGAGATATTTGGGAAGAGAGAAAAATATCATGTTTGAAACAAATTCTTTTTTTCTTAAAGATAATATGGAAGAGAGTTAATTGCTTTATAATGGAAAGAGTATTGAAGTATGAAAACAATTTGCAATTCTGAGAGCTGTTCTCTGTCTACAAGCAAAGAGTTCATCACCAGAGTTTTGTTTGTTTAACATCACTGCACTGATTTTTTGCCATCACTTGTCTGCTTGTAGTAGATCACCTTCAATCGTATCGGATTCCAGTTCCATTCAGGAAGCCTTAGAAGCAGATAAGGCAAACATTTATAGGGATATGATTGCTTCTTAAAGCAAGGTAACCAAGCACCCTCCTTTCTGCAGCTGGGAAAAGCAGTGGGGCTTCAGTTAAAACAAAGGAGGCAAGAACAAAAAATGGGAGGTAGGAACTTTTTAAGAAGATCAGAAGTTTTCCTGCAGGTATCATTGTGGGTATTGGCACAAAGTATAGGAAGTTTGCTATGAAATCACATTCTACAGCATCATTAAATCATCCAGAGGCTACATGTCTATTATGTAAAGTAATATAGATGTCCTTAGGAAAGTCAGTCCCTTCCCCAGCTTGTATTTTTAATATGTAAAAACTGTGATAAAAAGCAACAACAACCACCACCATTCTAGCACTCATTTCCAGCAGTCTCCTTGCCCCTTTCTAAAGAGATGTTGCTCTTCCACTCAAGCAACACCAAGTATTTATGCTTCCCAGCCTGGGACTCATGCCAGCTGTCCAGGTTGAAGTCCCAGTTACCCTTCTCTCTCCTCAGCTCCCCATCTGCCCAACTACACTTGTATTACAACCATCAGAAACCTCCAGCACCAACCAGCACAAAATTGGCTGCTCACATCCACACTAAGGCTGAAGTGCTGAGCAGTGGCCCTTGTAGGAGTTAACATTCCACAGTTGTCATATTCTATACTACAGGATTAGTCACTTCAGAACTGATTCATGATACAGAACATTCTCACCCACTGTAAATTCATTCTAGTCCTTACATCCTGAATTGCCTTTAATGTCTTCAACCCTCTCGTCTTCCTTGTCTGGGTTTACTTTGACTGCTTCAGATACATGAAAACACTGACACAAAATTTATTTTAAAATAAAATTTGCATCTTCTGACATGTTACTTATCAGAAGGAATTGAAATTTTCTCTATATTTCCCTGAAATGAACATACCACAGAGAGCTGAGTTTAAATAGTGTTGCCCTCATGATTAGAAGGCACATCAGTTTAGCTATTAGTAAACCTTCAGGCCACACCTTACCTCCTCTAGAAACTGCATTGTAACATCAGCAAGTATTCCCATTGCAGAGGGCCTTTGAAACCCCAATCACTGGGAATTTTTTGCTAGACTAATGGAAAAGGTCCAGCCTGCCTCTGAGAAAACATGAGCTAATTTATATGTAAACCCATGTAACACAGTGTTTCATTTCTCCAGGCCTGACTCACACTGATAAGCTTTTAGTCCAAATAAGGAAAAATGTGGGTTTTAACACAAAATTAGCTGTAGAGCATTCCACTCATTTGCTCTGTGACTGATCTGAGCTTTCTCACTCAGTGATACGGAAAACAGCAGGACTGAAGGCCTTGGGGTGTTTTCACTCCACTCCTGCTAGCTGAGGAGGGTCTGGAGCCCAGAGGACATCGCATGGCCAGTACTGAAGAAGTGAAACAAGCTGTGCTGCCTAGGAAAGGGACCTCACTGCTTTTTTGAGATGCTTGACTGTTCGAGTGTTGTTCACACGTTAAACCTGCATTTCACCTTACATGAGCAAGAGATGTTTCTGGAGTTGGGTGCTGGAACGTCACCTCTATGGGTGGTTTGGAGCCTGCAGGCACATCCCAGAGACAGACCTCCCTCCAGAGCCTACTGACAGGCTTCTGAATCCTGAAAACGGTAAATATTTTACAGCTTATTGTGCATATTGAGTCATTAAAGGACTTGAACAATTATAAGCAGTAACCCTTGTTATTAACTAGTCCTTGGTTACTGCTAATGCAAGATGGCTGCTCTGGTAATGTGAGTTATTAGTGTTTAGGAGCATTCTTGAAAAGCATCATTTGTGACCAGTTTTGATCGGTTTCCTTGATTCAAAACTGCTACTTTTTCCTCCTTCCTACCGAGCTTCAATTTCAGATGAGCAGCTTATTTTTTTTAACTGATGCTTCTAGCGTGCCACACTTCACTTACAACTGTGCATCTGCACTGAAATTAATCTATTTCAACTCACGTTGACAACAGCATTGTGTGAACAACCGATCTGCTCCGGGAAATGGGAAAAAAAATGCGGTGGGAAACTGCTTCAGGTTGGTCCCAAGTGAAATGTGTTTGTTTTGGTTCTTTTTTTTTTCCCAGGCAAAATCAGCAGATGAATCCTGATTAAATTCAGATTGCCTGGTATTATTTTTCCTTATATGAAGCTATTGCTTTTAACGTTTTAAAAGATATTTTAGCTCAAAGGTTTTAGATAAAAATTCAATACTGAAGCTGAACTATATTTCAAATACCATTCTGAAAATACCAGGGGCAGAGGTGGGGATAAGTGAAAGTACTCCCCAGGAAGTTTCATCCAATGGTATTTTTATACCCTCTTCTGTTAGGACTATAACAGTCCCTCAGATAAATTAATTAAGCCAAACAATACAAAACAAAATCCTGTGTCATGTTCAAGGAACCTGCTGGGACCTATCTCAGCTACTGGAAGATCATTTAATGAGTATTCATTAAATTAACATCTACCCCCACAGCAAGTTCAGCAGTAAAAGACACAAGCAGAAGAGCTTTAAATGGCTTTTCCTGCTCTCTGGGCTCCTGCTGCCTCATTTGGTTCAGGCAGTTTGAATTCTGTGCCTCTGCACCCCCAGGAAGATGGGGTTGGCTGCAGAATAGTTTCACAAGACTTCCATTTTTACTGTAAGTTTGCAGCATTAAGAGCAAAAGGAGATTTATTACCTCAAGCACAGCTGCCTCTGGAGTTAAAGATCCTTCCCCAAAGGAGCTGTGATTGGAGCTGCAGGCAGCCTCTGCAGGGCAGCTGCCAGGTCATCCCTGCTCCCTCAGACTCGAAGTCTCAAGCGGGATCACAGCTGCAGTCACCTCTGAGGCCTTGCTGCCTTGCCCAACCCAAAGGCTTTCACTCATCTTTCCAACATGAAAGATGTTTGTGAGAAGCTGGCTCTGCAGCATGGAAACTTCCTGCTGGTTTTTAAGATCCCTGCCATGCAAATGGCTTGCACCTTACTAAGCCAGAGGAATGCAACCAGGACAGAGATGTAGTTTAATCCCACACCATGTTTCATAAACTAAAAAGAAGTTTTCCTCCTGTAAGTATGTGATTTTGATGCACTATACTCCTACAGAGACCAATATCAGCGTGCCACTGTTGTGCTGCAATGCCTAGATAAACATAAAGAAATCCCAGATTTTGTGCTGACTCATCCACCCTGGGTAAAACATGGTTCCTTTGCTTTGAACTAAGAATGCATCTGTTCTTTGTTTTTACAGATACTGTCGTGCTGCTTGCTAACTTGATAGCACACTTGCTATCAAAAAGCATCTAAAAAACACTTGGAAAAGGCAAACTGCTTGATACATTTTTAATACCAAGATATCACAGAGTAAGTTACTATGTGTTAGGGATCAACCAGCATCTAGTATTGGTGTGATGCATAAGGATAATGATTGCATGTTAGTGTAGCCTGCTGCTGTGTTAAGAACACTGACTTTCTCTTGTAAAACCAACCTCTAATATTTCATCTGGGCTAACACAGACATCAGTATCAGTTAAAGCAGCATAAAGAAAAGTTATTCAGATGTACAAAGACTCGGGAAGATATTGTACTCAAATCAATTCAAGGGACTGCAGAGCTGAGCTGGAAGGAGTCAGGTACCAACAGTGAGGCCCCTATCTCTGGGTCCCATCACCAGGCTACCATGTAACACATGCTGCAGCTCAAAACCACGACAGTTCTGCAGGGGCATGCTGTCAGTCTCAGAGGTGGATTGTGCCATGGGAAGGAGGAAGCACTTGGGATGATCACTGACACACCAGCCCTTTACAACCGTTACAGACCTCTCAGACCAGGATGTGCAGTCCTTTCTCCAGCAAGTTTTTCAGAGGCAGTGCAGGAACCACTGGGAAATAGTACCTGGAGAGTCTAGCTTGGAACAAACTGATCCTCCAAGCACAACAGACACAGTGGAATCAAAAAACAAAACCCTGCAGTGGAGCTGTTTAGACATGCTTACCAAAGCCTGCACTTGAGTCCTACAGCAAGCAGCAGTAACAGCAGTGGCTTCATGGATGACTCTCTTAAAGAGCAGAGACCAAGACATCTCTACCATATAACAGACATTTTGAAGCAGAGAGGATTCTTCCTAGAAGTTTCAGAATGTTAGACCTCTGTGGGACTGTGTAACAGAAGTACAGAAGAGGGTTGTATAAAAAAGGCAAGAGAATTCTTTGTTCTCCATAGAACTTGTCAGTTCATTTTGTCCTAACGTTATGTTTGTCCTTGGGTTATTTTTCACTGGTGGATTCTAGGAAGAGCAAAGGACAGCTTTGTAAGGACAGACTGCCTTAAAAATGAAAAAAGAAGCAGAGATCAGCACTTAGAAATAGATTTTTTTATGATATAAATTACTAGGGGAATACTTCCTGGTAAAGATTTTCATTCCACCTGGAGTTTCTAGTTTTCTCCTCAGCTTTATTTTACTGTGTTTAAGGAAGAAAGCATTTAGCATATACACACTCTCACTTTCTCTGTCTGCTGCTCCCTGAATCTGCAGCCCACTTCTCTCTGGCTGCAGCTGAACTGTAATAATGAAACTTCCTTTTGTTCTTGAAGCCGACTGCTGGGAGTAATGGAGGAGCACTGAGGTCAGCAGAGAACCAACTAATGCATAAAGGACTGAGCACACAAGCTCTCTCCAGATAAACTAAGGTGATGCAGCATAAGAAAGTCTGAAGTGAGGTTCTGCATATTGCAGATCCCCACAGAGAGAATTTCATCCAGCTGAAATCAGTGTTAAACTATGTTTGAAATTGAGCCAAATTTGGAGTCATTCTGCATTTACCCTGGCAGCTTGCAGGTTGCTGTCTAGCCAAACTTCTAAGGAGGCTGTTGAAGCAGTGACTCTGGAGCTTGGATTGCTTTGCAGTCATGCTGTTGCATTCAGGTCTTTGCTACTGGTAAATCTGCTTTTACGAGTAGACCAGAAGGTATGATGTAATGCAGCAGAGTTGCACCTTATGGCCAGCAGCAGCACCCATCACTCTGGAAGGAAGGAAACAGAAGCCATATCCACAAACACAGCTTAAGTTTAAATAAAATCTGTGTGATCTGAAGGCGCTTTTCTGTGAATGACCCTCCCCTCATTCCAGAGAAATGAATTACTGTTGCCCTTGGGAAAATTTGCTTAACTGATTTCTACATGAGTGACTTGTTTTAAACAAAAACCCATATTTTCAGTCCCACTTTAATATTAAAGAAAAACCCCTGCAGCTAGTCTTCTGTAGCCTACATGTGTCTTCAAAATTCTGCAAGAAATACAGATGGCCAGATTAGATGCTCCTAGTCCATGTCTACTGCACCTATGATGAGGTCCTGAAACATTCTTCCAAGCCTCATCCTACGTGAAGTTCTCATCACTCTCTTTTAACCTGACAGTCCCCATTGTCCCAGCAGTGGGAACCCCAGGCCAACGTCAGCAACACCTGCAAGCCCCAGGTAAAATGCGCTCAGGCAGATCTGTCAGCCCTTTGCTACCCACGCTATCAGGCGTTCCATCCTTCATTAAAAAACTGCCTGTTTTTTTTGGCACCTCCTGTTCTTTTTTTTTTTTTGTCATTTTAACTCCTACCCACTCAATCTTCCCAGTCCTAAAACCAAGCACTTTTAAATTCAGCAAAAAATGTAGCTCAAAATCATCGCCTGCAAACCCCTGAAGCCCCCCTCTAAACCTACTGCCAGCCCTCCCTGGGACCAAACGATCCTACCTGCCTGGCACCAAATCTAAGCTGCTTGTCTGCCTTTTGGCAAAGGCACACTGGGGCTGACTCCTCCTTTCACTATTTCTCCTCATTCCTCAGGACTTCAGAGATGCAGAGAAGTTCATTGCCATTACCAGCTGCAAAGGAACATGAATTACTTCCGAGCAAGAGAAAGGCGTGGGTGGAACAGTGGGAAGCATCCTGTTCTCTAATGGATATTTCCATTCAGCTGCTGAATCAGGGAACACTTTCAGATTAGTGTTGTCACTGTTTGGAACACTCATCTTAAATGCTATTGATTTTTAAGATGAGTTAATTTTTGCAATCCTTTGCCATTTACAATGTTTTAGATGAAGTCATCATCAGCTTTCTGGCGGCATTTGGAAAGCCATGTTCTGGAGAGCTCTGAAGGAGCATGTGGAAGCTGGGCCATCTTCCCTTCTCTGATCATCGTTCAGCTATTGGGGAACACAAGCCATTAACCCATCTCTGTAGCTTTTTTTTAACTGAGTTGTGCAGTCAGATTCTGCACATTTTTAATGTGTGGTACTCGCTGACCTTCAAGTGTCTACACATTAGAGACAGGGTTAGCACACATTCTCTTGCCTCGTGAGCAAGGCAGCTGAAGCACAGGCTCTGCCTGGTGTCAGAGCAATCTGCAAGCACCATTTATTTGCTTTGCAAAGCAAAGGAGTCAGGCTGCCCTGACACTGAAGGCAAATATGTTTTTAGTTCTGTGCTACGGGCAGACCATTAGAAGTCAAGTTGAAGAGCAGGAAGTTGAACACGAAGTCTTTCTGTACCACACATTTCTACCTGACACTTTACAAAGGGGCTGGGAAGCAGGCACTGTGATGCAGTGCTACCTCTGTTAAAAATGGAAGTTCTGGCCAAGCCCTGATTCTACAACAAGGACTATAAGCCTCCCAGATCTGATCTGCATTTTAACAGAAATGATTGTGTTGAGATCAGCTCAAGCAAGACACATTTTCAAGACTACTGGCAGCTTTAACCCAGCACATTCTCAAGTGGCTGCATCACCTGGACACGTCTGTGTTTCTCATGCAGTTGGACACGTGCTCATTTCCAGCATCATCTTCTCCAGGATTATGAGTTCAGCAAGAGGATTTGCTGTTTGCAAGTTTACTTACAACTTAGCCTGATCCAGGACAGATGGAGTGCAGTGTATTTTTAAATTAGCCACTCTACATGTCAGTGTGCCCAAGCCAATAACAGCTGCTGATGGCAGCACACATCAGCAGGTTATTTTAACCTAACTGGACATGCGAAAGAGTCTGACAAGGAACTGTGCTCTCAGATAATTCCCTCAAAGTCTGGCGTTTCACTGAGCTGATGGTTAGATGACAGTTCAAACAGGTGCAACACATTCAGAAGAAAGCATTTACGGGTGACCTATAATAGAAACAACACAGCCACTTCCCAAAGGCACGAGCAGAGCATGCAAGGTAGTTCACATCTTCCCTGCAAGGCTCTTTGTACACTCTACCTAAAGGCTATGTCTTGCATCACATTGATTGGAAATGTGCTAAGAAAGCTTTTCTTCTGAATGTACCAGAAACCCACATAATACCATGATTTTTCTTCCAGGTGGAAGAGATTACAGGAATCAGAGGCCAGGTTTTATTTATACACACACACAAACACACACGGTGTGCATGCACACATCACTGTAAAACAGTCTCTTACAGCCCCAAATCGAAAGATTAGTTCAGGCTTTCTTTAGCATGGCACCGACTTCTGACATCCTTTTTGTAGGCGTTATCACACGCTCAGGATTTGCTGCTAGCAAAAGCTTCCAAAAAGCCTTATTCTTAAGATCTCTACATTGCTCCCTTTTGCAATTGCTGCCAATCCTTCTTCCACACAGGACAGGAACACCTCAGCCTACACCTACAGCACGACCTCAAAGAGCCAAAGGAAAGGCTCTTGCAAGCAGGTAAAGGATCAGAAAGATATGGAAAAAAGTCCACACAAAAATACCTCATAAAGGGCTTCGTGCCAGCAGCCACCCTCCACTTATACCAGGAAACATCTTGCTTGTATCAACTTGGAAAAAGATGATCAACCTGGCATCTAGATGGTGATCTGTACAGACCTTTTAGGACACTTAGCTTTCTCAAGGTATCTACTACAGGGAAGACTTGATTTATGGCTTCATTGACACTGCATTACAGCATTACACCAGTGGGTGACAGTGACAAGGCAGCACCAGAGCTGCATCTCTCCAGGCAGGATCAATCATGCCCAACTGCAGAAGGAAGAAACGGGCCATGTGCACAGTAATGTGAAGGCTCTCAGGAAAAATATCTGCAATGCCAGCAAATCCTCCATTCTCTTGTTCAAAACCATGCCCAAAAGGCACCTTAATGACGCAAGAGTTAACAACGTTATAATACTGTGTGCAAACTTCAAGCCTAATAGTAATTTTTGGCAATGAACCAGTGACTCTGCAGAGACCCAAAGGCATCAAGCAGGAAAAAAAAAAAAAATCACATTAACACAGATCAAAAGACACAGCTATCATATGTGAAAGTAAAGACCCAAACACTGGAAAACCGTTTTACTTCTGACCAGAGTAGCTCCCAAGTTATTAGTAACAGTAACAACCTTGCGTTATCTCAAATACCCAAATTTTAGGTTTGCCTGAGTTCTTCACTTAACTAGTAGTGATATTAATCAGTGCTATATTCACCTACAAATGAAAATTCCAATTATAAAGACCCAACTGGATTCCACCTCACTAAATTCAACGTGCACCAGCAATGGTATGAATCAGCATTCAGTCCTCAAAAATTGTGCAATGAAATCTCTGGCATTTTGTTCTGGAGTCAGTGATGGCTTACAACTGTCACCCTGTAGCAGATATGTCAGCATTGTTTCCCCTAACATCTCATTTTCCTAGTAAGTGTAGTTGGCCAACGAGAACTGTAAATTGATCTGTGCTTATCTCTTGGTTATTGTAGAAATCACGTCCTTCTGAAATGGTGCCATCTGCATTCTGCAAGATAAAATTGAACCTAAACTTGTAGGCTTGATCATATTACTTTGAACGCGGTATCAATTGCAGCTAATTTTATCATGTTTTGAGATGTTTGCTTGTTTGCTGGCTGGCTGTCACTTTGACAAATGGGAGCCAGCAGGTATCTGAAGGAGAAATGATATTTGTATTTGAGAAAGCACATCAGTAAATTTTCAGATAAATACTCATCCTCTTTGCAAAACATTGTAGGGGCAAATAGGTTTGATGAGCTTCACCTTCAAGCAGTTGGTCAGTTCAGAACTCTGGGTACTTCAGTGTGCATCTTATACCAGTCGCTGCCACTCAGGTGAGCTCAGCCCCTGTGTGAGCAGCAGCTGCCACTCTGGTTTTCAAAAGCAATCTATTGCAAAGGCCTTGGGACAGTCACTGTGCTGCATCAAGATGGTGACCATCCAAACACAGCTATGGACAACAGATAAGGACAGTCCCAAGAAGCAGCGCATCAGACTGCACTTCAGCATCAGATGGACACTGAGGCCTCCCACCTCCCTGTCCAGCTGTCTGACAGCAGCAGCACTCAGCACCAGTGGGAACCCCATGGATGTTCAGGCTGCATACACAGGTGCACAGCCACGTTTCCCATGGTTTTGGCTTGGGCTGCCTTCAGTTACAGCTGCTTTCTGGCAAAGGAAATACTGGTGGGAGAGATCCAAGCACACTGGCTATGATTGGCAGGCAGTGAAGGGGGGAAAGGTGAGTCACAAGTGATACAATCTGTTCTTCCTTCACGATATTTCTACCAAACCACTTGAGACCTGATCATCCTTAAGGTTTACAAAACTTGCTTTTGCATTCAATATCTCAGCTTTTGCTTCATGATAACTCAATTTCAATGGTAAAAGAGAGACAAGATCTAATATTGTTGATCTTACACTTAATGAAAATTAACATTAATATTTAAGGCAAAAGTTACATGGAGTTTGCTCGTTCCAACTCACCCTATTAGGGATTCACTGTGTAAACAATTTTCCCTGTTCTGTTCTCTACCTAAGGATAGCCTAAACAGATTTGAAAGGATTGATCAGCAAATATTTCAGACAGCTGCCTAAAACCAAGATATCTTTGAAACTAAGTTAAGTGGAAAAGAAGCCTATCAGGGATTTTAAAACAAAGTCCAGTTCCATAAAAGAAGTTTGTCACTCCAGGTCACAGAAATAGCCCATTGCCCCCTCATTTAACATTTCCAAGTCACTTATCCAGTTCAGACTTCTTCATATAAAGATGTGCACCTATCCATCCACATACAAAGACTATAAATCCATGTGGACTATAAAACGTTTGCATCTAGATGTACTACAATCTACCACATCTGTTTACAAGATGCAGAGCTTTCATTACCTCTTGGATCTCTCTGAGACTTACTGACCCTGGTAATACTGCCTGGTATTAGAGTATTTTTCAATGCCAATTACAGGGCTGTGGGTTCCTTCTGAAGCATGCATCTCATTCTTCATTAAAGCATGCTCCTATCTTCACAAGCTCAAAAGAACAGATCCTTTTATTCCTCCCCCCACCCTGCTCCTGTCTCCCAATCCCTAATATAAAGCAGAAATTTTAACACGATTTCAAGATTTAGCTTTCAGAAACAGAACAGAAAAAGCATAATCCTTCTCAGCCCAGCGATGCCAGCCCAGAGAGGGCAGTCCATTTTGTGATGCTTTGAGCACTCAGCTTTCTGGCATGCATTATCTTACCTGATGTCCATTACCAGGATTGAACATGCCTCAATACTTCAACGTAGATCCCTATATAGAGCAAATCTAGAAGATACAACTCATTATGCCCAGTACCAGGGCAGATCTGCACTTCCCTCATTTCCATATTTACTACCAGGAAAAAACACCAACATGAAAGTTAGATGAGATTGTTTATCATCAAAGCTCATCTGTCTCACAGTTTAAGCCAATGCGTAGCAGCTTATCCCAACATACAATTAATTGCACTTTATCCTCAGTAATAGCTGAGCTTTTGCTCTCATTCTTTTTTCCCCTCCTTTAAAACAGGACACATTGCCAAAAGCCTACTATCCTATTTGTTCAAAGACTTTTTATAAACAATCAGGCTGGTTCACTAGAATTCTGAATTCTCTAAGCAGAACTTTAAAATGAGAGAATAAACTATTATACTCTATTTCAGATAGAGATTCAGAAATGCCTAAATCAGGCAGAACTTTAAGCATAAATTTGTAAGTCAAGATATTCTCAAGAGGAAGGAAAAAGATCTAAAAACATTTAAATGCCCACTATAGTTGTTCTGGTAAGCACTAATCATGCAAAATTCAGCAGTAATTAGCTCTTGAAAGCAACCGTTTCTGGGCAGAAGTTGCCCTTATTTAAGTAGGAAAGGTCAGCATAGAGATGCACAATTATCTGCCACTCCAGCAGTGCTGATGGAGAAGGGTGATCAGTTGTCCCTTGGGTGGACAGAGGGATGGGACAGAAGGACCCAGAATGCAGCCCTACGCCTCCACTCTGCTGGAATCCCATGTCTTGGTCTCAATCCTGCTCTTCACTATCTGCCTCTACTTTTCACCTCAGTCATATCTAATTCTCTTGACACTCAGAATCCATCGCAGGCCATGCAACACTGAGACACTGCTGCACTGGCTAACAGCTGTCACCAACTCTTCACTCGGAAAGGTGCATGAATGCAATTACTACATAACACAGACCAGGTAACATAACTACCTCATTCTACCACAAAAGTCTGTCTTTTCTTCAATCACAAACTCTGTGTATCAAGGTATCAAATAGGAGATGGTACAATTGTAACATAAAATAATCATTTAATCAGCAACAACATAGTTCTGCAGGTTTATTTATATGTGCAACCATTTCCATTGCAAACACCATAGAAATTATGATTCTTCTTGAGTTTTCCTTAGTTTAGACACAAGAAAAGGCTTAAGATATATATATCTCTCATCAGATGAGTCTGATTTTGATTAGCTCCTCTGATACTCCTGATTCTGATGAACCATCTTAGTGACATCTTTTACTATAGCTACCCAGTTGTTTAACGTAGAGAGCAATGCCAGTAGCTAACTGTTAGTAACTGCATGCAGTTACTCCCAAAATAAAAGGAGATCAGTACAACTGGTCACACAGCAAAAATACCAGCCAGCTATATTCCTGTTTACTCTCAAGTCACTTAGTACCTGCTACAGTTCTTGCTGTACAGCTCCCAGAGTGGTGCATACAACCAGAGCTTCTGGGCTAACATCAGGCAGCGGCTGTTGTCAGCAAGGCCAGCAGCTGCCCCACACAGGAGAAGTGAATGCAGCCATGCCATGTCCCACCATGGATCACCCCCTGTGACCGTGCTGGTAGAGGTAGGGACATGGCAGCAAAGAGCTCAGTTATGGCAGGGAATGTGAAGCAGAATGAAGGCTTTAAAAGGGAGGCGGGAGAGGAGAAAACAAACATCAGACTTCAAAAATAGTTAGGGAGAAGGAAGGGAAAAGTGCATTAAATGTAGGGCTTTGAAAAAGGAGAAAATGGCATAGAAAAACAGCAGGAAAGTGCATATCAGAAGAATGAAAAAAAGCAGAAGGAAAAAAAATGAGTACAACAAAAGAATTAAGGGGCTTAGAGTGATAGCTTTATTATTCTCCAAAAGCCCCTTCAGTACTAATAACAAGAGAGATTAAAGGTATTTCTTTCAGCAATCAAATTTAAAGATATTTCCTCTTACTGGATCTCATTCCAAATTTAATTTCAGCAAACATTAAATCCAGACCAGGGAAGACTTTCATACAGGCTGAAAATGGGTCAGAGTCTGAAACAAGCATCAAAAAGCAGTAAGCTGAACAAAGTATCATGGCATAAGGATGTCTACATCTTCTTATTTGCTTCTTAATAAGAAACAGACTTTGAACAGTTAAAATGAAGATGGCATGTTCTACCTTTCCTGCATTTATCCCCTTTCCAAGATGTCTCAAGTGGCTCCCACTCAACTCAGAAAGCGTTATTGAAGGCTTCAATGCAATCAGAATTTCTATCATAGCAGGACTGTGTGTCCTTATGAAGATCTCGGGTGGTAGCTGCTCTCCTGCACACACTTCCTTACATATCTGGTTGATTACCACCTCTCAGCACCAGAGGTGGAAGGATACACAAGTGACTGTCTCATTGTGTACCCAGCACCTCAGTGTAAATGCAGCTGCTGCAAGAGGCAGCTACTGCTGTTTTTCACCAGAGAAACTTATCAGCATTAGGCAACAATATTGGCCAAACACTTGTTTCTATGATGTATTATTCTGTATCAAAACACAGTTGTGTAAGTGTTCTAAAGAAAATGGAGGCTCCAAGAGCCTGGATAGAAATTGCCAAATTAAGTTCCCATGGCATAGGGAATGTGGTAAGGTTGAAAAGGACCCTGAGAAGCAGCACTGAAAATCTCAACCTCATCTTTGGGGTTCTCAGAATTTCTACTACTTCACAGTGGAGGAGTCTTCAAGGACAACACATCACCCTAAAGTCTTCTAAATTTTGGCTACAGTCTCAATGTGGAACCACAACAAAGATCTTCAGCTAGTGCCTTTCAAAGCAATGTTTTTTCAATACTCATCTCCTAACACACATCTTCACCTTTCTGCATTGTTGCTCATGTCAAATGGAGTTCATTGAATGATGCTAACAAGCAATTACAGCTCTGCAATAAAAAGACCACTCACATGAGAAAGTGTTCTGTGCCCTGACTCCACTCCACGCACTGTGCGTGGCAGGCTGGCCTTCCATCCGCTTGTGTGGGCTTTGCATTCATCCTTCTGCAATACCAGCTGCTTTGATCTTGCTTGTCTTAAACATAAAGCCTCAAGTTTAAATTGTCACCAGCCCAGGTATTTATTTAAAAGGCTCTCTCTGAACTTGGCTGTGGAGTAGATTATTAAACTTCTTGGCTAAGTTACAAGTCTCTGATCTGAGACCACTCTGAGTTACAGGAAGCCTCAAAGCCTCCCAGAGAGCAATCTGTAATAAAGGCAGGAAGGATGGAAGAACTGAATTAGAAGATCACAGAGGCAAGTTGTAGTTCTCTGTGACCATAACAGAAATCCAAATTAAACTAGAAAGCATGGCAGACAGTGAGGCTCCTCCCCAAAGGTTTGGGCTGCGCAGCCTCAGGCATGCAGGACACGAGTGTTCCCAGCAAGCAGCCAGCCATTTGCTCAAGGAACCAGAAGCAGCAAATCCAAAGCAATGGAGGGAGGAGAAGGAGCTGTAATAAAACCCCCTCAAAATCCCTAGTGATAACCACAAATGTTACTGAAGTACAAATTTCCCCTTTCTCTAGCATGTGTAACATATTGATAGCAGAGAAACAAAGCCTTAATTGAGAACTGAATTGGTGGGGGAACACAAAATACCATTAGGAAAAAAGTGTGGTTAAAAGAGAGGACTTCAGATCCATGCATCCATACCATCACTTTGTTATTTGGTACTGTGTGTCCTCAACTGTAGCTAATAGCAGAACCTGAGCATTCCGTGCATAAAACCCAAATATATATATTGAGGTTGTTAAAGGATTTCTCTGTATTCAGGTGTGTATCACTAGAACCCCAATGCCACTGGGACCTGAAGTAGTTGCTGTATGACTGTTTTCAGCTTAATAACCTGTCAGCCATTTATACAGTATTCTGAACTCAAAAATATATTCATAGCAAAAAGGCAAGGTAGCTCAGCCTGCTTCAACCTCTACTTTTGCTTTCCTTTCACTAGGGCTTCTTACATTTTACTGTGGAACAGTAAGATTTGGAGAGCTCCATCCTTTGACAAATTTCCCTCTAGATCCATGTCCCAGTTAGCATTACTTTAGCACCATCTGAGGCAATTGTACAGTAATTTCACCCAGAGAGAGGAATCCAATTTGTAATTCCTGATTGTGCTAATGCTGATCAGTCCTTGGAATTTCCCATCTCAGCACTACAAGAAAAAGGACTGATTTCTGATGCATGAGGGTGAGGTGGTGAAGTTACCGTTCCACAGATCTGATTGACTGTGTAAGTTATGTTTCATTCTCAGCTTTTTCACTGGCTGATAGTTCCCCTTTCATCTTTCTAAAGTTTTCAAGTATATAACTATGTGGGTGTAAGGTTAACAGGTTACAGTGTTAACAGGTATACAGAGAAGTTAGGCTGGTAAGAATAGTTAAACATACAGAAAAGGTACTCACCGGTGTCGTAGGCTTGCAAAGGAACTCAACAAGGAGCAATCTCCAGGAAGAGATCCTTCCTCAGTGGAAGTCAGCCCTTAAATGGGGTCTAGGAGAGGTGCAGCCTGGTTCCACCCCTTCTGGGCACACAGGTGAATTGCCTTCACCTGTGCTCCCATGGCTGACTCAGTGCTTGCCTCAGGTGGTCTACCAGAGGTTCAGGCCGTGATTCAACAGTTCCCATACAGTGGGTTTTTTGTTGTTTTGTTGGGTTTTTTAGGTTTTGCTATGAATTCTCAATAGCGTGTCTTAGTCTTCACCAGACATAGAATCACAAACTCTTCTTCTAGGCTCAGCTGGTAGATACGTGGCGCTGCTTACAAGAAACATCGCACACCAAAGACTCCCTCCTGCACTGCCTGTGGCTCATGAACCTCCTAGACACGGGACCTGGGAGAGGAAAGCCCAGAGAGTTGGTAGGATGCAAACAACAACCTGACCCTTCCCCACTCAGTGGCTGATACCTGAATGGCTGCTGTCCTTGGAGAGAATAATTTTAGAAGACAAACTCCTGAAGCCACAGAAAGAACAGCCATAACTGAAGAACATAGGCCAGTCAATAAAATTAATAGCTTATATATTAAACAAGTTTAGTGCCAAACTCCCATGCTTATCATATGAACATGCTCAAATTCATTAATAGAAACTTGTCAATTCCCTGAAATACATGCTGGGATAATAGAACAAATGCATCTGCACCAACAGTCATTGGTAAATGGCTAATCAATCCTTCAGTGCTTCTTAATTAGCAACTGCAGGAGACCACTTTAATTGGCATCTGATACTTGATTTGAACAGACAAACAAATTGCCACTCAGCCTCTTATCGGCAGCCAGCCTTCCCCCCCCTCCCATATTAACTTAACTCTGGCTCCTGAAGAACATTGCTGTAGACCAGACTAAATTACCAGCTCCCTGCCACAGACCAGCCTGGCACTCTGAAGCATTTTATCATGATTTCAGTGCTGATGTTGCATTGAAACACTGCATATGCTCTGCTGATTGCTCAATATGGTTTATATTAATACAAGTTGTAGGCTGTCACTGTTCAGAAAGTAGGTAGTTACAAAGAATGCATTGGTTACTTTATAAATGGAATTATTTATTATCGAACAAGCAAGTTCAACTAGCACTATAAAATCAATTTATAATTTTTATGCACTTCATCTGAGCTGAAAAATGGTTTTGTTCTCTACTATTTTCTGAGCAGACCTCTTGGACAGAAAAAGGGGGAATAAAGCTTTTAAAATTGCATTTTGGTCAGCAATGCACTCTGGAAATCAAGATTGAAGATGACAGTTTTCAGATGCATAAGTTATGCTTACTTTGTTTTATGGACCTAAGGCTACCACAGTGTCAGGCATTCCATTGTGAAAGAAAACCATCCAAAGGTTAAAGAAAGAAATATACTTTGACAGAGTCAGCCAGAAACCTTAGCTGATTTGCATTAGCTGAAAAGCTAGTCCAGTTTTGTTTACTCCTTCAAATCATCGATTCACAAAGGCATGTAGCTGGTGGTGATTAAAAGTTTCAAGAGAAATGGCAGTTTTGGAGGAAGAAAAACATGAGGTACTGAGATCTTCAGAGGTTGTGCCTGTAATTGCTATGCAAGACACAGAACACACGTCTTCCCAGTAGCACGAAATCCAATTAATACAGTTCTGGGAAGACTCAGTGCTCTAGCTCTGACGATGATTTAAAGGTGCAATGACAGATTGCGAGTTAGCTTCTCCTAACACCCCTAAAAGCCTTGTTAATACCAACAAGATTTACTTAGCATGTGTCCAGCTGGTCAAGCTAGAAAGACAGTTCATCATCCCTTCTGACAGGTGCACCTGGGCTGTGCATTGCATTACCATATCAGTGGGAAGGAGGACAGCCCAGATATCCGGCAAGAGAGCCCATTCCAGTAACATTCCACATCCTAGCACCTCAGGAAGGTACCCTGCCATCAGGACCTGCCAGCTGCCCTGTGCATCAGCATCAGTGGACTGTGGTGACCAAAGGCAGACCCAGCCTGCCCCAGTTGGGGCACCCTGTGCAGTACTGTGCATTTACAAAACTGAAGTATACTTACTGTGGTAACAAAGCTTTCTCCTGCCCCAAGTAACACATCACAATGTGTTTTTTGCATACAGCAGCAAAAACCAAAATGCTAACTGAAGTTTGGGAGGTGAAGGAAGAAGTACATACATTGGGAAAACCAACCATTGGGTAGATAATATGCTCACACAGAAGCTGAAGTTTTGCAGGATCATTTATCACCCATGACAGTGGCTTGCAGTATAAGAAGTTCAGATTTTGCAGAAAGAAAGCAGTGCTGATGCTTTACAAACAGTAGGATGACAGCTTTCTAGGAGTGTTATCAGTGCCCTTCCTATGAAATTAGCTCAAACATGCATATGATAGAGGCTTACAAATAGTAATGCACGAAAGATATAAAGGAAGATGCTCATCTGAATAAGCTAAGCACCATCTTTCCCTTTTCTACTATCAGTGTGCTCTTCATTTTCAAATCTACTGTGGCCACAGATTTTTTCACTTAAGGAATATCCTACTGGAAACAGCATATACATCTGCCTGTATCTGTTTTCAAGGGTAAATTTGTCCTCTAATTCCAGTCTGGAAGCAGAAAGCTTGTAGCTGAAAGCAGAAAAGTTGAGGTTGGGAGGTGCTGCTGTCTTATCCAGGGAAGCTACCTTGGACTAAAACTTAAATAGACAACACCATTGCTGACATCTCACATTTTCTCCTTATGCACAGCCAAGAGGACAAAGGAATGCTTACAGAAGTCACCCAGCTCAGGGGGACTGGCCACAAGAGAAAAATGAATCCATTAAATGGAAATGCCTACAAAACATTACCTAACCTGCTTGGGAAAGAGTGGCAATTAGTCAAATCCCTTAAATCACACAGACGTTTCTGCTGAAACACATTCAGCTTGGCTCCCTGCTGAGCAACGCAGGTCTCCCCCCATGCCCTCACCACCCTGCTGTTCTGCTCACTGCTTCACTGACTAAATCCAGAGCAAGGGGAATCTGCCTCCATTTGGTGAGATGCTCTCTGGCTCTGACAGATAGAAGCCTTCCAGCAGAGGCCTTACTATCGCAGACACGTGTCTTCCGGTTCCAGCTGTCTTGCTGAAGACATAGCTGGTGTATGGCATTATTTAATGAATCTCACTTCCAAACTTGAGCTTTGTATGCATCCTTTTCAAGGCAGCTAAAGGGTTGCCTCTACAGCTATGCCATTTAGATGACATAGGAGCAATAATAAAACCAACACCTGAAGAGGGCTTTGAACAGTCCTGAAAACGTAATTACTCCAAAACTGGGCATTGAACTGTGCCAACTTCTTCCCCATCGGATCAGAAACAGCACCGCTTTCAGATTCAAGTCTAAAAGTAATTTTCTTAGCCTAGCTTTCCACCAGCAGCACACTGATGAAACTTCACAGTTCCTAAGGGAACAGCTGCAGTGCTGTTGGAAGAGGCAGCAATAGGATATAGCTATAGGATGTATACATGTCAGAGCTTTAGTCCGGGTAGAACAGGCCAGGAGCTGGGAAGCTTCAACAAGGACCTGCTCAGAACAGACACTGAGTTCAGCTGGAGTCATGGACCAATTCAGCGCCTGGAGACGAGGCCTTTGCAACAGTCCTCAAGACCTCAGCTGTTATTTAGAATGGAGCCAGCTGTGGGTACACTGTGTATCTTCAATCTCACCTCTAAATACCACATTAAACATTAAAGAGTAGTGACAGGCAGACACTGCTCAGACACTGAGGCATTTCAGCTTTGTAGTGCACTTTGCCCTGACAGTTTTATCCAGGGAAGATGGCAGATAGGGAACCTGGGAAAGCAATACTGAGCACAAAGTGGGATTTGTCTGCCGTGGAATTGGGGTATTTATAATTCAAACTTGTGCATACTGTATCAGCATTTGTTGTTACACTTTCAAAGGGTTTTTTTGTAAATGATTCCAAAGAGATATTTACAGGGTGAAAAATAGCTGGAGGCCTGGACTCCCCCAGGTATGTGAGCATTAATGGATTGCAGAACTACCAAGGGAAGGCTAGAAAACATTCCTCACCGAGTCTCAAAATAAAACCCGTTGAGAAACAGATTGGAACACCAAGGCCTGAATATCACTATTTTCTTCTCTAATTATGTACCTGAGAAATCTACATCCACTACTGCTAATTAGTAATAAACAACAATAGCACTTACGTGGACCTATTCAACTCTGACATGTTACGGGCATTTATCTACAAGGAAATAGGAAACTGATGAGTTCCAAGCTATCCTTCAGTACCACCAATCCTGGCTATAACTGGAATTTCTCTTCCATGGGAAAGGATCATGGGCTGCAGTTTCTGTTCTAAACTGTAATCACTCTAAATACGTTTCACAGGCATTTTTAAATACACTTTGCTTCATTTTAATTGAAGAATTACGGAGACAACTGATGTCAGTAACACATCTCTATCATGACACTGCAAGTTCTAAAAGCTGAACTTTTTCAAAGATTTTAACTCCATTTTTCTTTTAAAGTTTAGTTCTAAACTGACACCTTCTGTAAAGATGAATTTAGAATTTTCTAGAAGCATGGGTGAGTCCGAAAGAAACTGCAAAGGGAAGAATTGGAGCCGTGGACAGAGCTACTCAACAGCCAAGTATTTCTAAATAAAGTACATAAACATAGCTGCCAGATGAATAAGTTTAATTTCTGCCATCCAGCTAAGCTAACAGACACTTCCATGTAACCCCTACCATTGGGAAATCCTTTTCTTCAAGCACTTGCCCAGTGTATAATTGCTTTGCAGCGATTAGCCACAGCAATCAGTCACTTCTTAGATGATGATCCAGAAGTTATTAAAAGCACACACACACACAATTAGCCTGTCTTAATTATATCTTCATCAAATGCAATCACAAAGGCTTGAAATTTCAGTTCAGCCACCTTGTGCCTCAAAGTAAACGTAGCCCTTCAGACAAAACATTTACCAAGCTGAATAGCCCGGAGTGGTGGAAAACCAGCATCACATGAAAAATTGAGAGCCATGATGCTTCTAAAAGCACTCCAGATGGTGGGGGAAGAGCAATCAAAATGCATTAGTGGAGGAAGGCATTCACTCCTCCCTTCTACCTTTTTTAAAGAAATAAAAGCAAACGCCACATGAGCGAAGCAGATAAAGCTTGAATGGACAGGATTAATTAGAAAGCAAAATAGTAATGGGAAAAGCTGCTGTGCTTTCTTTTTTTTCCCTCTCTGTAATTTTCCATTCAGTGAGTGGCCACTTACAAACACAAAACAAAACACAAAATCCGAGCATGGGATGACACCCCCTTGTCTTCCTTTGAGTAATGAACCTATTTTCTTGTTCCGTGACGATAAGGCAACTTCTGACTATGAGAAATTCAGGAGGAAGTTTTCTATTATAGGTATAGGTCAGCTGGGGAACAGAAGCAGAAAATTGCTGTGTAGCAGCGATACAAAGTTGCAGAACAGAAGTTTTCCAATGGACTGTTAAACTCTTTTCTTCATTCAGATTCTGGAACTTCAAGTGTAGGTATCAAGAGTGAAGTCTGGTTCACTCATCTCATAGATAAAGGGAGTGATGGACCATGGGATGACGGGGTAGGAAAGAAAACAACTGAAACATTTCTCTTCTAGCACTGATTATGTGGGGATGGGGAGGGAACGAGCCTGGCTGAGAGGCAGCGAAGGCAATCTGGTAAGCACTGACACTGAAGCTTCACACCATGGAATACGAACTTGATGTTCCTCAAAACCAATGGAGACGGAGCAAATTTCTAAGGTCCCAATACGCCAACGTTTCAAATGTGTCACCACCCACTTCTCCCAGGATAAGCAGGAGAATCTCAGTTCCTCAAGAGTTCTGGTGTTTTAGAGAAGCCCCTAGAAGCAAGTGCTGGAGACAGTACCTAAAAAGAAAAATAAAGCTTCTGACATATTTGCAGCTCCTTCCTGTTTCAGACTATTGCGATCAAACATTGGGTTTCTGATAGTTTTATAATGCAGACAGCAGAGATGTTTAGACACATCCTGCTGCCAATAACCATTCTCAGCCACATGCCACTGATGCAAGGACAGCTAAACAGCTTTAAATACTGATGATAAGTTTTCGCCTCTTTCCCATCTGTTGGCTCTCACACTTGGCAGTGACATTACATCACCATAGACAACTGGCTTCTTGTTATCCAAAGAGCCACACTAATAAAACTGACCCTCTTCAGACTATGTGGTTCTAGTACATATGATGCCAGCTTACTTCTCCCCTCCTTTCCTTGGATGTTGATTAAATGCTGTTTGTCTTTAAGAAGCCATTTATGAACCAATTAACAGTGAATTCACTTATGCTCTCGTTCTTCCCAAGTGATCTGATGTAAGCATAGGCAACCCTCCCACTCCTGCAGATTTAATTTCTGGTATTCTCGTTAGGACTTCATCCATTTTCTTCATAAAACTTGTACAATTCAATCCTTCCTTCCTCCTCAGAAATAATGGAGGAATTGCTACTTCTAGGGCAAGTGCTGCCTTGCTTACTCAAGTACATTACTCCATAGTTACATCTTTCCTGTATATAATTATTTGAGAAATTAGACCCTACTCAGCAGCCAGGTTTGGAGTGACAAAAACCTCACTGTCACACAGTGAAAGGCCTTTGACCTCCGCAGAGTTGTGCCCATGTTCTTGACCCTTCCAGTAGGGCTTTGAGAAAGCATATCAAATCACTAAGCTGTTCAAGCAACAAATAAATCAAAGATTTTATAGCATAGAAGGCAAGACTGTGAGTGACACCAGACTAAAGGGAGAAAGCTTATTAGCACTGAGCTGAGGAGTTGTGCTACAGCAGCTCTGCCTCACAAGCATCATTGCAGTGTGATGGTTTGACACAGAGACAGGGAAGAATTCTTCAGTGGTATCAAAGAAAGGAAGAAAATTGAATTCCCTGTCACTCAGCTGTAAATGGTCTAACGAAGTGACAATTTCCCCAAATAAAATAACAGAAAAATCATGCTCCTTGCTCAGTAAATACCACTAGACTGAAATCCAAGAGAAGCTTGTGAGCAGAAATAGTGAGAAAATACAAATAATAAAAATCACCTGTCCCAGCAAAGCCCTTGCTTTCCCCAGGTACCCAAAGGCTGCATCTCAGCAGTAGATCTCTTCTAGCAGAAGGGCTCTGCAGGGTCAGAGAGGATCATCCCACAGCCACTCCTGCTGTCACATTAAGGGTACAAACCCCACATGGGGCTGCTTGGGGAAGCCCAACCACTGGGTCACTGAGCATCCCAGAATCTCCCAGGAGAGCATTGGTAGAGGCCAGATTTGTCCTCTTAACTAGGTGGGACTGATCATGTGTTCTGATAGGCATCTTGGTGAGGCTTGTTTTGCTAAATAAAGGAGGTGTTGCAGGCAGTGTTTGGTAAAGAGGTGGGGTTGCTCAGACCTGTAGTAGCTCGTGTGTATGAACCTGGGAGAAAGGTTGCACCTGCTTTCTAGCTCCCACCTGATGCACAGCATGGATAAACAAACAAGCCTGTAGCCTCTAATAATAAAATACACTTGTTGCTCCAACTCTTCCACTGAGTTACAACTTAGAAGTCAATGCAGCCTCTGCATCTTCTGTAAGAAATCCGTGCAACTTTAGGCTTGTGGCACAGCCCTGTTTTATATAGGTGAAGCTCTTAGTATAAATTGTACCAGGTTAACTATTGAGTTTTGTTTCTAGAGTGTCTGTAACGTTTGGCAACACTGAAAGAAACAGTAACTGAGATGAGAATAGCAACACTGTATTTTCAAGTCAGCTTAAAGAATTGTGCTGCATGTTTTTTCCACTGCCTCAATTCTTAACACCAAAATAGCTGCAACTGCAAGCTTGAGTCCTATCTAAAAGAAGGGATGGGATCAAACACCTTTAATCAATTAGTAGAAATGCCTTTATCACTTGCTTCACCTTTTATTGGAAAAAACTCAGTCTGAAATTTTATGACCCCATACTGCTTTTATACTATTAGCTCCATGCCCGTTACTGTCTGGTTTCTTTATATATAATGAAGCTCTCACTCAATTTATGAGTTTTTCTATATGCTATCATTCATATCAATACAAATCAGTGTGATTCTGATTAAGCCTAATGTCCCTGGCAGCGCTGACTGCTTCTTTCATCCACCTCCTCCTGGGATTGCATTTAGGGTTTACCAATGTAGGAAACAAAGGGAACTGGAATAGGAATTTTCAGCACCCTTTGGCTGTCTGCATAACCTCGGTCACATCACTTAATCTGGACTCTGTCACTGCAGGAATTTGTGTTCTTCTTTTGAAGGAAGAGTCTGTGTGTAGTGCAGTTGGATCCCATCTCTGTTGGCCTATATAGGTGCCCTTAATCACAGATGTCATTGTTACATACTGCCAGGTTGGTAGGAAGGAGTTATCTTCTGCAGAACTGTGTGTAGGCAGATGTGGGTGCAGCAGGAGCAGGGCTGTGCTGCACTTTGTTCCCAGTTAGAACTGGTCCATTGTTTCCTGGCACTGATGATGTTCTCCAGCTCCATCTCTGTTCTTTTAGTTTCCAGAGCTAAATGGTAGCTGTTCATTTCTTCGCACATATGCTGGGTTTTCATTGCTTGACTCAGCATGAGGAGAGCTCGTTAGCAGTGTGTCAGAAGCATGCTTTTCCACTTGCCCTGTGTGGTCACAGGGTCATTTGACTTCAGTGGGTCTTACCAGGACCACAGCCTGCTGAAGCCTGCCTTGTTGGCACAGCAAGCAGTCACTGCAATTCTTTCCGGAAATACAAGGCACAACTGTTTCTCCACCACACCAGAAAACATCACCCTGTGCTAACAAAAGGTTTTCACAGGCCAGCAGGCAGGAAAAACGCTGGCTTCTCCTCGGGCACAAAGCCATCAGCCCTGTGCTGGTGTTAATTAGCGAAATTCTGATTAAGTCACTGGAGCAGGGCCGGTTTGCTGTCGATGAGGAGCTGGTCTACATGGCATGGTGTGGTGTGTGCTGAGTGCTCTGGGGATGTAGTAGCTGTGCAATGAAAGCAGAGCCTGGAGTAAAAGCATTGTGCTTCCAGTATCAATGTATTCTCGGTGTACTTCCTGGTACTTTATTTTTACAAGTTATCTATCTGTCTGCATGTGAAAATCTTACCACGTATCCATTATAGTTATGTACCTGCCTTTCCAGCGTGTGATGAAAGGGGTTGCTAAACCCTGCAAAAGCCAGCACTGTGTAGTTAAGCTATTAGCTGCACACAGAAACGCTGGCTGCCTTGGTTGGACAACATGGGGAGAAGCTGTGTGGGCTCTGCGCAGTATTTCAGTCCTTAGCTGGCTAAAAAGTAAGGTTATTCCCTCTTCCACCCAAAAAACATTCCTAAGACAACCTGTCAAGCACAGCAGAAACAGAACCTTGCATTTTTTCAGAAGTTTTGGAACTCTTTTGAGATTTGATCATAAACATATACGTTCTTAATATAGTATCTTAACACTTCCGCTCACCCATCTCTTCAGTCTTCCTGTTATTTCGTACCCACACAGACACGTTATTCCACTTTAATGTCTGAAAATGTTTCTAGATTAAGCGAGTAAATTACCATCTGAGTCTACACAGACACGAGTTTACAGTGTTTTATCTTTCCTGTATGAGATCTTTTTATTTATAATTCTCTCCATTTTTTTGGCTTGAGCAGAGTGGTATCTACCTTTAAGAACAGAAAGTTCATGGGACTATATCTGCAACCTTGCTGGTTTATTACAGAGGTGAATGAATCAGCAATATCAATTAAAAATAAACATTGTAATATTGTTGAAACACCAAAGTGTTTGACCTATTTCTCTTCTTCCTCCCTTAGTTAAATCCATACAGTTACAAACCTGGTACTGTGGGAAAACACTCAGCACATTATATATTTGCTTTTATTGAGTGAACAGAGAAAAATATGTGGTCCTGTATTGTCCTAGAATACTGGAGAAACCTTGCTGCCTTCAAATCAGTTGTGCCTAACAGGGGGCAGGCAGGGGGGAACTAATATTTTGTCTGGTTTTGGTAGGAAATGTTCTCACTGCATGCTATCCAAACTGCAACTCTTACGAGGTACGTATCTACCAGGACTCCTGATTTTAATGCCTAGATAGGTTGAGGTGGGAGCTAATATTTTTCACACTGTGGATTAAAAAGTCTCCATTGTGGCCACAGTGTCAATGAGCACATGGGCCTTTTTCAAACATACTGCATATGCTCTCTCTTCCTGGGGTCAGATGCACAAGCAGTGAGATTCCCCCTGCTTGGAAGGCAGATGCGTAACCCGTCACAAGCTCTGGTTATCACGATGGCCTCAGACTCTTGCTGGCTGGCAGTATGGAGTAGAGGCAGCTAATCTGCATGCATAAGAATCCCTTCCTTGTCACTGAAGTGGGGAAGACTCTGGGATGAAATGCAGAAGCTGTTTTAATGCTCTGAAGCAGCACTGCATGGTACTTGGCTGCAAGAAAATCAGTACATTGGAAAGATGGACTGTCAGAAGAGAGCAAAAGGCCTGGTCATGTGGAGTGACGGACAAACTGTGCTGGTTTGTCACCACATCTGGAGGTTGTTCTGCTCTTCCTTCTCAAGAGAATGAGCATTTCAGCCTCATTTGCAATCTTTCACAATTTCTGATAGAGACAAGACATCACTCAGTGTTTTATTGTCACGAGGCAAAGATGCTGGTGGCTCTTAGCCTGCTGCAGACTGAAATTATCATTTTTTCCTCCTTTTTGTAATGTACCCCAACTGATTATTTGACCCACTGAGCTCAATGAAGGGCCAGCAGGTGTGTAAATGCTCCTGAGTATTCATGAGTAGTTTAAGAGAACCTGCTGTAGGGAGGAAGAAAAAATAGTAAGATGTGCACAACTGTTGTGGAAATTTTAAAGTGCTTGCCAGCATCACAGCACTGGAAAAAGAGTTTCAGTCTATCACGGGCTGTGGAACTACCAGGTTAGGGCTGCAAAGGTAAAAGACATGACTGGCCTGAGAGATACGATGGAAAGTGCTCTGAGAATGGATTTGGCACCTGAAGAGCCCTTGGTGACATTGAAACGAAAGGTGTAGAGAAACAAGACTGTCACCCTTTAAGGAACTGCCTTTCCAAACGTCTGTAAAACCATGAAAGGTCAGTTCCCACCCCAGACAGCTGGTGCTTCAGTTATGAAAACCTTAGATACAGATACTTTTTGGGGGTTAGTTCAGGTAGGAGGGTGGCTGACTGATGCTCAGGGTGTCTGTAACATTCAAAGGCAGGTCTGCATGTGTTATGCAAAGTGAAATCAAAGGCCAAGCCTTCAGATAAGTGTTTCAGTAGAGCACTGCTCCATTGTAGCCTGACTTAATCTCATTATTTGTGTGATGAATGGTTGCCAGCCATCATGTGTTTGCTTAATATATATATATGGTCCAGCTTCTGAACCTTAGAGCTGCATCTGTTTTCAGTAGTGTTGCCTTGGGAGAGAAAGATCTTAGCATTTCAGGGGATGATTGGAAATCAGTCTTCCAGAGGTAAGATTTGTAGCATCACATGGAACACATATGGCTTTATCTACAGCTAAAGGACACCCCTGGCTGCTGTGCCTTGGGATTTACTCACATAAATCTACGTTTTGTTACCCAGATTTCACAAAGCAACTGAACTTATAGGGTTTTTGTTTTGTTTTTCCCCTGTGGTAATGGTTTGGTCATGGTAATCACATGGAACAATTGCTATTTTTTTAAGAAACAAATTGGAGGAGATGCATTTCCTTTTTGTGCTGTTCTGCAACAAGCGTGGTGGGAGCGTTTGTCTCCCCCAGCTGCCTTCATTGTGTCCAGCTGCAGAACAATTGGTGAGACACCATCTGCCTTTCCCTAATTTTCACCAGCTGTAGGTATAATCAGCAGGATAATTGCCAACTCCCTCTTTCTTCCATACAAAGACTCTGGAAAACAAATGCAGTGATGCATGGATGTGCAACAGGAGATTAAAAACAGCTTTCAGAGGGACACAGGACCTGCAATAAATAATTCCTGTGCAAGTTTAAAAGCACATAGCTTCACGTGCATTGAACGTAACTGCTGGTGTTGAACAGCTGCAGCTTATCAGGAGCTGGAATTTCTCAGTGTGGTTGTACACAGGAAACAGGGAGACCCGGACAAGTACAGTGAGGTTTCGTGTCTGGGCCCCTACTGCTCATAAGGGCACAAAGAGCTTCCTTTCTACATTTTCTTCTTGTCTGGATGCATTTAGATTATAATCTGTTAGGTCAAGCAAAGATTTCTTAATTGTACAACCAATGAGGACAGTGCTACTGGATGTAACTAACAGCAAGGTTTAACATACGGGTTAACTCCTGTTTATCTTGGGGCCAGTTGAGTCAATAACAGCATCAGGATTTAGCTCTGCTTGTGCTAGCTGGCAGTTTCTGCTCTCACTGCCATGCCTGCCTCATTAGGGCTGATGTTTTGGACAGGCTGAGTACCTGTAGCTTCTATTGCCTTCAGATGCTAAATCATTCAGTAGAGCAGATCTTCCAGAACAGCCCATAGGTAGAGTGGGAGGTTTTCTTTTACTGAGTTTTACTTTGGAGTTGGCCAGGATTTCATCTGATCTGAATGTAATGCATCTTTTCAACCCCAGCTCCTACTCCTGCTGCTTCATAAAATCCTATAGGACAGCAGATTCCCAGTGAAGTCTTGCTGGATGGGGAATGAAGGGTTGTCTGGGGCTGGTGAAGGACTGAAGGACTGAACTGCACTGAAATTGTTTAAAGCTGTGTGTGCTCTAAGCCTGTGTACTGTAGGTTTGTGTAATGTCCTACTTGCTTGCCTTTTAATTATTTAAGCAGTACAAAGTACAGCTAGCTACCAGGGCACCTTAATAATAGATTGTAGGGCTAGGAATTATGGCAAACTTGCGTAGAGATGTAGAGGAGTATTAGTTTGGAAAGTGGATTGTTTAAAGGCACGCAGCATTTGTGGCCATCTATTCATTTCACAGTTCAGTTTGTTTTTCAGTTAGAGCAGCTTTTTCAGTCGTTTCTACTAAAAATCCCTGCTTTAGCAAAAACAGAATTGGACATTTCCTCCCCATGTGACTGAAATTAATATGGTCCAGGGAGCAGCTAAAGATTTTTTCCATCTTTGCCCAGTTGTTTTAATAGAGGTTCTAGGAGATGCAGGGGGCCCTGCACTATCCCATGACGATCTCTTATCAAAGAAGACCAGAATTTCAAATGCTTGAGAGGCAAAAAATGGTGACTGGGAAGCTAAATATCCATTTAGAATTTGTGGGATGGAAAGGGCTTAATATGAACTGTTAGTCTGAGCAAGTGATGATCTGTACTTTGCTGTGAATACTGCAGGCTCCTGAAACATCTGGGGGCTATGCTTGTCTCCAACCTCTTGCAGGGCCAGATCAAACATCCCGTTTGTCCTTGAAACACCATCAACACAGTGAAAGGAACATGCATGTCCCTGAAGAAACGACGGTTGAGCTAAACTGGAGAACACAAATATGATCTGTTCTTAATGTGAGCTTAGCTTTTGTGCTGGGAGAACTGTAGATATCTCTGACTTCAAAGGCTGTGGGCAGGGTGACTCCTCCGTTAAGCATGAACTGCTCATAGGCTAGAGATAGCAAGATCTATAGCAAGCAACAGTTAAGGAATGGATTACTGTCATGTGAAGAAACACTGTGTTTTGAGAACAAAAAAATAAGCTGGGGAAGTGTATGTGCTTGAGTTTGGTAAGAACAATGTAAGTTTTTCTTTCAGAAAACAGAAATACAAAAAGATACTTAATAGAAAGTGATCAGCTCTTCTAATCCCAAGGTTATTGATCTTGTTGCTAGTTTAGAGCAAAACAAATAACAAATCCCCAAAAAATCCCTCCATTGTGCATATCAGAAATACCTGCATAAAAGCTGTTGAGTGGAATTTGAAATGCCGGTTAATTACAGTGCCGTGTTAATTAGTACCGGTAGTCCTGAGACAAATCCGATAATTAGTGAGTTGCATATCCAGTGGGGAAGCCCAGCAGAACACCTGTTTCAGAGCTGCTCCTGGATGTAAATGAAAGACTTGCTGTACAGTGGCAGTGCTGTTCCTTTCTCTGTTTCGCTTTTTTGGTGCTGTGTTTCTCCAGCAACCCTTCGGATGCATCTCAGAGTTTCTGTGGATCAGCCACTTCCCTGCATTCAGCATTTTCCAAAGCGTGCTTTGCTGGCGGGCTTTCAGCGCCAGGCTGGGTATTGCCCTAGCACATGGGGAGCTGATGGCTATGGCTTTGGAACATCTATCTCCCAGTTTTTTAGGCCGTAGTGATTACCAGCCACTCAGGCTTGTGTGGATGGACCAGGTGTAGATTTGGCTGTCAAGATAATTGTGTACAAATCTCAGATCCCAACCTGAATCTCTC
Organism: Pavo muticus; assembly: GCA_016647715.1. NCBI lineage: Eukaryota > Metazoa > Chordata > Aves > Galliformes > Phasianidae > Pavo > Pavo muticus. The sequence goes on along the minus strand of JACDJE010000004.1, from coordinate 1,073,898 downwards.
TTTGTTCCTACTAAGGATTTTATGTTAAGCACGGAAAATTTTCTATCCTGTTCAGATACAGTGCACAGCAATCGCTGTCTTCTTCTGAAAAACAGATGTGCTCAGGATTAAGATTTCACTTGGCCTTAATTAAGGATGTCATTGGTTAAATAACAAATGCAGTACTGCAATGTCCAGGTGCCTTTTGGGCAAGGCTTATCCTCATTAAATGCCACAGGTCTGTCTGCACAGTGATCTCACCAGCAACATGAAGCACTGATAGTTTAGGCAATGGGAAAGGTGAGCTTCAGAGCAACTTACACCACCTGAATTTGACGCTTAATAGACCAGAGCTGTGTCAGCACTTAAGGTCAAGAGACAGAGTGGGTCAGCATAGAGCAGTACTGAAAACCAGAGTTTTAGAAGTGCTGCAGAAAAAGGGATTGTTGCTAAGGAGATGGGCTTATTTAGTAGTCTGTACTTCCACCAGCCTAGCCCTAGCAACATGAATATGGTCATACTTCACTTGATACAGATTGAAAGGCAAAATGCATCCCTTGGCCGTGAGCCAAGCAGACTCAGCAGGATCTTGGAAGGAACCAATCAAGCACCAATCGAGTGAGCAAAAATAAAACAAAAAGATGGTGTCTTTTCTCTGAGGATAGTCCGTGTTTGTTAAAAGGCCTTGTGAGCAGAAACTTGAAAATATTGCCATGCAGAAGAAGTGCTCCACAGCAGCATGCTGGTTCCTGAAATTTTCAGGAAAATTCAGTCTCACTTAATAGTATTTTGTACAAGCAAATAAAAATACCATGGAAGTCACGGTATTTTAATGTGAAAAGCAACTGTGATATAAGCTACTATTTCATCCTGTCAGTGCCTTAGCCTTTCAGGGATGGAGATTTATCTGAGAAACTAGATGTGAGAAAATCTCGGCAATGTTGTTAGCTGGGGCTAATATCCCTGCTAAACCCACAGCTATCAGTGTAAGAAATAAAAATCTGCTTTGGGGCATGCAAGCACCATTCCTGGTGCTGAAATAGAGGCCAGTTCTGAGCTCATGGGCTGTCATGTGAAGAGGAAAGCTGGCACCAAATGTCTGGCATGGCAGTTTTAGACTGGATAGCAGATATACAAGTGTTAAAGGTGGACAATCCTAGCTGCCAACAGAGCTGCAGCTTCTTACTAGAATAGGACTGTGGACAGATCTTTTTCTTTATTAACTTGTTAACTATTGTAATACCGGTTGGTATCAGTATTAAAAAGAAGAAGGCAATGGCTGTGATGCATTAAGAGTCTAATCAGCAGTTTCCTTGCTGCAGCTTCACATGGATTATTGTATTCCTTCACTTTGAAGCTGCACTGATGAAAATGGCTTGAGCAGCGCTAAATACCACAGGTCTCTCTTCGGTCTGGAGAAGAGAAGGCTGAGAGGGGATCTTATAACTGTATATAGACATCTAACGTGAGGAAGCCAAGGGGGCAGGCTCTTTTCAGTGGTGTGCAGCAATAGAACAAGGGGCAAGGGGAAGAAATTGGAACACAGGAAGTTCCGTAGTAACAAAAGAAAGAACTTCTTTCTGTGAGAGTGATGGAGCACTGGAACAGGCTGCCCAGAAGGTTGGTGGAGTCTCCTTGGCTGGAGACATTCAAGACCAACCTGGACACTTACCTGTGTGACCTACTGTAGGAAACCTGCTTTAGCAGGGGAGTTGGACTCGATGACCTCTAGAGGTCCCTCCCAACTCCTAAAATTCGGTGGTTTCATGAAGTTCAGGAGGCAGGCCTGGAAAATGCAATACTTGGCTTGGAGTTTGGATGCAAAGCCTGGCTTGGTGCTCTGCCTCCAAAGCATAACTGGTGGAGGTTGTTGGAGCGTGGCCATAGGAAGGTTTAGACACAGCTATTCTTATTTGGCCCTCTCCATGGGAAGCAGAAAAGAGACTGTTTCCCCCTTGCTATGATATAGAAGAAAGATGAATATCAGCAGGGCTGGGCTTTTCCCCAGGTGACAGCAACGCCACGAGGACATCCCGAACACGTTTTGCTGTAGGCTGCCAGTCTAGTCTAGATCAGAGAAGAAATGGTAACATAAGCCACAAAGTGAGGTCTTTGGACTGGAGCTGTTGTGAGCTGCATACGGTTTATACTTGATCCTCACAATACTTGGGCTGCTGTGGTGCAGTCAGTACACCAGCCTTGGTACTGGCTGACGCCATGTAGACATATCGTTGGGCTTATAGGTTTTCAACATGAAGTTACCTTAATTTTGTATGCACAGTCAAACACTTCGTGTTTCTACAAGGCAAAATGATAAATGGTAGTTCAGAGCAGGCAGTACACTAAGATTTCTCACAAGGACTCTGCTTCCAGCAGAGCTGAGCTGTGTAGTTCAGTGCAGCTGTTGGCTAAACGTACCTGTACAGAGCAGCTGTGATCACAAAATCTATAGCGTTATGGAAATTAGAGTTGGAGTGCAAGTGACCTTGTGGACTTGCAGTCTATCATTACAGCCTCCTCAGGTCGATAAATGCTGTGAAGAGTAAGCCAGATCTCTCCTTTCTAACCTATCTCCATTTTAAGAAAGGGCAAATGCTAAGGTTAAATGTAAACAATACGCTGCTGATGGGCATTGTGAAACTTCCCACATGCGAGGGCTTGTGGTTAAAATGATGGAGAGAACTTTAGTCTTGTTAGCAGTGCTGCCCTGGAGCTATCTAAATAGATGACATCTGAAAACAGATTTTTCTGAAGGATTCTGGGTTTTCTGGAGGCTTTCTGCCTTTTGAGTGCTACCTGAGCTCTGAAGGAAGATCAAGAAAATTGTCAGCTCCTCTTGGAAACAGCACAAAGGTTTTTGTTGGTGCCATTGCCCAACTTTTTTCTTTTTTTTTTCCCATATGTTTCTTAATTTCTGTGCATCTCACACTGGGTGGGTAGCACTGACTGCCAAAGAAAAGCTCCCAACACTTGAAATCAGCTTGTGCTGTAACAAAACTTGTAACAAATTCTGCAGGAATGCTTTTCCCAAACAGCGTCTGCTGCATGTGTGGAGGAAGCACAGAGCTGGGGCAGGATCTGGTTGTACCTCCTAGGGCAGGAGCACGGTGATCACGGTGGATGTTTTACGGACTGTTACTTCTCTGCCAGCTTTGCTAGCAGGTTGTTCTGAAGGCCTCTCTCCAGTCCCTGACAGCTTGCTTCAGCTTTCATTTTGCTCGCGTGCAGACTTCTAAGAACTGGTGCCTGAAAGGTCTTGCTAGTGATAAATACTTCTAATAAAAAAATCATTGGAATACCTGTGGTTTCTGGCTGAGTCCTTTCAAAGCAAAACTCTAGGCTGCTAGGCACTTTGGTGATGAAACAAGACGTTAGCTTAATTAGGTGGAGAGAGCTGGATTAGCTTGACTGGAGGATGCTGGAAGTGATCCAGTACTGTTTTAGTCCTGGACTTATGTGTTAATTGCCCTCAGGAAATAATTTGAAGGGTTCTACTGGAGATTTTTCCACCAGGAAAAAGCTGTTCTTTGGGAAAATAAGAGCTTGTTTCAAGATGAGAGAGAGTTCTTTGCCATAGTTTAGCAGAATCCTTAAGGATGAGGTGCTCTGTCCCTCATGGTGCTCCAGCAGAGCTAAGACAGAGAATCCGAATCAGCAGAGAATCACAGCTTAAGCAAGAATGTGATTTAACCAACGTAGTTATCTTGCACTAAGCTTGAGCAAAGATGGGAATCGAGCAACTTGTTCATGTGGCCAAAGGACTGGACAGGCTGAGACATGCAGTTTAACACTCTCCTAAGGTCTGGAGACTACACAGCAGCTGAGTGATGCCTGGAGTGAGGCAGAGACCTCACAGCCCAGTATCACTTCAGTAAAGCTAATGATAGTCCAGCATATCCTCCCAGACTTTAGATTTTCCTTCATTCCTGCAGCTGTGCACAGCACATGCTCAGCAGCTGTGTCTACACCTTCCTTCCAATGCCAGATTCTGGCAACAGAAGATGTCAGCACCTGGAAATACTACCTTTGAACTACACAACACTCAGGGCAAAATTAAATGTGATATCCAAAAACCTGACTGGGTTTGTAATTTAAATCTCCTGAGCTGCAAGATCACCTGGGGGCTCTAAAATGGTCTGTGTTCAGTTGAGAAAAAGGTTTACTTAGTTTCTGGCAGTTTCTCACAGAGAGCTGGGTAGCATCTGTGAAAGACAGCTATTTGACTTCGACTTGTGAGAAAGGTTTACCGAGTACAGCTAGAGGAAAACCAAAAACACTTTGAGCGCAACTACTGTGGTTACCCACACGCAACACTAACACAGAGGGCATGAGGACAAGGATCTGGCCTTACAGTAAGACACAGGCACGTTTACATATTCACATGCAACACAGTACGAAACCACTTGCCCTCTGGAACAACTTCCATGTCAACCATTTGCTTCTGCATGAGCTTATCTCGGTCTTACAACAGCTAAACCATTGTTGGCATCAGCTGCTGGAGCTCTGAAGCAGCATTCTGTCAATGCTTCACCCTTTGTCTCCACACTTCATTCTTTTCCCTGTCCTTGTTTGAATACTCTCCAGCCAAAAGTAGTAGCTTGCAGTTTCTTTTAAACTTTCACTTGATGTATTAGCTTTTTCCGTCTTCTTCTGCCCCCTTTTCCCCCATTCTTTGTTAATTTCAGTTCTTATGTTCCTGTTTCTAACCTGTTCCCATACAGCTTTGGCTCCATCCACCTTCTCCATCCAGAACTTTACATCTTAATCACGTCCATTCTAAATCTGCTCTCTTCTAATAAATTCAAGGCTAATTTTCTTAACCTCTCCACACAGCTCTAAACCACCGAGACCTTTTATCCATCTAGTTACTCTCACCTGCACCTTTTCTAATTCTTCAGTATTCTTTCTGTAATAAGAACAAACCACTGGTGGCAAAAGCCTCTTTTCTGGCACATGGAAAGAGATTTATTAGAAAGAATAGAAGAACGTTAATAGCAGCACCATCTCCTCCTTGTCTGTGACAGACACAAGTAGACAACCATTTGCAGCCTGGGTAGATCCTTAAGATTCAATGCTTTGGCAGTGACAAAATGGGAGCAGCTAATCTGTGCAGGATTCGGTCTGTTTTCTCATCTATTCACATTGCACAGACTGCCTGCAGCTGCTTCTCACCCATGGATGGGAATGGTAAGAATTTGATGTCCCATTTGATAAGCTTTACATTTAAAGCAACCTCATCACTTTTCCAGAGTGCAGATACCTGGGCAGAACAAGTTCCTTTCAATTGTTTTTCCTGTCTGCTTCAATCTTGACCTACACAGACAGGGATCAAACACTCCCCTCTGAGAGCACAGTCAGTCAGCCACCTCATCTGTTTCCTGGCAGCACAATACCAGAATACACTGCAAATCTACAATAGCTCAGTCTCAAGAAAGAAAGGAACTCACATCCTGGATGCCACCTGTAGAGCAGTCCAGAGGTTTACACTTCCCTAAGCTGCCCAAGCAAAACCTAAGCAGATTCTTCTAGTGTAGTTAGCCACCAAGGGGTGAGAAACAAAGCCATTCACAGAAACTTCTTAGAGACTTCTCCAGACATCTTCAGCTCACTGAGTTAAGAGGACAGAAGGAGACACAGATCACTTCCCTCTTCATTTTCATTAACCTAGGGGAAACACGCTGGTGAATTAACAGGCTGCCAGTTGTCATCCTATTATGCCTGTTAACCTTCACTGTAGAAGAAGTAGCTTCAGATGAACATAAGCAAGTTTGAAAGGTAATATTTCATTTGCAAGACACAGTGAACCCCCATCGAAAGGGTAAAACACCAACCACAGAGGACAATAGTTTCCTACTGATTAAAATAAGTAGGAAGTCACTAAGTTTGGTGATGAAAATATTTAAGTACTTAATTGGTACCACCCATTTTCTTGCTGTAAACCTCTAAGAATAATAGCCTTGGGTTTATTCTACTGATTTTTTTGTACCTAAACCTTAAAAGGATAATAATCAAGAAGCAGGTCCACAGGGGGCATAGATGTTATTAAATAAGGCAGCAAGGAGTATGGCAAGATGCATCCAGTGCCAACAAGGCCCGTCTGAAAAACAATCCCTGTTCTCAACACAACAGGAGACACATTAGGAGAATTTCTCAGATCTTCCAGAACACAAACGAGGCCATTGCTGGGCTGTAATAAATTCCATAAACAAAGCATATTGTAAAACTGCTGTTTTCACATCCTCCAATAAAATCATACACCATCTTTAATCAGGGTTCTTTTCTTTTTATTACCAGAATGTTGTTTATGATAGCGGAATGTTCTTCCAATAGTACTTCCCTGCATCCATTAGGCTTTTGTAGTAGCCACAGGGAGAAACAAAACCATTATTCCCTTCCTCCAAACTACCCTCATCCCAGCACTACTGCCTCAGGCTTTTAGAAAGATAAACAACTGTATCCTGCAGAAACATCTGAAACTTATCTCTGAACAACTTTGCCTCTTCTGAATTGCCTAAGCACTTAGGCTCTGCTTCTACTTCCCAATCTCTCCATAAAACGTAAAGATTTAAGTAGACCACTGATGTTAAACTGTAACCAAATTTAGAATCCAAATCTCGATCTGAACTTTGCCACTTTTGGCAGGAAGCTTTGGAGCAGTTTGAAGTTCCAGGCAAAACATCTGCGGTAACAGCAACCCATATTACAAAGATATTTTTTATTACATTGCCATGTTCTAAACAGAGAAATACAATAATTACTTCACGTCGTTAGAAGATTGCTTTCTTTTCGTCCTTACTTTTAACTGTTTCATGTTTAATCCTTCTTTGAGCTTCAGTCAGGCCTCTCAAAGATCATGATTTTTGCTGTTGGCATTCAGTGTAAAGGAAAATTGGAGTTAACACAGCTCGTACTCTCACTTAGGAATAGCAGTACACAGCCAAGGACATGAAATGAAACATTAGGAAATCCTCCTGGAGTAATTGAATCCATTACATTTCATGAGATTTCTACATTTCATTTAGTCTGAAATACAACAGAGATTGTCTGTCTTTCCTGAATCTATGGAGTAAAATACCAAACGTGCCTTAAACAGAGCTGCAAAAATTAGTCTCTTCTTATTAAATTATACTTAACAAATTACAGCAGTGACACAAGTTAATAGCAGGGTTATCTAGAAGATGGTAGAGTTATCATGAGTCACACTGTAATTAGGAACAGCGCATGATTTCTAACAGTTACCAATGCTATCAGGTTGGAAGAAATTCCTACTGTGAAGTGGCAGGAAGTGGCCTGTTCCGCTCCAGCCAAGCACTCTTTGCAGACCAGTTACATTTCTATCATTACGATCTGCTCAAACGAGTCTAAAAAGAAGCACCAGTTGCAGGGGCATTCACTGCACTCTAAAGATGGATGCTGCTTCAGAACTTCATGATGTCAGTACATACAGCCTGAAAGGTGACAGGCAGACACCGTCACTGACACAGTGAGGAGATGATGAGTGAGCAATATGCGGTAGCATAAACCACATTTAAGCTCAAAGTGAGCAGTTAACTCTAGACAACAGGATCCATTGTCACAGTCATCGCTCTCACACATCCTGATGGGACAGAAAACATGGCATGTCACATTTCTGCTATTGAGATGCCTAGGGGGAACTGTATGAAGAAAAGGAGAAAAAAAGCACAGATGTAAAGTATGAAAAAATAGTTCAGCAGCAAGTTGCTGGCTACAAGTAATCAGAGACCTAATAGTGTTACAGCTATAGAGAAATGGAGAACTGGGACCTGGAAAAAGAAGCCAAATGCAAAACAGTCACCAGTGGCTTGAAAGCTAGAGGTGAAAACTTGGATAAGTAGGTGGCAGATACTGCAACACAGGTAGAGGCAGGATAGGGAAGAAGAAAATAAAAGGCAAGATTTTCATTCAGTAAAAGGATTGGGACTTCCTGGATATTTCTCTGGACTTTCCTGTAGAGGAGGATCAGAAAGGCACTGAAGCACTGAGAAAGGTTTGGATGATCACTGTTACTTCGTACTAAAGAAGAGCAACATGTACCACATATGGTGAGAATTCTGTGCCCCTTCACAGACCTCAACTTCCAGGCTGCAAACATTAGCATATAAACATGGAGAAATATTTTATCAGTTTAACTGCACAAACTTCTCTTGTGATAAGCCCCAGAAGAAGGGGTGCCTAATGTCTGCTCAGTTCAGTGCTGACTTCTTCAGTACGTCCCAGTGTTTTCTGCCTGCAGGTTCTCTTGGGTAGGAGAGCAACTGCTGATGAGAGTCCCTATGAGATTTAATGTTGTATTTCAGTAACAGCCTAAAATACAATCATTGGAACTTCTTTGTTAAGGTGTTTTATGATAAATCAGTGCTAAACTGTAATTGCAGTTCACTTTTCAAGAACATTCATTTCTTAGAAGTCTATGAAGTTCAGGAAGAACATCAGCTAAGCCAAGTTTTGCTCTTCAGCCCCTTTTGTTTTTTGGATTTGAACTACCCTAGTTACCTTCCTTATATACCTCGGACATTTAAGAGATCTATGCTCAGTGTGTCCTGTGTCTGTTGGCAGGAGCACAGCATTATTCACATCACCAGATACCACTTTCTGTAATAATTCAGACTGGGAGGAATGTGCAAGCAAGGCAGGCTGACATATCTGCAAAGAAAAAGTAATATGTTTTTCTTTGGTGCAAAATAAGTGATTTTCTCCCCACATCTGAAAGGGAGCTTTGAGACACACGGCTCTTATTTTAAGCTGCATACATAAGGGTATGAGGAATGATGTCAGAGACATGAAGGGGAGGGGAAAAAAAACACCAGTAATGATATTCAGCTCCTTCTGCCCATTTCTGTCATTTGCTATCGCAATCAGACATACCTCCCTCCACGTTTCTGGGATCACATCTTATTAACCTGGGTTCCATGCATGCCTAAGGTAATCAGTAATTTGCAGAGGGTCCATGGGTTACACAGAAGAGATTTCTGTTTTAAGAAAGGAGACGTTTAGAAGCGTATTTCTAAACCAGATGTGAACAGCTCACAAAGCACTGATCTCACTGCTTTCCCCTTTTCACCATGCAGATGCCCCCAGGAGCAGCCTCCTACTGGCACTGGCTGCGAAGCTGACCTGAACAGATGTATCATCACTGATTCAGACTCTGCCAACAGGGTTTTGTAGATTCCCCGCTAGGAATTGTGGATCATCTGCCTCTGGGACTACTTTCAGAGCTGTCTATTAATGGCCAAATCTTGATATAGCTGCACTAGTGCAAATCTCTGGTACAGACATCTGGGCCATTTACCCAGCAAGAAAACAGGGAGCACAGCCCTGGCAGAAAATTGCAGCTTACAAAAGATAAATGCAGCTACATGGACAGCTGAAAAATGAGAGCTGGATGGTAGATTCCCATTTTAGAAAAGACTCTCTGGGGATCACTTCTGTGGGAAAACCATCTGCCCTTCCTCTGCAGCAAATTCTTGCTGTTCTTTAGTGTCAGAAAAGGGAGCTGCATGGGTTGGTACAATGTACAACACTTGCACCAGCAATATAGTATCCTTGAGTTGTAAATGTATCTGCAATGCCCGAAAGAACAATAAGGTCAGAAAGTGACGCTGAAAGACAAGATGGTTAATTGGATCTGGATGGCATTTGCATAGAGCAGCTAATCACATTCCAGATTATCAACACAAGGTAAATTTCAGCACTCTCATTATTACATTCATTACTAGTAGCAATTATCTCACTTTAGACGACAGAACTTCCTTTTGCCGCTGTCATCTTACAGTTCTCTTGTACTTAGAGATGGGTGTTGTGAACTCCACATTTCCAAAACACAACAGTCCAATATGCTTCATCCCCTCTTGTCCTTTTTTTCCCCCCCTTCTCCATCTATGCCTTTAAAAATGTTGTAGGAAAAGAATCTGCCGACGCTTCGTGCTTATTCTCAGTGCAAATCCAGCCAGTCCTGTCTGCAGGTATTTGTCATTCCAGTACGTACTCCTCATTTGCAAAGTCTAATTGTAAGAACTTTGTGGTAATAATAATTTTAAGGCTACATATATGTGAAAAAAATGGGCTGCTGCTATACAGCAAATAAATCATAGTCAAACTAGTTAGCTTTTTCTAGAATAACTTGATTTCTGTCTTTATTAGCTTCACTGCTACCTACTTACAAAAGGAACAAACCAATGAATTCTATGCTACTTCCTTCATAAAAAAAAAAAGTTTTCACTTTTGGCACTGACTTTCAGGGAAGTAAGTGCTATAGAAATGACATGCACCATGCTAAGTAATGGGCATCCCCTAATTTGTACTGTAGTGATTTCATCTCTAAGACATTACAAGCTAAATGGGGAGATTTGGGTTGGACGTTAGGAAAAACCTTCTCTGAAAGAGTGGCCAGGTGCTGGAATGGGCTGCCCAGGGAGGTGTGGGGTCACCAACCTTGGAGGTGATCAAGAAATGTGTAGATGTTGTACCGAGGGACATGGTTTAGTGAGGGAATATTGGTGGTAGGTGGGTGGTAGGACTGGATGATCTTAGAGGTGTTTTCCAACCTTGGTGATTCTGTGATTCTACGATAAATTGTGTAGTAACACAGCAGGTGCTAGGAGATCACAGAAGAACTTAAGACCTGTTCAGGCTTGGTCTAGCACAACAGAGCAGCATTTTTCACTCGTGCTCAATATTTGCCACTTGTCATTCACTTAATCCACTTAAGAGGTTAGTTCAGCAGTTCACAGCCGCTCCGCCTGGTTTCACAGGATGCAGCGTCACTTGGTGACCAGTAAAGCCAAGGAAACTGAACAGTGAGTAGACTGCATTGCCCCAAAGCACACAGAAACACGAGTAATGACAAGTTGCATCCCTGTAAGTTTACACTGCAGTGCAGTGTAAAGTGGGAATGAGCGGTTTACAATGCAAGACTTGAAATGATGCTTTTGTCATTCCCCTGGAACAGCGCAAAGACATTTTCATTTTTACAGAGGAATTACAATCTGCTTGTGTATCAACCACAGGGCAGCACATGGAGAATTCCCTCTTAGCATTTGGTCTTATATTCAGCAGCACTGCGTAAGCCAAGCAGTAGGGAACGTGTTGCCAAGGGGGTAACGAATAGGCCATACTGTATTTTAATTATGGAGAAGAGAACAAGGTATTCTGACAGATGATGGCAGGCTGCACTGATGGCTTCTTTGATGGAAGCCTGTCTTGGTGAATGAGGTGTCTTTCAGTACAGCAAAAATAATGAGCTCCCTAGTGTAGGCTCAGCTATTTTTAAGAAACCATTTTCTTTCTGCTCCACAGTTATCAGCCAAACTACACCAATCCTTTCAAACATGGCTTAGGGTATAAAAGAATAGCTGGAAATTCACGGCAATCCAACCTATCATTACGGATAACGAAACAAACTGTGCCAAGTAGCACTTCACTCAGATATAGAAATGCCACCATTTGATCGATGAGGCCCTTTGCCGACTGCACAGCTGCACTGCCACAGGTAGTGCAGGTTACAAACGCAGACAGGATTCACTGCCTGGCACAGATTTGCACAGTAGTTCCCTTTGAACACTGCCAGCCTGATCCCCTGCTCTGGGACCTGGTCCCCACTGGCATCTCCAGCTGGATCTTCATGCTTTAGATTTTTCTCTTGCCTTCCCAAGTCCTGTCCCTGCTATTCAGCTCTCAGCCTCAGTTGCAGCCTTCCCACAGCTTGGAACTACAGTACTTTCCATGGCCCTTCTGGCTTTCATTCCTTTAGAAACAGTTTACAACAGGCTTCACAGATCCTGCTTTCCCTGGCCTTAAACCCAGCAAAAGGACAGTAAGTATTCTATATTACATGCATATCCACACCTACATTTCCCACAGATTCCAGCATTAAGGAGACATCATTTCTGGTGACTTAGCTAGGAGGATTGAGCACTTACCATCCTAAAGAACAGATTTTCCCATTACTAGGCCCGGAGTGACCTAGAATAAAGGTGACAGTATTGCACACTGGGAGAAAACAAAGCATCACCAAAGCCAATGCCAGGGCAAATGCTCCTAAGTGAGTAGCAAATTTATGAGCAGATTGGAGGAGAAACTATTAAGCATTGAAATGTATACTTACCATAATAGAACAGGCTAATAAAATAAGCGTCACATTCCAATTATGAGAAGGAAATAATTTCTAGTGATACCATAGTCTTAATTTACCACTACGAAGAAAACGTGAGGGTAAATTAAAGCCAAAGCAAGAATTGGAAATTGGAAGATAAGTGATATTTTCCAGGAGAACAACCAGGTGGCTTTGCACCTTGTTCCACACACTTCAGTATAACATAGTCCCTACAAGTATTCTGAGCCTAGTTGTCCTCTCGAATGAATCAGCATTGCTGCAGTAACTTCAAAAGCAAGAGAAGTACAAACTGAAAACCTGACACTGAAACTTAAGGAGGAAAAAAGAGGCCTCCTCTTCTATCATTAATCTTTCATGAGCCACCCATGATTCCTGCAAATTTATTCATTATTTGAAAGTATTTCCCAAACAGTCAGCATGAATCATTTCCAGACTTTGGGCAGTTCACTGAAACATCCATTTCAGCAGCACGCAATTTGAGATGCACAGTTCTGTAACACAGTTTTGCTTCTGCTTCGCTACCTGAAACATCTCAGCAGGGATATAAAGACAAGGAGACAAGGCAGCACGCACCCAGCACAAACTGCTGTGGTTCAGGAAATGGAGAATGCCATTCACAATAACCAGACACAAAGATGAATTTCTTATACCCTGCAAGCATCCTAAAATATCATAAGCAAATTATTCATAAGCATAATTGAGAGCGATGTGAGGAATGCAGTTGCAATTTCCAGTCAAAGCTAAAGCCCGTTTTCAAAGTCCTGAACTTAGAACGTGACTGAGTAAATCTCATCAGCGTCAATTATAAAAAAGGTAAAATTAGATTATAAAATGGGTTCTTAATTAACTAACTATAAATTTCCCACACTTTTAATGTACTTTTAATTCTTTACTTTTAATGTACAGCAGTCTAAAAAGAGATGGCAAAATAGCAGGGTAACCTCTTGAGCACGACAGCCATTCTTGGACACCCAGTGTCCACCAGCAGGACAACCCCACAGCATGGAAGCTCCAGCTGAGCTCTGGAAGCAGAGGGGCAATTCTCTGCTCTCCTGCACAGCTGCTTGTGTCCAAAGACCAGGAGACCATAAAAGTGACCAAAATAAACTATGTCTCCCATGAGTTCAAACTCGCTCTTGTGTTCCAACAAGGGGTGTAGGTGACAGCGTACAAGCTTACTTCCAACTGCCACTCAAGGAACATGTATTCACTTGTTCCAAGGAGAAACTGCTGTAGTCTTTGCTTTTTACACATTACCCTATAGACCAGAGCTTTGAAATTGCTGCTTGGCCTGAATCCTTCTAACAAAGTCAGCCTAAGGCATCAATCACTGAAATTAATTAAAATTTAGAGAAAGCAATAAATACTTGTAACAGAAGGGTTAGGTAGGCTCAGCACTACGTGCTGGTATTCACAGCTACCCTAACTTCAGGAGGAACATTGTTTAACCACAGCCAGCACACCTGAGGGAGCACGCCCATCCAGCTGCATTCTGATGGAAGATATTTCCCAAACAGTCAAGAAGCCACGAGGATTTTTTTGTACATCAACACCTAGGCCAAGCTTAGTCTGGATGGGAGGAAACTGAGGACAGACTGCTTTACTAACACTGGAGAGCTCATCCACAGCATCTTGTGTTTCTTGTAAGCGCCTCTTCTCACTCACTCTTTACCATGGGAGTAATTTCATACTACAAAAAGGGGCCCAAGGTCGTGTGTGAATGCAGTATTTAAACACATTCCTTCATTTAGTTAAAACCACTCACCCTCCTGACCATCCAAGTCACCCAAACCTGACGGACTGTGACTCACATCATGGTCAGAATGGGATTTACCTCGAGCACAGCAGTGACGGGGAGCGTGTCAGAGGTCAGCCACGGGACACAGAGCCGTGCTGACAGCTGCAGTCTCTGCGCCTGTCATTTCAGACACGGCACTTCGCAGCTCCTGACAGCTGCAGAGCAACGGCTGGCTGCGTGCATCGCGGCACTGCACAGAGAGCCTTCCAGCCAGCCTATGCTGCCTCCAGTTCGGGTGGATTGACTCTCTGTGAGCCTGAGCGCCACATGAGGAGTTTGGACCGTACATCCCAAAATGGAGCTGGAAATAAATACGAAATGGTTTCCCAGGGGATTGGGTATTTCAGGCACTAGAACTTCGTGCTTTTCTGACTGCTGCTTCTAAACAAGCTGAGCATGGATAAAAGTTGTTTCTTCAGTCTGCAAAGATCCCTTGATTAGAGCCTGATCCAAAGCCAGGGGGTGCCAAGCAGGAGAGCTGTGCGCATCGTCTCCAGTGCACCGAGGTGGGACCTGCCTGGGCTGCCTCAGGAAATGTCTCAAAGTGGGAGGCCGTGTGTGTGTGTGTGTGTCGGGGTCAGCTGCGCCACTCAACTCCTTCAGCTCTGACCCTCATTGCTCAGATGAACGTAGCAAAAAAACCAAAGCTATGTCATAAACCCATGCTAAAGAGGGGAAACTGCATGGCTAGCACAGCTGCTGCTCAGAATGGACACACAGTACATGGCCATTTATAGGGCAACCTTGTCCATCCAGACAGGGTCTGCTGAAAACAGATTAGGATCCAGCTGTGGAAACACAGCCGGTGAGCGATGCTCCCCGTGTTCTTCTGAAAGGAACTGCTATCTGCTATCTGCCAGGAGAAAAATCCCACTGAGATACAGCTGGGGTCTGCCTGGAGGTGTTCTGGCTTTGCTGTGCGGGATCCTTTCACTGCTTTGATTTCTTCAGCCCTTGGTTGGACTGAGACACAACACGATGAGAGAATGGCAGCCTGTAAGGAGAAAGGGGCACCAAGCCTTCAAAGCGCAGCTTCCACCTGGAGCTGCAGGAATGGAATATTTCTGTTCAGAGCGGTCGGGACTTCAGAAATATTTTCTTTCATCTTCCAAAAGGAACATTTTGCTTTTTAACTACAGTGTTTTAAGTTTCCTCTAAGGAGAGGAACAGCCGTGCTCAGACCTCTGCCTGTCACTAGCCAGGGATTCCCATGACCCAGAGCTACAGCATCAAGGAAATCATGGAAAGAAATTTTTTTTAATATAATGCTTGTACTTTTTAAGCCTTGCAATGTGCTGAGAAGGGAGCGGGCCACCTTAGCTGTATCCATTACTAGTGAGAGATATGTTGCCTTGAAGGGAGGCAATTCTGCTGCTGGCAATTGCAGGCTCCTACATCTGTATGCCTATTGCTAAGATACCTACCGTGCAGATGCCAGAACATCATTTGTTTGGAGCAGTCACACCATGAAATTTGCTTCATTGATGAGAAAGCAAGACAAAACTTGGCTACATACAATACAATTTGAAGACTTTTTCCTGTCCCTGCTTGCCCCCTGCGTGCTGCCCTCACTCTCGTTTAACAGTGATCACTAACAGTGCTCTTTCCTACCGCTGAACAAGGTTCAAGGCAAAAAAAAAAGAACAAAACCAAAAAACCCCCAAAACGTGACCCCATTTACTTGTATGTTTATTTTCCTTCTTACACCAAACTCCTCCTGGTGCCCACCACCACTCATTTCAAGTTCGAATCAGCAGGTGTAATCCCAGTAGAGCTTTATTGATAGCTAATGACTTCCTTCTACAGGCTTCTAAGCTAAGACTCCAAGTGACTTCTGGAGAAGGGTATTTATCACTGTTTCTTGCCTTAAACGTACACACAGAGAAACATACATACATCCAACATCACTTTAACTTAAGCTGGCCCTAGCAACGCTCCTCTCTTCCAGACCTGAATCCTTTAAGAGTTGTTGATTGCACCTATAGATCTCACAGCACGTGATGAAATTTCTTCTTTACAGTGTTAAATTCTGTCCAGCTGCCAACACCCTCTCCTCTCCACAAACTCATAAAGAAATGAGCTGCTGAGAGCATTTTCAACCTGTTATCACTACACTGGGTGTTCCACACAGAGAAAACTGGAGCAGCTACCTCTCACGCTCCTTTATTTAATACGTCTCAGCGCCAAGCAGTATCTAATGGACGTAATGATTGAACACTGACATGCATATTTTTCCAGCCCAGTTCTCCTTTGGCAATAATGCCTGACCAAGATAGATGAGTCTAATACAAAAGTAGGCAGTTTGTTTGTTTCTTCTGTAGGCTTCATTTTTCAAATAGCCTCAGATTCCCCCTCCTTATCCTAAAGAAAAAGGAAATGGAAAATTGAGATGACTACCAAGATACCTATATGAGTTCAGTTCTTGTTTCTTCAGGCCACCGAACCACAAGGGTTAGATTCACTAAATCATTAACTTGATTTATTCTAGCATAATTCAAATGGTTTTACATCAATATGAAACTGGTCTGTCACAGTGACACATGCAGCTCCCTTGGCTACAGAGTCAGTTACTGGTGTGGAACAAATCCTAAGCAGGTCTCATCTGATCACAACAGCCACATTTCAAACGTGGGTATGAAGTCATTACACAGAATTCAAGATTAGGAATAAAAGAGTGTCATCAGCATGAACAAAAGGTACAAAATAGATTCCATGCAGCAGGCATTGTTTTCCTTTTTACACTGCCTGTAGGAATCGGCAGCAGATCCCAAGGATGTCTGAGAACAGCAAGAAAGCATCGACATGCAAAGCTGCACTAGGAGCCATTTTACAGCAGGGAGTAAGACCACAGTGTATGTGACACAAAAATAAGACACTTAAAGTTTGTCTTGCCTAAGGAGAATCCACTGGGAGGCAAAGTACACTGCTGTATGCTGCAGATGGCAATTACCAAGAAGAAGAACAGAGGAAATGGAAGAAAGCTCTAAAATAGGAACTTGATGATACATTTTGCTCTCAAAGGAAAAACCTGGCAATGTTGTATTTGTAGATGAACCCTCCTGTGCTTTTGTCAAGAGCAGTTAGGACCTGGCCTACTGCTTAGTTTTGTCATATCACTTACATTTTTATATGCTTGTTTTACAAAGGAATCATCTGCATCTTGGGGTTCATTTCAAAAACAAAGACACAGGTCTTGTTTGTTTTCTGGTGTAACTGGCCTATGTGAGAGAGATGCTCAGGGGCTGGACAGAGGAAGGTATCTATTTTTCCTGAGCCCTACCTTCACGATCAGCTGCTTTCATGCCCCACTTGTGTGGCAACAGGGACTGAGATGACATAAACTGAATAGAAACAAAGCAGGGGTCTGTCTTCTATGAGCTCTGGATACTCAGGCTTAGAAACCAGCTGCCTCTTCCTCAGCTTAGTCAAGAAGCACCAACGCTGCAAATTACACAGAGGCAGAATTTCTTGTGAGCTATAATCAGAAATAGCCTCTCTTTAAAATTGCCTGAGTCCCATTTACGAGATCTTAGAAAGTAGTAGCACTTAAACTTCAGAGCCAAAGACAAAAGAAAATTGTAGAGATGAGTCCCCAGGGCCAGCTCTGCTCATTCTCAGCTCAGAGAACTTCTTGCCAGTCTATTATATTGGGCCTAATTTGAAACAATACTTGATATATAAGAAATGTTAAATAGGACTGATCAGCAGCACAAAGAGCACTAGGAAGAGGTAGGCAGAAGCTATCATCTGTGTCATATATAATAGACCTACACTGCAGTGATCACATCTCTTCTTACAAATTCTCTCTTGAATGAAGCATCACAACGCTTACACACCTGACAGAGTTCCCTACACATCACTATAGCGTGTATCATCAAATGAAGGTCCTTTACAGTTCTGAAAAGACAAGCAAAATTTTGTTCTTTATGACCTTGATCCATAATTCTTGGCCAATCAGTCGCTGATGCCATTTACAGACATGTTTCATTCAAACAGCTGACTCTACCCCCTTTTCTTTGTTTCAGTTCCAGTACTGTGTGCTGAAAAGTCTTTCAACAGCTCACGGTTCTGTAATCAAAGACTGCAGACAAAGTCAAATTATAAGGTCTGGACTGAATTGCAAAGACATTTGGTGAATGTCACTCTGAAAAAAACAAGAGCTGCACAAGAAACTCCAGATGTTTATTGCTCTGAAACACTCTGCTCTCAGTAATAACCTAAATCTAACTCATCTGCTTCTTATTTGCTTCTCACTTTATTGGAAGGTTTCTCCTCAGAGCAAGGGTGCCACTGAGAAAAGGTGGATCAGCTAAGAACAGTGTTATTTGAGCAGAAGCTGAGAGGTTAAATGCTTGGGAAGGGGTGCAGCAGAGTAGCAAGATGCACCAGTAGAGCACAGATAAACACAGTAACTTATACAGACCCTGGAAATAAAACCAGAGCAAGCTCTTACTATTTTATTCATTATCCTAGTTGGTAGTGTGATCTGATGAATGGTGATGGAAATAATGGACAACACAATGCAAGTTATTTCTGTGTGCCCACAGACATGTAGACACACATGCATACCTAAATAAACATATCTTACACTGATTAAACCTGAACTGTAAGGAAGCCAAATTAACAACTATGTTAATAACAATGCTAAAGAATCTTTGTAAGTATTCATTCATGCATTGGATCAAAACACCGTACCAGAATCCACAGTATTTGCACCTACTGCTAAGTCTCAGTTACCTCTCCAGGAACATCATAAAAATCCTTTTCCTTTGCTGCACAGCAGAACTGTTTGGAGCCTTGTGCCTGTAGATAATAAACTAACCGTAAATCCTGGATAGCATCCTGCTGAGGTGGAACACCATTCAGCATTTCATGGAAAGTTTCAGGCAAAGAGAGAACAAACGGCCACTCGACACCTTGTGGGAATGTTATCTGCTGGTATTTGAGCATGATTCTTACTTCCAATGCTCTCACGTGCTAATCACAGCAAAGGATACGAACAGCTACTGAAAACAGAGACAGAGGCTGCTTTCCTTGCCTTTCTGCATAGCAAACCCAAAGTTAACCAAAGGCTGCAAGAGAAGCATACACAGATCTCAAATCTTCATTTCACACTACTGCCATAGACACAAGCACGCCCATGGCTCCAGTAAATCAGTCCCATGCACTTGCTAGACTTCCACTACTTATTTTTCCCATTGCTGTTTTTCTTCCTCTTCTTTTTAAGAGTAAGTTTCATGTTTGTGCACTGTAGATGGCACCACCACTGGCGCCATTTTCTTTTCAGGTTTCTCAGGGATTTTTGTTTGTTTGCTCTCTTTCACTTATAGATTACCGGCATCTTTAAGATTATTTCTAAGTCAGGACTGGGAAAAAAAGAAACAAGTCCAATTTTCAAGATCCTACATCTTGGGTCCTGAGAGATGCTTCGCTGTTTACTTCATAAAATAACCTCTGATATATTCAAATCCATCTCCAGTTTGGTTCAACAGACTTATTCTCTGTACAATATGGCAGGTGGTGATATGTAATGGGGAGCAGTAACTCACAGAATAATCAGCTTCTCCGAGGTCCTTTGAAGTGATGTTACTATTCTTGGGATATTTTCTAAAAGCCCTTGCTAAATGATCCATGTCCTCTACTGCAGCTAAACAATAATTGATTTTTCTGCTCTTTCTAAGCACTGTCCCATTGCCAACATATATTTCTCATTTAAGTTCCTGGAGCATTTTGCTGCCTCTCCAGCTTAATCTCTCTTTTCCATAAACTTGCTTTATGAGCCTCCACATCTGTTTCTGTGAGATGTGTGCACGCATACATACCGCATGTGTATCTCTCTACACAGCTCTTACCCAGACACGTGCATGTTTGCTGACTGCACGGCATGTGCACAGCCAGTCAGGAGCTGCCATGACAATGCTGTAAAATGAGATTCTGAATCTGCTTTGCTGCTGATCCTGCCGCACGTTTAATATCTGTGACCATAGTAAATTATGTTGGACATCCCAGCTTCTCATCACCAAATCATAGCCTACAACATAACAACTCTCTCTGGTCTCACACAGATTGTTTTGGGATTATGAGCTCTCTGCACGTATTTTTGGCCTGTTATTACTCTGGATTTTTATGCTGATAGTAAAGCAGACTATTAGCACCACATTCCCCTTGATCTGTCTGCCAATGGTATACAGCATCAAAGTATTGCTGAGTAATCTCATTGCGCTGCCCAACCCTCCTGCTTAGTATTAGTACCTTGGGGAGACACATCTTGCACAACTAAATGAAAGTCAGTCCTAACTGGCCTTGAGCCTGAATAAAACAGATCCTCCTACTCCTTCAAAAATGTCATTAATGCCTGTAACACAAACAAAGAGCCCGTATTGACATGCCCCTGTGACTGGCTGTGCAAGCTTGTTGGGTCTGAATCCAGCCCTGCCACATCCTGCTGTCCAGACGAGGGCATCAGCTCAGCACTTACAAAAAGCCTAAGGAACAAGACTCAGTTTCAAGGGTTGTTTTGCTATTGCTTTGAGCACAAGATGCAAAAACCCCAGCTTATTTCATGTTTCTGGGATTTGTGTACTTAGTTCAGCTGAAGAGAGCAGCAGCCAGATATCTGCTGCTCAAACCACTGGTCCCAGCAGGCATTGTTATCTATGGTAACCTGTCACATTGTCTGCAGAGCACTTCTCACTGCTCTGGTTGGGGTTTAAAGAGAAAACACATAAGACTGTTCTTTCAGGGAAGCATTGTACACGATCCCCCCATAACGCAGGCTGCTTGCACTGCATTCCCAGCTGCTGACATACTAAGGGTTGAAAAGACACCACTAGATTCCTCTTTTTGTTTTCTTCCCCTTTGTTGATTTTTCATAACTGAGGACGTGTTTCTTTTCTTAGGTCCTCAGCTGGGAATTTCACCTCGCTAAGCTGCTGCTATTGCAGGGACCTACAACCCTCAGCACGCCCTTGGGCCTTGCTGCTCTTTTCTCACAGCGCAGCACAGCTGTAGTTTGTGCTTCTTTTTATACTACACATCTTAAATTTGCACAGTATTTTATGACTACATGTAGCCATGAAAGATGGGTTCTCCCCATCCAAGTCTCATTCCTGACACGTCTTTCTAAAAGTTAGAGGACTCTCACCTGGAGTCAATACTCAGGGAAAAAATCCTGCTACGAATTTCAAAACCAACATATTTTTCTTGAAAGCGAGCACTCCTCTCCCTGCAGATGAAATACACCAAAGTCTACTGTTCAGAACCACCAGCAAATATCACTTATTTCTAAGGGAAACATGCACAGCAGCTCAGAAGACTCCATGGCCTTTGCTGACAGCTCAGGCTCCCAGCCCCACTTGCCAGGCCTGAACACGGTAAGGTTAAAGTGTCTCAGAACACACGGCAACGTTTTGGCACTTTCTGACAAGAGCACTCGTAAAAAGGCCTTTCCAGTGTAAAGACTAAATCTTAAATGCAGCATGGTGCTCAAGTGCCCGTGACCCTATCTCAGTTCAAGTACTCTCTGTCAGAACACCGCATTTACCTGTCCCAGAAAGAGCAGGAGCTCACTTGTGTCTGGTACTCAAGGCAAGTGCTGGTAGGGAAGCATTTCGGAATCCACCTACACTCAATTATCTTTTCCAGTCAACCATAACTGTACAAAAAAGTAGAGGAAAGTCACTCCTTGCAGCCAAAGGGCCCTTATTCTGCTGAGAGCCACGTGTCCATACACCTGCTGCTGCAGCTACACCAGCCCTCTCAGGTGCCACCCAGCTGTGCACCAGGCTGGGCTGGGACTTGTGGGGATGGGTGCTGGGGGAGAGCCTCATTGACCCACGTGGTCCAGAGTGCAAAAACCACGCAGGTGGAGAAGGGAAGATCACAGAACTGAAACATTTGCTTTTTTTTTTTTCCTTTTAGCAAATTAAATAAAAAGTCTAAAGACTACAGCTTGCATAATTTAACATGTCTGTAATCATGGAACATGCATAATTGATGCTAAACAACATGCTAATCACCTCGTCATGTGAACAGAGGAGAAACACACCCTCGGTTTATGTACAAGTAACAAGATGGAAGCCTGCTGGGCTCCATGTAATAGTTTCCTTCCCCTTTTACATTCGTGTCTCAGCACGAGGGTAAGCCACAGCTTAGAGAGGAAACCTGATGTATTATTTATGCTAAGCTTTGAACTGAAATGCTTTTCTCTATTTTCTATAAGTATATACATTACTCCTTCAAACACAGTGATTGATTCTGTTAGGTCCCTGTAAGAACAAATTTCCCCACTACGGTTAAAAGGAGACAGTGCACACAGTGAGAGTGTCAGCAGTGGGGAGGGACGCTCGTTGCTCCGTGCAGTGCCACAGACACGGCCCCAGTTCTCTTTCTGTTCCCGTATCTGCTTTGGAAACATCACAGGGATCCAAAGAGTAATAATACACAGGTGCCTACACCAGGGAACGCTGCAGGAGATGCGTGTGAAGATGAAATGTAATCTTTTCCTCTACCAACTTTAAGGCATCACTATATCCACTGAGGAGATAAGTGGTGCCAAGAGGATAAACATCCAGAGCCCTTACTGCTTCTAACTCCAAAGTCCTGGTTTTCCAGTCACTAACAGCAACAACTGCAAACTCTTTGGAAACAAATTAACTCTCAAATTATCTTCTGGTGGAGACAAGGATGCTGTTTTGCAAGCAGAGAAACTGATCTGTCAATTCTATTACAAAGATAGATACCATCAGTGGTGAAATTGGAGTACTTTTCCTCCAACTATTCCCAATCACAATGAAGGAAAGGAGGTTTGTTGGCCCTCACAAAAACTGAGGATTTCTATAAAGAGGTGGAGGAGAACAGGGATATAAGAACAAACATCAAGGCAAGTGAGCCAACAGTAAAAGTATATGGAGCAGGAATGGCAGAGGGTAGTAACAGGCAAGCTCAGCTCCCACTAGCAATCTGCAGGCGTTATGGGGAAACCTGAGCCACAGGCAGCAGGCTGCTGAAGCCAGGGACAGAGATCCTGTTGACTTCAGAAGGAACACAACAGAGATTAAGAGCAAATTTAGCATGAATTTTATCACGTTTCTTCCTCCAAACTCAATGCAGATGGGCTGAGTTAGACAAATAGATATGGCAGAAAAACACAGCTATGAATCTGCAAGTAGCTTCCATCTCGCTAACACAATACATCTGACTTTCGCCTTGTCAGAGGTCTGGCTTTAATTAAAATCAATCTTAAATAATTTACATAGCATTTCATTAGATGCATACTGAGTTAGAGCAGGGCACTACCACTGCAATTTAATGTTTCCAGGATGCTAGCTGAGAAGCTAAGGTCATAACAGCATGTTTGTATTTCTTTCTCCTTTTTTTTTGGAGTCTGCTGTTTAAAGATAAAATACCAATCATCCTTTAACCTTGCTCCGGGCAGATCTAGTCACTGCCATGGAATACGTAGCCAGATAATTAAGAGCACAGATAGCCACAAACAGATGTGAGTCATTCTGCTGTAATGCCAGGGCTGCTTCACGAGTGGCACTCCAGAACTTTGACATGAACTCCAGCATGCCCAGGCTGTGCTCTCAGCTGATGTTGGGTGAATATAAAGTGGGGGGGCAAGAGGGAGGTATAAATGAAAGAACAACATGGCAAAAGAACACAGAGACACAAAAGATTGCATGGAATAAAGAGCTGAGTGAAAGCCCTGAAGGAGGCAGGCAGTGCAGCCAGGACCAGCTGTGCTGAAGTAGAGGCAGCTTTTCTGCCTTGGAAGGTATAGGCACATCCCTCTGGGGCGATGGCTGTAAAAATTAATTGTGCAAAACCCATCTCCAGGTTCATTTTCATTGCCCATCCAACTCACACTTGTTCAAGTAAATCCTTTCTAACTCGGTTTACTTGGACCTAAGATGTGATTTGTTTACTTTACTAACTTGACTAATTGTGGTGGCAGTGGGCTTCCAAGCTCTTGCACGAGTCCTTGTGCTGGCAGCTTGCAGGGAGGAACTGCAGGAGGGGGCCGGCAAAGAGCAGCAGGGTGAGGAGAGACCTGCCTGCACTGAGACATGGGATGGTTACGGGGGATGCTTCTGCTTGTGCAATTTTAATCTCCCACTCTTAAATGAGATTTGCAGAGTCAGGCTACAATTAGAGAAATGTGCAAAACAAAAGGCTTTGAGGAGCAGGGAACTGGAGCTGGCCACTCCCTGTCACCTCTGCACATCCCTCTGGGAAGCAGGAAATGCTCAGCTGGGCACAGAACTCTGCCTGTATTTGCAGCCCTTTGGGAAAGTAGGGAAACGGCGATCAGGAAGAGCAGGAAAGCATCACGCTCTCCAGCTTCACAGCAAACCTTTTCTATTTGCAAGTCATTGATAGAAAGAGTGTGTCACAAGTTAGAGAAAGATGGATTACATAGAGGGAAATTGGTGCGAGAATTACATTGCTGGGAATGAAATTCTTCTCTAAGCCAGATGGAGTTGAGTTTGTTTACAAGTCTGAATTGTGATATCCACTCAGTCCATCTGGCTGACGCTGAAGGGAAGTCCTTTCAGCAGATATCCTCGAAGTACCATTCTGCTTGAGCTGGCTTTTCATCACTCCACATCAATCAGCACATTATCTAGACTAGTGCTGAGTATATCAGGTAGAGAAAACAGCAAGTTGTGAAACTCAGCACTCTTTCCAATCAATACTAATTAAAAAAAAAAAAACCACCACACCAAATCCTGCCGAATTTCTGCAGAGGCCCCCCTGCAAAGTCATGTCCTGTATCTCATTTATAGCAAGGGAACTTTCCAGCCCTCTTTCAACCTGATGGTGCCTTATTCTAGCTGTACCTCTGCCAGGGGACTTAGACACACGAAGATCACAGAATCACAGAATAGTTTGGGTTGGAAGGGACGTTAAAGTCCACCCAGTGCCACCCCCGTGCCATGGGCCGTGTGCCCCCCAGCTCAGGCTGCCCAGGGCCCGTCCACGGCCTCGGGCACCTCCAGAGATGGGGCATCACAGCTCTGGGCAGTGCCGGGGCCTCACCGCCCTCTGGGGAAATAATTTCTTCTTTATATACAACTTACATCGCCGGCTGCAGTCCGGGCAGAGCAGCCGCCAAACGCGCTGTGCTACAGCCGCGTGTCCGTGTGCCTGCAGCGCCACCTAGCGGCCATAAGCAGCCACAACACTCTGGGCGAAGCCCGCACCACCACTGCCCAGGCTGGAATCTCACACTTCTCCCCTGTAACGGCTTGGAAGCCCTCTGCTCAGCAGCAGGTGGGGAGTTCAGCCTGCAAAAAAAAAATCCCAAACTCGTATCTGGAAGAACAAGTCTATTTAAAGCTTGTCCACAAACACCAGGGATCCCAAGTTAGTACTAATGCCCTCTTTAAAATAAAGCTTCCCAAATAAACCCTTAGCAAAAATTTTCTGAAGGGTGACCCTAATCCATTGCTAAGTTCTCTCCTGGGAGAGAGCAGCAAAATTGCCAAGCCTAGAAGGGCTGCAACCAAGCTGATTGCTCCTGAATCACAGTGCTTAGGTCCTTTCAGATCTTACTCTGGATGCCCGTCACTAAGAAGCCCATCAGCTGCACTCCAGCTCAACTCTCCTGCTTCCTCCCACTTCATTTCTCTATTCCTAAGACAATATGGTCACCAGGAACTGCCTTTGTGCCGCTAAGATTCTGACCGTTCTCCCAAAGGATGCTAAGTAATGTGGCTGCATTCCTTGTCTGTGGATAAGGGATGTAAGAGCATCAAAACAGCAAATTTTAAGTACAGTTTTTGGTCCTTCTGCAATCTCTCTGGGAAGACTTCAGAGCTGGGATGAGGACTGAGGACTGTGCTAGAACTGTGAGTGTCCTTTGGAAATTAAATCACTTACTGGTGTTTGGTATTCTGCATTGAGCTCCTGATTAAAAGTTCAGTTTCTGCTGCAGATATCTGCCTTCTTTTTTTACCCCTTATCCCTCCATGTTCCCACTTATTTTACTAAGAGTCCTTTCCTTTCAGTTTTAAACCCTGGTGAAGATTTCCCTTTGTAACACAGTTTGCCCTTACTCCAAAGATATTAACTCACTTCATTTGCTGCCTGCTGGATTAAAAGATAAAAGGACACCACTTCTATCAGTTTAAACTCTCTCTTAATAAAGGGAAGTAGAGCATTAATACTAGGAACTATTTACATAATTACATGGCATTATAGCCACATATGTGCTTCACATTTAAAGTGCATTTTTTCCCTCTAAAAGTGCAAGTGCAACCAACTGCTAACAAGTCTCCAAAGTAAGGCAGAGCCAGAGTTACCAGTTTAGCAGCACAAGCAAAGGTGGAGTCCTAATTCCAAAACAGACATGCGTAACACAAATTAAACACCAAATTAGCTCCGTCACATCAGGATCAGTAAGCTTGCCATGATCCATGCATTGTATGCAACCTTCATCAGATCCTATGGGCTTTTAAGGTGCTCAGAGGTCACAGACGCTATCATTGTCCTCTCCAACGTACATAGAGAAGATGAGAACACTCAAATATCATCATGAACTGCTTTCACAAACTCCTTCTTTTGAGTGCTACAGCTGCTTATTGCCCAACAAGCCACTCCACTCGAAGCACAAAGAAGCACTGAGTAAACCAATCCACACCCGTGTGTCCTGCAGCATTGCTGCGGTCATGGCTTCTTAGAGGTAACATTTTTAACTTCAAATAACAGCTTTGGTTGAAGTTTCACCTTTTTGAGTTTGACCACCACCAGAACGTGCTGTGAACATGCAGAACAGTTCTTTTCCGCTCATCCCGCTGTGTGAGAGCTCTTCTGTCTCTTTCTGATCTCATCAGAGAAATCAGGGCTGGAAAAATCCACGGCTTTTGCTTTTATTTTTACTTCAAGAAGCTGAAGAAAATACAAGCATTAGTTTAGCTTTGTGGTACAGATGGCAGTCATTTAGCCATCGTGCAAGGTGTGTTTCTAAGCTTACACAAGACTTAATAAAACTAAAATGAAGTTGTGGCCATTGAAGCCAGCAGCAGCAGAGCACGCCTGAAGAACAAACATTCAGATTTCAGCACTTATCTTTTTAAATGGCTGCGTGTGAAGGCTTCAAATGCAGGAGCTGGATCCTGGCGTGATGTGGGACAACAGCAAACGTAAATCCCGGTACGCTGCTTTAGAAGTCTCACACGGATTACCCTTGACAGCCTCCCTTGGAGCCACCAGATGTCACTCGTGGACTTTCAGTAGCAGCAATCGTTTCCTCACCCCCTCCCCCAGCTGTAATGCTCGCTGCTGCAAAGAATGAAAGCTTTGCTGTCATTTTACATCTTAATTTAATATGATGGTTCCAAAAGACTATATTGAGCGTAATGATTATGGGAGAGGACACGTACTAAATTCCTCCTGTAAGAAATGGGAACTGGTCTGCTCATAATTCAACTCAGTGCACGATCTTCTTAAGAGGAGCACCAGCTTCAAGAACTGCTTGTTTAAATATTGATCTTATCCTCAGCATTGTTTAATCCCTATAGGAGCACAAGAAGAAAGCAACACCTTACTGCATGACTCGTTTTTTAGGGGGGAGGCTGCTGGATCAGATGACAGAACCGAAGTGCCTTAGAAACAAAAAGTGTTCCTGAGTCAAATCCAGACCGTGAGGGTATAAAAATGGGAAGGTGCACGTAGCATCATTCCAATTGCAGGGCCACAGACAGCCCTTTAACACACACATGCTTGCATGTTTTGCCTTGAAGGTTACTTAGATGCTTGAGTGGGTCCTATTTCAAGGCTGGATGAACCTCGGACACCGGATGCACATTCCCTTGCTGGCAGCAAGTGCACTTAGCCCAGCCACGGAGCCACGGCCCTCTGAGCCAATCCCAGCCAGGAACGGTCACTGCTTCACCTCGCTCCAAGCAGCGGGTTTGGCATGAGCAGCTCTCAGCAAAACACAGATTTCAGTCCTGGCAGGATTAACCCAGCCCTCACCTGCAATTTATTCACACTCGGTTCTTTTAGGGCTGCACAAATAACCCTCAGAACCAGCTGAGCTGTCTGCCAACTCCTCCAGCTGGGATCAGCTCCTCCGGGCCCGTTTCCTTTCTGCAGGCAAACAGGAGTTAGCTGACAGCATCCTCTACATCTCTCCCTGCATAACTCTGAAGGGAGAGCAACGATCAGCATGAGCCTTCCCCTCAGCAGAGGTGTGAAGGAGGAGGATTTCCACTGCCAGGACTCAGTGGTGCTCTCAGCAGAACAGATGCCTTTGTCACCTGAAACCCATCGCAGTGGTGCTGGACCTCACAACCCTTTTCCACTTCCCACCAAACCTCCAAGGTTGAAGCAAGTTGAAGCAATGCTGTAATGATCAACATTCACACTAACAATATAAGAGCTGTGAAAATGTAAAAATTCCGATCCAAGCAGGAAACAAGAACAGCATCTCAGGCAACCAAAGCAATCTGATTGCAGGGCTCACAACAGAAAGCTGCACACAACTGGAAAGTAATAGAACTGTCTCAAAAACAATCTGTTTAAAAAGACAACTCTTTCCTTCTGAAGGAAAAGCGTATGTGACGCTGAATTGGAAATGATTTCTCCAACATCAGTGACAGTTCCTGTTCTGGAAGCACCTTTTCTCTCCTCTAAACTGAAAAACCACACTCATGCAGGGGTTGTTTCACTGCAAGCCGCAGCCATCAGCCTGGCAGCCACTGACCAACAACACCAGCAACACTTTGACACGCAGCTGAAGATATTTCTCTTGGAAATGACAGCACCGAGCTTACGAACAGCTTGTTCTGTATCTGAAGAACCTTCACAGGTCCTTATGAGGGACACGCAGCTATAATTACTGCTAAGCAGCTGCTTGCTTTCATTCTTGACTCAGCCATTTTTATTACACGAAGCTGCTCTCTATACAAGCAATCAGCTTGACAAACCACCCAGATGTTTTTGCCCTCTTCTGCACAGTAGCTGCTACACAAGCCGGGAAGTTCTTCAGCTTCAGCATTCCTTCTCTCCACAGACAAAGGTTTTAAAGAAGAGCATTTGGATGCTTTGCACCTTAACTAAGAGGGTCCAAAGATCTCAGTTCCAAATATCCCTGCCCAAGAATTTGTATATTTGCAGGAGGAATTTGGGACGTAGCTCTACAGCAGCTGTGAGGGAGCTGCAGCTTTGCTTTGGGGCAGAGCAGCCTTGCCGTTTGATTAAAGCAGCCTTGATTCACACAGACTGTAGGCTGTGGTTACAGTAACTGGATTTGTAACCACACAAAGACTTCTTACCAGTGGTAGCTGGGGATGAGACCAGGGCAGGTGTTCTGCAGTATTTATCATCCACGTCTGCATCACGAAGCACAGACAGCTTATTTAAAAGGACAATAAAGCTGTGGATGTTTTGAACAGCAAATTATCTTTCCTTTTTTTGTTGTTTTAAATAGGGAAAGAACCCAGCCAGGCAGCGCTTGCACCGAGCCAGTGGTCCCACTGTACTCCTAACATGCTTAACATAGGGGAAAAACATCTTAGGGGAGTTTGAAGTGGTAATGGGCCATGCAGCATATGGCAGTGTTGTGGCATCTCGAGAGCCATATGTACAGACCGACAAACTGTAGGGCTGTGATACACAGCAGATAATATCCATGATAAATTATTCACTTAACCAAAAATTGTACATCAACCCTCAACAGCTGGTAAAAGCTGGATCCTTGCCCAGTACATTAAGGAAGTTTGCTTCCTCAAAGCTCTACTGTTCTTTGGGGGATTTGAATTATGCATGTTACCATGAAAGCTAATGCTGTACATATGCATTCAAAGTTATTATTAACCTCATCAGGCAGAGAAGGAGTAGAAAAGGCAGTTGTTTTTCCTAGCTCGTGTGCTTCAGATGTGGTGATGTTTTCAAGGACTTGCTGAGAGCAAGGATATAGGAGAGTTTATCCCCCCCCCCCCCTCCCCCAGCAGCCTGACAGTAGCCAGCTCAGCCTGAAGGGTCTCCTTTTTGGGGGTGGCTGGCAGTGCTCAGTCTCCTCTTCACTATTTTTACAGAAGGAAAAAAAACGTTGCAGTTGTTTCATGACCCACAGTTTCAGTTTCACTGTGCTGCCATTTAAGGATGTCAGACTGCCCTCCGAACAGGATGGCTGCAGGCTGACCCAGCCAAACACCACTGCAACTACCAGGCCCTTGCTTGCAGGGCTTGTCACTGCAGAATCTGGCTCTCTACAACCATAATATCCTTGCTGGCAAGTAGGGAAATGGGCCTGAGACCTTCGGCAGTCAAAAGCTGAGATGAAGTGTTATAAAATTCTGGTGCATATTTGAATGTTGGAATGAGTTTCAGGCAGATTTCACACTTGACTGCAGAGCTCAACAGGTGTGAGAAAAGCCTGAAGGCCACACCACACACATCCACACCAGCTCTGAATTAGCTCAAGCAAAAACCCAACTGCTTGGCTCTCAGTCATCAATGATGCAGTGAGTGGGGTCATCGTAACAGCTCCTGTGTCACCAGATCAGTATCACATTAACTGCAGGAGCCAGGAAAATAACAGGAGAAACTGCAGCTGCTTAACCCCTTCCTCCTCCTCTAAGATTGGTCCTTGCTTTTCTCTCTTCTCCCCTCCTTTAAGACTACGTACCAATGCTAAGCTGAATTTATTATTATAGCTGCAGAAACGATGTAAGTAGCTTCAAAACCTCTTGTCATCCACACCCTGAATTGTACTAGAGAAGCACAGCTTGCCATTAAAGTAGACTTTGATTTTCTCCAACCAACTTCAAGATACAGATTCAAACCCTGCCTGCAAGACTGACGTGTCTCTCTTGATCCCAAGCAGCAGGAGCATGGCTGAGCACGAGCTGCAGATGGAGAGCCTGGGACAGTAAAGGCAGCACCATTATCTCCTGCTTGGCTCACACATGCTCTTGGCATTCATCTTCTGTAGCTCCCCCAGTCACTCATTTCTTTCCCTTTCAAATATTTTGCTCTGCCAAGAAATTCAAAGCTAGGCTATCTGGCGAAGTGACCAGCTGGTGCCACAGCACAGAGCATCACTGGCCAGAAATGGGTTTGAACTACAGTTTGGGGAAAGTTTAAATCCCTCAGCCAAATTAGTTGGGAGATGCAGACCAGACATGCTGCTGGGGCCTGGAACATTGCTCTGCAGCATTAACTGGTCTATTCTAGCAGCTGCTAGATAGAGCAATGATCTTTGAACATGATTTCTTGGTCTCTTCTCCCAGAAAGACAGGCTAATTAAAAAGGGGTTATGGACAGATTTGCAGACTAAGAAGAGATTTCTGAAAGACACGAAGAGCAGCTCAGCAGGCAGATCTCCCCCAAACTCAGTGTGAATTGGGCAGCTGGCACCAGTCTGTCCTTCACAAAATACCCAAACAAAAACCAAAGACCACTTCTCGCAGCTCCTAAAGCTTCTCCTCTGGCTGAAAGATAAAATAAAGTTAAAAAAATCCCAATTTCTTCTGGCAAAGCTACGTATCCTCTACACGAATTTCTGATCTTTTAAAGCATCGATCACTGTACAGCAATCTGTGGTAATGTCATTCCGTTACCCCATCTCTCGACTGATCAATCCGCTACCACTTGACCTTCACTCCATCTCTAGTGGAAGGCATTCAATAAGCAAGGCAAGCACATACTGCTTCCTTCACTGCACACAAACAGCGTTCCTTGTTGTTGATCGTGGAAACCCAACAAGTAAGTCAATGTGTCCCCAGGTTTCCTGCAGACACGAAAGGAAGCAAAAAGTGCTGACGTGAGAACAAGGCTGTGCCCGCTCACCTCCTCCCTAAAGAGCATGGAGGCCAAAGCAGCACCTGTTGCAGCAGCTCTTTGCTGCAGGCTCTTCTCCTGGGAGATCCTACAAGGAATTAGCAAGCTGCTGCAAAAGCCAACAACTCATCTTGAATGTCAGTGTCATTTACACAGTAAATGTCACTTAAAGCTAACACCAGAAGGAGCTTGTTGGTATAATTCAGCAAGAAGTGGCAACAGCAGCTTAGCAGCTCCTTTCCCAAATACATGTGAATATGTATAAATATAGTGACCTAAAGCTGAATTTAGACTCGGAAAGGTTTTCTAGAGATGACATCAGATAATCAAGCTTAAGTTCATAAAAGTAAAATCTCCTCCATCATACACACATGTGCCACCTCCAGGCACTCATGTTTATTTACACACTGCTTCTAAAGATGCAGGCAGCTCACAGTCAGTGTCAGCCAACTCCTTGGGGACCAGCCCTGTCTGCAGCTCTCAGACTAAACTTGTCCATCCATCACAGGACTAAGAACCATTCACTCATTACATACTAAACAACAGTTAACCCAAATGGCAACCAGACGCTGCTAGTCTGGGTTTCAGCTGGGAGCTGGAAGCAAGAGAACAAATCCTCTCTAGCAGAATCCTGCTGGCTGGCCCAAATGTCATAGCTGCACTGAAGCATCGTCAGCCAGCCCATATCCTTGCTCCTGCAGGAACTCAAACCAAGACCCTGGTGTTTGTGATAAAGGGAGGGAAGGGGAGCCCAGCACACAGATTTCCTCCTCCCTGGCTTGCAAGCAGCAAAGCTGTAGCAGGGAGGACAGCTGCTGCTCATTTCCTCCCTGGGCTGCAGAACGGGAAACTGGCACGGTGCCTGGAGAAGCCATTTCGGATGCATACCGGTTTGACTTGGCGCTTCAGCCCTGAACAGAAGATAAAGGTGTTTACAGCACTTAATTTATTTGTCTTACAGACAGAACCTGAAATTTGTAATTAACTCATCCCCTGAAGCACGCACTGGTGTCTTTTAGGACATGTCTGTCTCCTCCCCAGCTCTTTTGTGCAAGTTACCCAGAACCTGCAGGGCACAAGGGCAGGTTTGGGAAGCAAACACAAAAGAGCTGTTCATCGGACATTAAGGTTTTGCCACCACAGGTGCATTTCACAGCTCTTGTGCAAGCCAGGCACCTGAAAAACATCCACCTGTTGAAAGACATCGGCTATTGTCATATACGGTGTATTGCTACAATGTAAAACACAGATTGGAGTCTTCATTTTCTCCTTTCTTGACAGAACGCAGCTGCGTAGAATTGAGACATAGCGCAAGAGCCTCATGAATCCACAGCTGAGCTGTGGGAGAGCAGAAGCAAATAAATATTTCACAAAGCGTTAGCACAGGACACGACAGCATAAATAAAACAGCAGTGTGAGGATAACGGCTCCAAATGCAATTTGGCTTAAGTCATCTGTGGCCTCAGAAATAGAAAGATGAGAGATTTATTTCAAACCTGAGTGACCCGGGAGGTGGGCCGTGGGGCTCTCTTGGCTTGTTTATTTATTTTTAATCATTATCTGTGACCTTTATGCAGGCAGCAACGGGAGCAGAAGCGGTGGGTTGCTGACACTGTATGTAGGTTAGCCCTGGGAGCACTTCTCAGCGGTCTGACGGATAGCTGATGAAGTTAGATGAGCTGATCGGAGCAGTCCCCAAAGTCCTACTGGATGGAACACATCAGCCATGTGCCCAGGCTGCGGCCCGGTAATGAAAGCTTCTGTGTTTAATAGTCCTCAATGGACATTTCTTCCTTGGGTTCATCCGGCTGCTCTGCACTGCACATGGAAGGAGGCCTGCTAGGTTCAGACCTGCCACCTGGAGGTTTCATGTGATGCCCCTTAAGTCCCAGTTCATTCAGAATTAGACAACTTAAAAACCAGGGTAAGGCATGGACAGTACAAAGCCTTAGACAGCTGCTACTCGCCAGTCTGAAGCAGAGGAAAACAACAGACAGACAAGACAAACAAAATTAACAAAATCTAAACCAGTACAAACACCACAGAGTCACGCTGTGAAACAGAGAGGAGTTCATTCCCAGCTAAGCATTCTGGGATTCCCAGTAATATACGCCAATTCACATGTGTCAGAGGAATAGGTGTGTTATATATAGCCAGAAGCGAAGTCATCCACTCTTTGGAGCCCGGTGGTGCCTTCAGGCAGCAGCCCTCACTGGCAGCAGAGGAGCTGCTCCCATTTTCCACTGAAGTAGCTGGAATTCACCCGCTCCAATTTCACGGCACAAGAAGCATGCCGTGGGCTGGCAAGCTGCCACCCCCTGCAGACACAAACCTCACAGCCGCTGAGCACTCCATCTCTCCAGGCAGCAGAAGATAAGAGCACGGAGGGGGAAGGGTAAAAGCCACATCACGCTGTGGGTAGGAGGGACAACAAGCACTTCGCACTCATCAGCAAGTGAATCATTTCCACTGAGCCAGCCGAAGGCACCGTGCAAGTCAGGCAACTTCTGCACCTTTCCTCCAGCCCTAACTCTGAGCGTGGGCTCAGGCTTGCTCCAGGATGAAAACCCACTGGGGAATGCTGCACTTGGAACAACAGCTGCTCTGGCAGCTCCTTTCAGATGCTCTCTGCTGCTGGATTGGGAGGCAGATCAGAGGAAGATGTGTTCAGATAATTATTTCCTCCCCGGAAACTGGCACTTCCTTCTGGAGTTGGCAATCCTGCAGCAAAGCCCTAGTGAAACCCAACTGTTGGGCATCCGTTCTTCCACGCGAAGTCTGGTTTGAGTGGCTCTCTGAGCCTCAAAGCAGTCTGCAAGCCTTCCCTTGTACAAACACAAGGCAGCAGCGGGCAGCTGTCCCCTGCAGGAGGGTGAAACACTACTTAGTGGTGAGCAAAGGCCCCAACAGATGCCGTGCACGCACATCCTGAGCATCAGGCAATGCCACGCTGCTGTGGGAAGGCAGCCAGTGGGCACTGCGGGCTCCTTTGGAGCCGTGCAGCTTCTCAAGAGCCACCTCTGCAGACGCCAAGCCACAGCCTGCTCCTTCCAGCTAGGGGAGGAAATATGCTCTTGTGGTGAAGGTGGTGGCTTTGTCTGTCATTTCCCAACCTTCTTTTGTTAGCACAACGTGCAGACATGAAGCCTGACCCTCAGGCAGCTGTAAAGCATCCCAGCCCTGCGGTTTCCGTGGACTGAAACTGATACAGTTCAGCGAAGGTCTTGACGCTCAGTGTTACAGCATGGTCTGATTGTATCCAGCCCATCTGACTCTGGACACAGCCACGCAACAAACATCCCGACTGCTGGGGGAGCGGAGATAGGCCAAGGCTGGATTCTGCTGAAAATCCTCCCCTGCAGATATTGCAACAGCTGGCTCCAGCTCAGGAATTTGAGAGCATAGCAAGGGCTAGAAATGAGATGGAGCAAAAATGATGGTCTCTTTCCCAGCTGGCATGGTCTGGCACAACTCCACTGACTCCAAGTGAAGGATCAGCAATTTCGACCAGCTGACAATCTAATCAAATTACCCCGGTTCAGATGAGAGCAGGTACACAGCTCTCAACCACAGATCACAGCCACATTGCTCAAGGCCGTGTACACGCACGTAGGAAAAAAGGAAACGCTGCCAAAAAGAGATTGTGAAATCTTTACTGATATTATTATCTAAATCGTATTTTATCACTCAATTAAGGAAAGGAGATGCTATAAAGAACTCACACCTGACAAGGACTGTACCTCTCCTCCAATCTCTGCTTGTGCCCCCTTGCTCCAAACGTATCTCCTGATCTCGTAAACGTGCCTCTCTGGCTTACACCTACGTGGCATAACGTAATGCCATAAAGAAAACTCAATTACACCCGGTTAAGATTTAATGCAAGTAGAGAAAGAGCTCTACACAGTCAAATGCATCTATCAAGAGTAATTAACCCCACCTGAACTCCGCGTAAGTTCAGCTACATTGCTTTTAGCAGGCGAGCTGGATCATTTAGAAGTGGATAGAAGAACTCCCCACGGTAATCTGTGCTTTACAGCCAGACTGTAACCACCCTTCATGGAGATGCACAGAAAGTTACCCTTGATCTGAAGGTGGTGACTCTTTTATAGCCTACTGAGCCTCAGATTGCCTCACTTGCAATATATTAAGGTGTCACAAGTGCATAAAGAGGATCCCTATCTCTTCTTGAACACGAGGCACCTTCAAACTGCTGTCTCCAATCCTCAGAAAACTCGGCCATCACAGGCTTGTGCTGCTCTGTGGGGCAGGTGAACCCCCAGCAGCAGGAAGGTAGCCCACCGCTATGCTAACACACCATGTGCTATCATCTCCTCATAGATTTTATGACTCTGAACGAGGCATTCCACAGCCCCACACTTCTCAAACAGAAGGCTTGAGCTGCCCTATGCACAGTACAATATAAGTAATAAACTTGGTTTTCACTTGTTTCCCTCAGTCATCTCGCTTCATCATCGTTTTATTGGCCATATGCTTGTTCTGCCTCTGAAGCTAAAGAGTAATGACAAGTCAAAGGCAGATTTGTTTCTTTAAAAGCTGATCCTGTCCTTTGACTCACACACATTGTCTGGATTGCTTCACTAGACCAAAGAGTAATGGAGAGATCCAAAACATCCTTGGTTGAGATCATAAAACACTGAATTTCCATTGAAAGCTGGTAATGCTCCAAGCAGGGGCTGGATCACATACACTCCAAAGATTTCTTCCAACTTGAATTACTACAGATTATCTTTACACCAGGGTAAAACTCAATCCACTGTAGTAACATTTTATAGATGGGATAATTAAGATTAAAAGTCTTCAGAATGGTACAGCCTACCAATCTGGTTAACAGGACAACTAAAAGCAAGCAAACAAACAAAAGAGATCACTAGATTGAACAGCGTTCTATACCCCAAATTAGCTGCATTACAAATATTATTTTATTCAGTATCATGATTTATTGGAACCCTCCCTCCTGAGAGCTTCTACTGACCTCAGATTCACCTCAATGAATCTTGATTTTTGAATGAAAAAAGCAGTCAATAATATTTACTTCCTATTGACTTCATCCTCAACAGCACAAGGAAGAGACTGAACTATTCCTGACCTCCCTGTCTCGGTTCTAATCACTGCAGCGAGATGCAGGGCACCGTCTCTGCAGGTCAAAGTGGGAAGCAACGCCCAGCAATGACCCCACCATAAGGTGATGGACAAGCCACGTATACAGCAAGGTTATTTATACAGGGAGACAATGAATTTCCTGAAATCTCATGGTCAGTTCTCTGTGACAAGAGCTTTCATTTAAAATATTACCCTGCTCCAATTGCTATTTGTGAAATCTATCACTGGGGAGTAGCAGATTAAGACCTACAATAGAGAGACTTGTGATGAACATTGAGAAGTCAAATTTGGATTCTCTGAGTAATTAAGTGGCACTCCATGAATACTGCTGTTTATTTGCAGCTTTCCTCGTGATCCTGTGATTTTAAATGGAAAACCTTCCATTTGTTACTCCTTACCCACCGATCCTCTGTCTAACTGGTCTGTTTGACAGTCAGGTATCTTTCAGATGCTCACAGTCGAGGTTAGCTGAACTCTGGCTGACAAATGGAAGCTCAAGCTGTGGCAAGGCTTGGATGTGGCAACAGAAGGCAGCCGCTCACACCCAGCAGGCGCTGGCTGAGGTCGTTCAGCTGCCTGAGCTTTTTCCCCCTTGGTACGCTCAGGCTCAGGGAAGCAGTTCCAGGTTACCCCTCATTAAGCAGATGTTCTTTAAATGATTTATGCTTCCATCAAGCTTGATATCCCCACAGAAGATTGTTAGTGAAAAGCCCTGTGTAATCATTTATAGTGGGATTTATGATGTTTAACTGAGTAACTCTCCGCAGGCCCTAACAGGATGAAGGCGGGCTGTGGGCAGGCAGAGGCTGCTCCCAGAGGAAGCCAACCATGATTGTAAGAGGAAACTGAAGTCGGGCTCTGAAGGGCTGCATCCACACTGCAAGGGCAGCAGCAGAAGCTTCCATCATCCCTGCCAACAGCATGCACAGCAACAGGAGCCAAGCAAGATTGCACCTCACGTGGTCAAGGCTGATGACCACGTGAACGTGTCCTTAAATTGTTTTTTTGGCTTATTCCTGCTGTCATTTCTTTCTTTGTTCATATTAAGTCGCTTTGTTTTGCGTCTCATATCAAGCCATCAGCCAGCCACACAAACATCTATTGGATAAAGTCTTTGTCAGTGTATTTTCAGGCCAACAGCTAACCGAGCCAGAACACCACCAAAGCACAGGCTGAATGGTGAGTGAGCAACTGGGCCACAATTTGGTCCCTCTGGCAGCATGAGGGCACCCTGCTAATGGCCACCGAAGTAATTTCTGAGTCGTCTGTGAAGCACCGGGATATTCTGAAAGTAAATTTCATATTTTAGTCATCTTTTTGCTTTCCTTTTTCATCAGGATTGGGAGGCAAAGTGCTAGAATGCACCCAGAAGACCA
Source organism: Pavo muticus (assembly GCA_016647715.1). NCBI lineage: Eukaryota > Metazoa > Chordata > Aves > Galliformes > Phasianidae > Pavo > Pavo muticus. The sequence goes on along the minus strand of JACDJE010000004.1, from coordinate 1,035,698 downwards.
GAAATTGCATAAGAAATATCCACTGAGTCCAGCAGCAGGAATTACTGACAGGCTCTGGGAGCAGCCTGCCTTCTGCTGCTCAGCAGTGCAGCCCCTCAATGCTTGGATAATTCAACAGCATGGATTTCCCCTCCCCACGCTAACCTGAACCACCTCCTGTTGCTGCAGTCCAGCAATCCCACATTTGTTACTTTGAGCTGTTTTGACCATTCTTTCTGCAGGTTTCTGACCGAACTGCGGCCTGGTTGGCTCCCCAGTACACAGTGGGGCTTATAACGACAGACAGCAACGCTGGACCAGCTGGAAACATGTGTTAAATACTGAATTATAGCTCATCTAAAGAAATATCATTATCCCAAAGCACCTCTGGGACAAACCAGCAGCCTGGAATTCTCCACCCTACCTACCCGATAAAGACTGCAGTGCTTCGGTGAGCTCTGCTATTTGCTTTCTGTCTCCATTTCCTCCCCTGTAAGATGAGGTCTTGTTTAAAGCCTGTTCGCAGAGCTTGCTGCAATGCTCCTGGGACAGCTGCTCTCCCAAGGCTAAGCAGTTTGCAAAATCCCTTACTGGCCTAAAGCAAAGCAGCCAGGAGGCTCGGGGCTTGTTGTTCAGCACACGGTAGGGGATGGTTCCTACCCTGGAGGGGCTGCAGCTCGGCCAGTCCCGTGGCAGGGAGCGGAGCAGCAGAGCTGCATGCAGCGCCCTGCTCAGTGCCCCCTGTGCAGCACAGCAGATCATTAGCAGAGCTACAAGTAGAAAACCAGCTCTTCCACAAAGCCCAGCAAATACCCTGAGAAAAGCCTCACTGTTTCCTTCCCACCCACTTCTCCCCCAGGCCAGCTCTGCTGGAAAATCCCATCCTCCCTCCTACGCAGCACAGAGCGGGCTTTGCACAGTTCCTGGAAGAAAATGTTTTAACCACACTCTTGCACCTGCAGCGCCCGACCCCTTGTGTCACCGAATTCAGAATTAAGTAGCACAGCTATTGTAAAAATGAGTTACAGCAAAAGCTCCTTCATCTCAGTCATCACAAGGGCTATATCCCGCTTCTGTTTTGGTACCAGATGGCTCAAGGTCTATTTTTCAACAAGTGCTGTCTGCCGCACTCACTGACACAAAGCCCTTTGAGTTACAAGCCAAATCTCTTCCCTTAATATCTTTTTCATCCCATTTTTTTCCCTTTTTGAGCTCACAAGTATGTCTTTTCTTAAGGAAAAAAAAAAATCTATTATTCTTCAAAGGCCCGGTTGTGTTCTTCATTTACTGAAGTAGTCAAAGAATATTATGGGTCATTTTGTCACCATGGAAACCACAAATAGACCTTCAAGGTTTTGGAGAGGTGATATTATTTTGGAGAGGCCATGTAGGGTTCTCTGACAGAAAATAATAGGGATGGCAAATCAAGGAGACCTTTTATACAGACTGTGTGAAATGCAAAGGGTATCAAACATCATTTCTCTGCCACCGAAGACTACTCCAGGCAGCAGTTTAATATGGTATCCTCTGACAGCTGAGCCCAAATGGAAAATTAATGAGGCAGCATGATATATGAGTCTTTTTAAATCTCATAACCAGCCTCTTTTATAGAATAAAAATGGCCAAATCAGTTTAATATTAGTGGAGAGCTTCTCTGTGCGTCTTTCTTCAAAGCCTTGTCAGGGCACTGCTGAAGAGACAGTTCTGTTTTATTGACTGTGTAAGTCGAGCTGTTTTCAAGTTTGGGATTATCTAAATCAAAATAACTCTGAGCCTCATTGGTTCAGCAGAAAGATGTGAAAGCCTACGGAGCACCTGGGCTCTCAAAGGCACCACGTCCTGCCCTGCGGGACCCTCAGCACAGCAAGCAGCCCCAGGGACAGCAGTCCCATTTCTGCCTCCTTCTATCAGGGCTTTCCACATCCCGCCTGCCAGAACAGCAACGCTCTATTTCCACCATTTTAAGGCATGCAGGACAAAAGGGATTTCTCCACACTGACAGTATGGAAGCTGCTGTGAGAAAATAGCAGTGAGACTCAGGAAATTGCCCTGGATCTCCCCACGCAGATGGGGCCCGGATCCTGCCCACTGGGTCCAGTCCCCATCCATACAGATGTCTCCTTTTCAAGATAATAGTGTGGAAAGGAGATGGCTTTATCACTATAGAGCATCAGCTCTCTCAGGTACGTGGTACCTGCTCCTGCTGCCTGGTCTTGGATGGAGTTCTTCAACCTATAGAAATCAAGCAGGAAGCTAGCAAACTTTTTCACTAAAAGACCTACAGAGGTGAAAGGAGAAGCAATTACAAATTGGGCTTACAAGACTGCATCCTACCTGCATCTGGATGGAAAATGGAGTCCTAAACCTAAAGGGAGTGCTGACGTGTCATAGTTGCTGCTACCCAGAATTAGAACAAAGCTCCAGACCTCGAGTCGTTCTGCAGAACAGAAGTTTCAAAATGCTTCTGCCCAGAAACAAGCAACCACTTCACTGAGGCACTGAGAAAGCAGCTTCAGCAAAACAAAGGAGACAAAACAAGCATTCGTTTCCAAACTTTTCTGCCAAAACGTCTTTGAAATAGACACCTTCCTGCAAAACATCTCAGCTTCAGCAGAAAAAGAGCTTCTCCTGGAAAACTACTTCAGCAAAGACACTAAATCCTCTGACCTCCCCATGGGATGCTAATGGGCACATTCAGAACAGCCACCCACTGTGGTTCTAAAGATGCTGCTCTCCTGCCATCCCCTCACCTGAGCAGTGTCATTATCTGGGTGCTCTGTGCTTCCCTCACAAGGAACCACACTGCAGATGTTAGGGAGCAATAGGAGGAACTGGGGCTCACAGGGTGCCAACCTGCACATCCCTGCCCCACTCAGCTGCACTGTGGGCTTCCGGCCTTCCTCCTTACCTCTCTGAGCCTCTGTGCCTTCCAAGGTGCTCCATTTGATACACTTAAGAAAAACATATAAAAGGAGAAAATAGGAAAAAACCCACAGGTGCCTTGTGATAAGCATCCGGACACAGGGCAGGAGGATTTTCTCTGCCTTAACCCTCCCAGCCAAGCAGCACCATATTCCAGGAGCAGGACTCAGCCCTGTGTGAAATACTGCCCTGCATCAGTGACAGTTTAGCAGCCCGGTGTTAAAGTTCTTCCTGCACAAAGTACTTTGAGATCTTGTCTTCCCTAGGCTCCCTAAATGCTTTATAAACATTTATAAACAGGCAGAGTGAAAAATCAATGTAGAGATACTGTGGAGAGGGAGAGAGAGCAGGAACGAAAAGAAAAACTCAATGAAACATGAAATAGTGCCCAAACATCAGCTACCATCAGCTCCAGGGCTTTGTCCTTTCTCTTTCCCTACCCCGGGCTTTCCGTGCAGGAGGAAAGAAATGGACATTCATGCATTTCACAATAGATCTGTAAGAATGTGGTTTTAATAACGGGAGGTATTTTGTCATTCTCTATGGGCAGTTCAGGTTTGGAAACTCCAAGACTCCTCCATCAGTCTTAAGAAGTAACAAGTACAGATGTAGCAGTGGCAATGACTTCTTTAAGGCAGCTACGTTGCAGACACTGGGGTGCTTTCCCTGCCCCGTAGCAGGAAGCTCCTATTAGCAGCACCATTGACTTCACAACAGACACCCACTTTCCTTACTCCAGTTATTTCCCAAAGGAGGAGCCCACGCTGAGCAACATCTTGGCTGAGGAACAACTGCTCAGGGACATTATTTCTCCACTACAGAGTGTTTTCCAGAGGGAGTTCAGACCGCTGTTCTGATGCTGCAAAGGGACCACATCACAGTGCCGTATCAGCCAGAGAAAAGCAAGGCAAAGACTCAATGAAATCCGTGGGGTTGTACAGACGTACAGCTGGGATCAGTCAGATCCCACTGCAGCCCTACTCTGCTGGCTGCATTTCTCAGGTGAATTCAGAGACTTTTTACAAACAACCTCACTTTCATAACTCACCAAGGCAGCCCTCAGAGCCCCCGCACAGCCCAGGCCAGATACACCCAGATACACCCCTGACCTGAGCCAGGGGTGTTTGACTTTTGTGTTCAGCAGGATGGGAAGCAGCCCCTGAAACAACAGGAACATTTGCTAGGAACGTGCTGGGTGCACCTTGCCCAGGTGCTGCGCTGCTTGGAGCCCAGTGCAAACACTCTTATCTCCCTTTCTCTGGCAGACTCGTAATAACACGTTTATACAGTTCATCTTAAACAAATATTGGGAAAGTCAGTCCATACAAGGTCTGCTAAATTGCAAAGACGTCTGTGCAATCGCGATTGATGACACGGTGTTGAATTATACAAAGGAAGAGGTCAATGCCAGTAAGGCTATTTCTCAGAGCAGATTGCACGGAGGTCTCATTTAACACTGCCAACTCTGAACATGTGCACTGTTGAAAGCAGAGACTTTATTGTTCTATCACAGGTCCCTCATTTGGCTCTAGGAACCATCTGCTGATTTAATAGGGGATCTGGATTGTTAGGGACTTTTTTTTCATTCTTATAAACACCTAAAGCTTAGACATTTAATAGAGAAAAATATGGCAGTGGGATAATCCTCAGTGCAGTAAAGAAGGGGAGAAATAAATGTGTTAGGCTTTGTTTAATTTTGTCTCCTAAGCAACCAACATATTGGATATTGTTGGTATCAAACCTTGAGTGTGTGAAAGTCATTAAAGCAGCCCTTCTGAGACTGCAGTAACCATATTATTAGGAAATTTTAGATAAATTACTCTGTCAAGACTGTTAACTATCACCTGTGCTTTTATCAGCCACTAATTAAGACTGAAACAGAATATTAATGCCCATCTTACTTCTGATAAACAAATCACAGATAATACACACAACACTGCCTATGCATAGATAATAGGCACAACCACCCCACACACATATTCTTCCTATATTTTCCCATGCTTATCTGTCTGAACACTGAAACCCCACGGCTGCCAGAATCAGGAACCTTGACAAGGTGTTTCTGCTGCTAAGTACCAAGGGCATGGCTGGTGACATTTTCATCTGTCTTGCAAGGCAGCAATGTGAAGTGTGCTTCCAAACCCGACGGGAGCAGTGGGCCCAGCCATCTGCCCGGCCCCTCTGATGGATCTAATGGTGTGACTGAAAAAAACCCTGAGCTTCCTCACTGGGATACAAGGGCACACGCATGCACAGCGCAGGCTGAAGCCCAGCAGCTCTGCTCTGCATTATTCAATGTGTTTCTGGGAAGATGAATGCCTGCAGTTCATGCTGCATAGCAACTGCTCCTCACGGACCTGCAGTAATTCATGAAACAAAAGCTTAGCTCCTGCAGCTTGTCGCTGGCGTCCAGCTCTGCCTGAGAAAGGAGTCATTCCAGGATCCCTGCCCACAGGGTCTGAAGAAAAGGCTTCCCTGCTCCCTATGAGCTTCTATGCGTTATCACAAGGCACTCACAGGAGACCATCAGATCCCAGCTCCACTAAATAGTACTCGTTACCCCCAGCTCAGATGTGCTGTCCTTGTTGGCAACAATTTGCTCCTTTCCCAGCAGCCATCTGCTTTCACTTAACAACCTGGGTTGTGTTTGTGTCAGCCTGCCCTACGTCTGGCTCTTCGCAGCTGGACCTGCATTGCCGATGCTTCCATGTGCAATGAGCACAGCTCAGGTCATCCTCAACCACGTGCTGCCTTACCGGGAAAGGGGAGGAAACCTTTGAGAGGCACGAGTTGTGCCACCTCATCTATCTCTCTTGTGCAGAAATCAAGCCTTCAGCTACCACTGTCCCTCCTCCCTGCCTGCATACCATCTTTGTAGAAACAACCAAGAGCCCTCGGTTGGTCCCTACCATCATCCAGTGTCTGTCTGTGATGGAGGTGGGCACCAGCAGGGCGGAATGAAGACTTCAGCTGATGCAAAATTAATGCAGTGCCACTGAGACCAGCCCACCTTCACTCCAGTTCAATCACACTCCGGCATTTTTATATGGAATTTTGAACAAATATTTTATGCAAAGGTCTCAGATTTCTCATTTCAAGGGCTGTGAATCTCACAGGCAGTTCAGAGAGTACAGAAACAGGTGAGAGGTAATTACCTTTAGCTGGGTTGCAGCTAAATTCCCTTCTGAATTCAAGAAATGAGCTGCCAGCTGAACATTTCCTCAAGACATTTGGCACAAAATGAAGAGCGGTTCCATCAGTCACACGTGCTGATTTGAGATAGTATGAATGATCACTGGATGGGGCAACTCACCTTGCCACCAGAATCTCTCCAAAATTTACTCCAGCAACTATGTTTTACTCTGTGTTCATGCTGCTATTTGCAGACCAAAACGTTTGTCTGGGTTACATCCTTGATTCAAGCTAATAGGCAGGAGCAGAGACAAGAAAACAAAGCCCCCCAGAAATGGAGACCTAAAGCCAACATGTTTTTCTTATAGCAGTAAAGATGAGAGAGAAAACAATTTACCAACCAATTTACTGAGAAGCTACGGTGCATCTCCTGCTACTTGCATAATGGAAAGTGTTTTGAAAACGAGTTTCCAGGTTTCTCATCTGTGGTGCGCTATAAGCACACGTGAATTTAGTATCGTGGGCAAAGTTGTTAATTAGACAAGAAAAAGTGTGCCTGCAGTTTGTAATACCTTGTGAACCAACACGATTCCTTCTCATTCTCCATCCATGGTTCAGACAAATACACCTGAAGCATTTCTGGGATTCAAGAGAAAAAGGATTCCTTTTATCCACTATCTCAACGCATTCTAGTTCCAGGAAAAGGAGTTTAGTTAGTGATGAATCACACTCTGAATGAAACCTAACCTCTCCAGAGGCACTCAAATTTAAGTGCTTGAGCAGATATCTGCAGCAAACTGTTCCACCTGTGAGCATTCACACCAGAGCCCTCTCTGCTCTTGAAATGCCTAATTGACAATACAGGACATTTCTCCACATGCTGGATGCAGAAGACAGCCAGCAACTGACAGCCATGAGCTCAACTGCATTCATCTAGCACAGCCACGGCCTTAATAATTGGTCATTATCCCATAAGCCAACATTCAGTGGAGCCAACAGACCAGCGGCAGACCTTTGGCTCACCAGAATATGACTGAAAACGTGAGGCCAAAGACACACTGGCGCACCTTTGTGCAACAGAAGTCACCCCCTCAGCTTTCAGATAGGCACTGCTTTAAGGCAAGTCTGTGCAAAAAAATTTTAGAGAGCTTCCCTTTGAAGGTGTGCACTTAAAGAGCTTGACCTGGACCCAAAGAGAACAGAAGTGACGGAGGGGGCAAGATGCTACTGCTCTACAGGGATTTAACCTCTGCAGTTAAACTGCAAGAAGAAAGCCCGAAGAAGAGGTGAGAAAGCAGAGGAGAACTGAGCCTTAGCGTGGGGCTTGGCTCTGTAAGTGTGCAGGTATAATGCCAGAGAAAGCCTGATGTAAAATCTGGCACTGCCTTCTGGCACTCTGATTGACCTCAAACAGGAGATAACTTAAGAGTCTCTCTGGTTTTGTTCTTTTAAATACACGTACAGTCTGCTCCAGCTGCTTGGCTCCAGCGCTGGCTCATGGTGCCAAGCCAGACATATTTGGCTTTGATACAAAGCTGGCTCAGCCTTCAAATAAACCACTGCTGTATTGTCATTACGAAACAGGAGCTCGAGTGATTTCACCAGAGCTGTCCCAGCTCCGCAGCACCAGGCGGAGCTGAGGTACCGCCGTGCTCTCAGCAGCAGAGTGGTTGCAGGCAACAGACTGCTGCAGAAAGTCTCCCATTTCCAACATCTGTCATTTATTTCTCAGTTCCACATGATTTGCGACACACTGAATGCAAGCAGTGTTTGGACAATCTGTATATCAAACGTGACAACCCACTAGACTTTGGGTGCTTTCGAATTTATTTTTGAATTCTTAAGATAATACCATCCAAACCTAGGGCTGGTGCTCTACAAGTGAGTACTTGATGAGTTTTACAGAGGAGCTCATTTAATTCATTCACTCATCTAAACATGCATCGTCTTTCAAGGCCATGATAAGCAGTCAGGCTGCGCAGAGTGATGGGAGAGAAGCCCATCCTGTTGCTATAGGTAAAGTTAAGGAAGCCTAAGCACTTAGCTGTTTGCTTGGTCTTCATGGTCCTCACCCACCTTCAGTAGGATCACATCATATCTTCGTAGCACAGCATCTTCCCTCTGCCTGGTGTACACCAGATGTGGACCATTGTGAGCACCAACCAGCGGCAAGAAATCGTCGGGTTTGGGCTGATGAGAATGCCAAGCCCCTGCTGGCCTCACATGCAGCAGATCTCCACTCTGCATTGCACACATCACCCAGGGTATGCCTGCGTGGGGATGGGAGCCTCGCAGGTCTGCCTGCAGGAGCACAGCTGGGCTCTGCACACCAGGAGAAGAGAAGCAGAACAGGACCACGTCGGAAATGTTCGACAGAAGCTAACAGAGCGATCTTGCTTTTGTCTACTGGCAGAAACTCTGACAACTGTATATAATCTGCCCGACTTTCTATAGTCCGTATAGTTAAAAATAGAAGTAGTTTAGCTTTTACAGGAGCTGACCCTGGGGAACAGAAAGATTGCTAGACAAAACAGTGACCACAGAGGAAGGCTCCCCACTCCCATTCTTCCCATCTCCTCAGCATAACAGAACTGGGAACACAAACACATCCATCAGACCATTCCCCTACAGATGGGAAATGCAAGAAGAGAGGGAGAGAGGGAAGGAGTGAGAGACATCATGCTATTTTTAAACACTTGAGAATGGCTCCAGAACTACTGAGACAGGCATGGAAAGTGCTTAGAAAGAAGAGAATCACCCAGGAATACATCGAGGCCCCCAGTGACTGCATTGTGGGCTTTGTGCTGTATCAGAACAGGCAGGGATGTTCTCTTCCCTACTGGCTGGGCTGGCTCACATCCCTTGCCAACACACACAGACTGAGGCAGCAGCCACCCCCATTTGCTCCACAGGCTTTCCATTTCCATTCATTTCACCTCTAAGCCTACGAAAGCTGGAATTCATGCTGAAGACTCCCAGCAAAATGACAGACTGAAAAAGGATGGATTTAAGGGGACAGAGGTGTGTGACCAGCATACCTCCAAAGGATGGAGTCACCTTGCTCTGAGCAGCAGGGGACTTGCTTGCCAAAGTCACAGATAAAATCCTGATCTGACTGATACCAAGGGATTCAGCCTCTGTATTCACTTTCCTGTGCTCCCAACATTATCACAACAGTCTGCCAGAATTTAGGAGAAACTTATCTAAGATCTACGAGTAGGCTTTTCGAATCATATTCTGGGATTTATGAAGGGTTAGGAGCTGAAAATTACAACTGAGTTATGGATTTCATCAAAGAATATTCTGTTAGAATGAAAAATGAAGTAACTGTCCAGATGTTAATCCAAAACAGGTGTTAGGCTTTGAACATGACAGCATTTAACGTTTTAGCCATATTAATATTATGGTCAAGACATATTGTACTGATTGCAGCTTTAATTTAATGAATGTCAGCAGTGCAGAGCATCATATCCTTTACTTGCACATGGCATCCTTCCTCAGCAGAAGAGAAAAAAAACAGATAAACAAAGGGAGTTTTACCAAGAAAAATACACCTTGGGTGAAAGAAAGCTCTGCAAGGTTTAAGGTCTTAAGCATGATATATAACTCATCTAATGGCAAGTTTTGATCATTCCTAGACATAGCAGTCCCAGGACAGGCTGATTGGTAGCTCTGCATGAGCAGTGCTGCCTCAGCCCTTCCCTGCTATGGGGCTTGTTCATCTTTCCCAGAATTATGACACTATTTTGTTTGGAAGGAGCTTTGGGCCCTCTGGTGCTGCTCAAATCAGTGACCTCAGTGGAAGTTCAAAAGGTTTCCTTGCTGGGGGTCCCTGCAAAGTCCTGTGGGTGTGCAATGACTGTCAGCATCTCTCTGTTTTCTTCTGTTTTAGGAGGAATGGGGCAAGGATCACATTCAAAGGAGAATTTATGCTTGTGGAACACCGCACCGCCCACGGGGGTCAAGGGGAAAAAGGCAAAGAGTATAAAATAAAATAAATTCAAACATTCTTTTGCAAAATTAGGTGAAAAAGTGTCATGGAACAATAATGCAGCGGACTGAAAAACCCACAAAGCCTCAAGAGTCCTCAGAAGCTCTGGCAAACATTAAAACAAACAAACAAAAAGAGGAAACAGAGAGGAAAAAGAAAAAGAGAGCACGCATACTTTGAACAGAAGCCAAGCACTTGCAATGTGTAGGTTTAATCCTATCCTCAGTTACTTTCCCTGCCTGCACTGACCCCCTCAGCAGCAGCTGCTGTGTGCCAGCAGGCACTGCATCCCACAGCAGGCACTGCATCCCACAGCAGGCACTGCATCCCACAGCAGGCACTGCATCCCACAGCAGGCACTGCATCCCACAGCAGGCACAGCCGTGCAGCCACGCTCACATTCAGCCCAGAGCTGCAGTGCAGGGTCAGCAGCCGGCTGCATTAGGAGAGGAAAGGCTGATAGCCATTGCTAATGGCGTTTTGAAAGTAATGTTTGCACAAACCATAAGAACAATAGCAATAACATTCTATTGTCTCTAGGTTTTAGAGCCACTAAGACTAATGAGTTCATTTATAGCCCTGATGGAAGTAATTAAATCTGAAAATCAAAGCACAACATTCTTGTTTAGTGCTCTTTGAAACCAGAATTCTAATGGAAAGCTATCAACAGCTAATTGAAGCATTAATCTTGCCCAGGGTTGGGCCCATTGCCCAGATGGCTAATATATCATTTTCTAGTCTGGCAAGCAATATATTGCTCTGCCTGGATAAGGCTGAGATTAGATATATCTATACGAAACAATGGAAGCATAAGAACTTTTTCAATCAATATTTTGATAAAATTGGCATTTAATGTCAATCGTTTGATAACCTTCCCACTGAAGTACAAGGACACGTCCTCGGCTTTATTAAAAAAAAAAATCTGTTGCATTATACAAATAAAAGTTCCTACCAACTGGATGGGAATGGCCATACAGGAACATTAGTGAGATAAATGCTGTGTGACTGCTGTGAGGACAACTGGGAGCCTGAATGGCTTCATTTTCCTCACACAGCTGGACTGTTTAATGGATGAAGTTCACATTTCTCTGCTGTAACAAGGCCTTTCTCTGGGTTTTTGCATGCTGTGTACTATGGCAGAGGGAGGGGTGCAGGAGAGTGCTGTGCTACAGGAGATGCTCCCGGATGGGATCTCTGACCAGCAGTATGGCTGGGATCCTCTTCACTTAACGCCCACTGTAAGATGGCTTCATCCCCTGCACCTGGGGTGCCATATTCTGCCATTCTCAGAACTGGATGTTAGAAGTACCAGGGATCCCCCCACCAACCTTTCTTAAGATGTGCTAACAAAATGCAAGCCAAGTGACTAACATGACTTCAGACAGTGCACTGAATAGTAAATTTCTATTTTCCTGGTAAACTATTTATTCCTTCTTTCATTTTCAATAACAGGACAGTTGTTGGCATCTGTCTCTGTTACCTTCTCCCCACTTCCTGCACCTTGAGATATTCCCATCCAATTGTACAGACCTAACAGCCTGACCCAGCTGCAGCAGATCGGCACCAACATCACCAGCAGCTCCAGGCTCAGTGCTGGGGGCACACGGAAGCAGGGAGCCAATGAAGCAAAGGGACAGAAGGAACATCCTTACAGTGCCCAGTGATCCATGTCTGCTCTCTGACAATGCGGTTTGAACTTCAGCCTTGAGCTATGAATTAAGAACCACTTGCAGCAGGGTTTTCTTGCCAAGCACTGCACTAACCCTGCTGTTTGCAGGCAGCACAGGAGCGGTTTGTTTCTGGACGTGCATGTGCGCTCACACAAGCTTCTGAAGCTGTACAGCTGCCTCTGCACGCACCCAGTCCTCTCTAAAAGGCATGAATAATCCCAAGAACATCCTGTTTAATTCATATTTTACCAGAAGCTGGTCAGACAGCCTTCAAATATTTTGAAATACGAAATGGGATATGGCTTAATGCCAGTCAAGGTCCAAATGCAGCATTATCTGCAGACTTAGCAGGAGGTAGCAACTGCTGCCATTGTATCCTACTGTCATACAATACCATCTCACTTGAGCAGACAAGAATCTGCCCTGAGGAGTGATAGAAGTGACAGAACTGAACGTCTCTATCTGCAGCTTTTCACACATAGATGTACACCAAGTTCTTGGCATTTCTGCTCCTCCACCTTTACTTCACGTTTTGCGGCTTCGACTTCTGTAATAAAGGCTGGTTAAGCGCTATTACCTATTCTCCTGAGGGGTCTGAATGAGAAGTGTGGTCATCCACGGCTCCCTTGGAGGCAGGGAAGGAGAGGGGCAGCTTCCAGGCACAGCTCAGCCCACATGAGATCTCCCCCCTCTCCCTCCACGCTCTGGATGAAGCCTAAGACAGGACTTCCCCAAATTACGCACCACTATTTGTCCGAATCCCAGCTAAGGTGGAAAATAAAGGTTAAATGACATTCTTGACCCAATGCACAGCCACAAAGCCAAGCAAATGTACAGAAGCAGCAGCACATTCCAGCTTTGGCATTCCAAGTACCTCATGCCCAATACCAGCAAAGCCGCTGTCAGAGGGTCCAATGCACTTCTCCCTCTATCTGTGCTTTGTGCAGGGGCTATTTCACCCACATCAGGGACTGCCCAAACTGACACTGCAAGGAAGTGCTGAGTTGGCATTGATTCCCTGCCACGTGCTGCACTTCTTGAACTGGAAATGAAATCACATGCCCACAGCTGGCCAGGACAAGATGACCAGGGCACAAATCTGGTATAGACAGCTGTGGAACCACAGCATACAAGCAAACACGAGAACTAAGACAGAGGTTCCTCAGTCACAGGCACAGCCCTGCTCCTTCAGGAGACCTACAGAAAAACAGCAGGGAAGTTAACGTCTGACAGACTCGAGTTGTTCCACAGCACTCCTCAACAGGCATAAAACCAGCATTAAAATGCCATGAAGAGTCGTTTGAAATGTTTAGTTTACAGTCCATCTCATTCCAGAGATGTAAGTGCAGATACAGATACAACAAATGACACCCACTGTGGCGTTACTCCCCAGCAGCTTTCTGCAGGTGTCAGAGATCCATTGGCTTGTAATGGCAAGGCACATAATTGTTTCCATTCCGTTCTGAAATGCTGTATTACCAGCATGCATCGCCTATTACTTTCTTGCTACCACCTCCATTTAAATTCTTAATTGAGCAGAATCATTTCACTCAAGCATGAGAAAGAAAATCCATGTGTTTTTTTTTTTTAACCAATAATTAAAAGATATGGCAAGCAATCCTGCTCCACCAGCCCAAGGCAAGGCCTGCCCAGCAGATGGAGGCGCTGGAGGAGATGCGCTGGGAGCACCATGTGTGGGGATGCAGGGCAAGGGGAGGTGTGGGTGAAGAGTAATGAGCTTGACCTTGTCAAAGGCCATCATTATTGATAATAACAAAGTTCAACAGTATTATTATAGGATTTCACAACCGTTAACCTTTATTGCTGGAGGGCTAATTGTGACCTTCCTTGTGTCTCCTTCACACCTAATTAGGTTTCCGTTGTAAAGAGATAAAAGAGTGTTTGTATCAGTGGGGCATCTCTTTCTGCAGCCGAATGAATTCATGAAAGAGTGAGATTGTTAAGAGAGAGACAGAGAGAGGGAAAAAAATACAGAAGAAGGCAGGAGTCATTAATAGACTTTAGAATAAAATCCTGACAGATTCAAATTGATTCTGCTGCCTGAGAAAATTGAGTGCAGAGGGAATTAGATTTATGCACTGTTAAATGTAACTGCCTGGCAGTATCCATACAGAAAGCTGTTAAAATGGTAATCTTTAGAGATGTATGAAAATTGTGTGTGAATAGACCAATGAACCATCACTCGGAGCAGGCCTCTTCCAGCCGAATAATACAAGACGGTATTATTATTATTAATAATGTATTACAAACACTATGCATTATGTATGTAATTTAATCATAGCATCTAAACGTATAAACAACAGCAGAGGCACTCGCTAACTTTGCTGTGTGTGTGGTTATACATTTGCTTTTCCTCCTGTAGGGCCCCCCAAGGCCCTACAGGGCCTACAGCACTGCTCAGCTCGGGGATGGGTGCTGAGCTGCACTGCTCCGAACAGAGCAAACCTGGGGCTGGCACTGCAGCATGTGCTCAGGGCAGAGCAGCAAGGAGCGTTTTTCAGTGGGCAGTCAGATTGAAATATAGCTGTTTGTTTGCTTCTGTTTCAATCTTTTCAGCTAAAGCCGCCCGATCAGTAAACTGTACAAAGTAATTTCTAGCACGAAGCACAGACAGCACATGCAGACAATGGGAATCGTGAATTTCCACCAAGGAAGTCAGAAACAAGTTCCTAATAAACACACACTGTAGCTCAGATTGAGAGGAAAAATCAAGCGGAAGAAACGCCTTCTTGATTCCCCATTTGAATTCAGATCTCTGGTTCTTATCTCAGACTTTTCTCTGGCGTCAAAGAACTCAGCGAGATGAAGTTGCTGCTGATGATAGGGACAATCACTGATTGATCTTTCAAGATCTGATTTAGATTAGAGACCGTCGTATCTCTTTTTATAACTCTAATGGCTGTAACTTTGCTCCATCCGCACAGAGTGGTGCACTCAGCACAGAAACGGAGCTGTTTCAGAGCACAACAAGTCGCCCTTTATCCTTGCTTTGTCCCTTCCAGCACAGGGGGCTGTAAAAGGTTGTAAATCCAGAAATGCTTCCAGGTGAGCCAGACTGTTACCTCATTTGGACCTTCCCGGTGCCAAAGCGGAACTCATCACATACTTTTTTCCAATGAGAAAATGCTGCTTCTACACAGAAAAATTAATTCACTAAAGCTCTGCAAAGGAGCACAGCCAAAGGCAGCAGTGAGCACCCAGGGCAGGGAGCTGAACACCACCCCTCCTCCTTGCCAGCTTGCTTCTTCTCCAGCTCTGGGGTTACCTTGAAAGGTGCACTTCATGCCATTTCATTAACGTAAGTGGACATACCTGCTGCTGAAACATAGCAGTGTGGGCAAACCTTCAGCTAACGTGAGATTGCCTTCCCTTCCCTGTTGATTTCATTTTCTGTAGTTCTTATCTTTGTTCTCTACAAGGCAGCGCTGAAAATAACTTGCCTGACTTGTAACTGAGTCACTCAGAGCAGCTTTCTCCTTTGCCTTTGAAAAATAGGTGTAGCCCTGTGCAGTTAGCTGGCAGCATAACTCATGGCTATTTCTCCAGCTGAGCTCAAACGTGATTAACCCGGGTTGAGTTACACAAACAAGCACACGAACTAATCTCCAGCAGGTGGGTGGTTTCACTCCACCGTTCTTAGTAAGGGACAGTCCTCTCTGGTTGCAGAGCACTTGCAATATTGGGAATTTCTTTTATGAGAGCACTGAGAAGTCCTAAATGTAAGAAGGCCATTAAATCCCCACGTTTCTTGGGTATGAACACTTTAATTTCAAAATAAAGCTCCTCACTTAAAGCAATTTAAAGAGCTGCAACTAGTTAAAGCACTCGCTGACGAGCAGGGAAAACAAAGCACCAACACTGTGCAACAGCCCGTGTTGCAGCAGGCCCTGCAGTAATGCTGCTTATGCCCTCCTTTGGAAGATAAGATGTTATCTACTGCAGTGGGTTCCCTTCCTGGAACTCCAGAGCCAACACACCCCGTCAGGCTTCCAGAACCTGGTGGGCAGGAGGAGCAGGAGGATACCCACACCTCACCAGACAGGAGAAGAGCTTAATAAGCAAACACAGAAAGCATTTGGTTCTCAAACATCTTGGAGAGAGCTACTAAATGCATACGATGAAAATAGAAAAACCTCTACATCTCTTACTGGTTTCTTACTTCAAAAGCATCCAAAATGCTTCTCTGGTATAAAGAGCTGTATGAACTGATAAAAGACTGCCTGCTATGGGCTATGGAGTTGCCTAAAGATACATTTGCATGCGTATTTGTGGAAAAAAAAGTATCAGAAGAAGAGAGTTAAGGTCACAAGTACTCACAGTTAGAGGGATTCCCCGCACAGGGATCTGTTATTCTTGCTATAAAGAGGTATGAGGTGCTCCTCACAACTGCCCTGGTTGTATCTCAGCAAAACCTTAACCACGTGCAAGGTATGTCTGATGATGAGCTTAAATGCTCATGATTATGATCTTGTTTCATTTGCAAATAACAATTCCTTAAACTAATTGCACTAACACAGAGGAGAGCTGACCCCAGCTTTTCTAACAATCCATAGCAGTGACACCTTTAACGCATTTCACTTCAGCTGGCAAAGGCCATGCCCTGAGCTGCCCCACCCCAGGCAGCAGAGAAGCAGGGCTCTGAAGGGTGAAGAGGTGGTTTGAGGGCACAGCTGATTCAGTTTCGAAATCTAAATGCTCATAGCCAGAAAAAAAAAAGCAAAGCAGATGCTGAGTGAAGAAACTCAGGTACACAAATGTGGGCTGGAAGCGGAGCTCAGCACAGAGGTTAAGAGCACTGCATTGGATAAAAGGCAAAGTACATCAGCCAGCAGGAGCCAGCAGCAGATGGAAGACTTCCTCAGCAGCCAGCATGTGCTCTTTTTCAGGTGAAGATGCTGCTTTCCAGAATAGCCTACAAACAGAAGAAAAAAAAAAGAAATTCCAGGTTAAAATATGTAACTATAAAGGCAGAGTGCATTAAAAATGACAGCAGTGAGCAGGGCTGTGCAGGGCACAACACAGCAAAGTGCAGCACAGGAGCACCGACCTGCCCTGCATGCACTCCTGCAGGCACAGCGATGGGAGCACAGCACGTGGGGCATTTTGTTTAGTGCCTCATTTCTGGTGAGCAGATGTTTTCTGGGCATCACAGACTCCTGCTTTAATTTGCATTGTTAATAATGTGCAGCAGAAAACCCTGATTAACAAAATAATTAGCAAGCATTTAAAGTCTTTTTTTTTTTTTTTTTCTTTTTCTGGTTGAATCCTATAGCATCCTCTATTGCCTCAAAGGCAAACCACAAGCTCTAAGACATGAGACCCCAAGCAGCCAAGCAACATGCAGGGAATGATCTCTCCTCTCTTCCATGGGCCCTCCCAGCCCCTGGGGTCAGGATTTACTCAGAGCTGTCTGCTCGCAGCTTCTGGGATTCCCATCTCCAATCAATAGGAAAGTTCTGTAGGATGCACTCAAACTGCTTTACTGCTTAAACAGGCACGTGCAATAATGTGCTGACAAAAATGTATGGGGAAAATATTCTTCAGTATATTGTTCTGTGGAGAAAAGCATGATGGTAAAGGCAAGCATGTTTTATTTACCAGGTTGGCTCATTTTCAGAGCAGCTTTCTATAACAAACCAGTTTAATAATATTCTTGAAAGCAAGAAGGATACCTATAAAAAGGACCGGGACCTGTCTGTGAAACTTCTGCATTAAACTTTAATGGCAAGAGCAATAGCCTTAATGTATTGCACTTGACAAATTCTTTATTGCTTTTCTACCTACGCGTTGCACCAAAGCCAGGACCAAGAAGAGCACTGCCCAGCACCACAGGCAGCCACCCTCTGCCCCTGTCCTCAGCCGAGCAGTGTTTTCATCCACTGCATACTGCTCAATCCAAACGAGCTCGGGATGAGCTCCCCATATGGGCTTCAAGGGGACCCAGCTGCCCTATGCAGGTAGAAGTCTCAAGCCCGAGCCGTGCTCTACCCTGTACATAGTCAGACCTTGGCCGCACGTGGGGGCTCTTGAAATGAATGACCCATTCATTTCCCTCCATCCTTTCAGGTGGTCTTTGCTGGATCTAATAACTACTGAGCCTCCAGTCTATTGAAAATGCAATCTGTCTTCCAAGACTTTAAAGATTTTATCCACGTGCCCTCTATGCACAGAGTGCTACATGGAGACGAAAGGGATTTACTGCTGGGCGGTTTGAGTATAACACAGAGCCCACTAGGAATTTCAGATGAAAAACTATTTTTTAATAAGGCATGGTAATTTCTGCTCTTAATTTCCACTTTAATAATTTTATTTATGTATATTGCGTATCAATTTACAAATATTTACAACAATAATCATTGTTTTAATTACTTATAACCAACAATTACTTTAAGTAGTTTTTCTCTCCTCTCTTTTCCATTCTTCCCTCCTTAAATCTCTGTGGTGCACATAATGAAGGAGCATGCCTTGCCTGAGGCTGCTCAGAAGGAACTCAGGGCTGCATTTCTATTACTGGCTGCTGTGCATGTTTGTAGCAGTGCCTGAGAAAGATCAGAAATCTCTCTGCCATTGGCCACTTGGGTTCCCAGAACCATACATGAGCACTTCTGGTTGCAGCCCCTGCCCATCCGTCAAGCACCTTGCTGTCCTTATGGTGTGTGTCTGGGGTCCCACAGCTCCCATCTTCCCAGGGGTTTTTATTTTCCTTCAGACTCCGCCCTAGAGAAGGTAGTGTGAAATGCCACGATCCCAAATCGCCTTTACTACTCCACAGTGCTGTAAACGGCTGGAATCTACACAGTGACCCTAAGGGAGGTAGGTACCTGCACCCTATCAAACTGAAGTGAGTCTGAGACACCGCTGCTCTCACTTAAAGGAAGAGTGCAGTGCTGCTGAATTCCCAAATATTTCAGAGCACAGCCAGCAATATGACTTTGTCAATGAGTAACCTGCAAGGGGAAGGGCAAGGCAAAGCCTGTGTGTTCAGGTGGAATTTAAAGCACACAGAAACCACTTGCAGAGCAACTGGGAAGGCTGAGCCAGGTACCAGGATGTGCATACAGACAGAGGAATCCAGCAAAGGTCAGAGAAATGAGAGAGGCCTGCACAGGAGATGACTTATGTTACAAGTCCCAAACCACTTGGTAGTTTTGTGCCATGTTTAGATGGCTGACAGAGGGGACCAAGCCACGATTAGCCACTTCTTTCTACAAGAAGAAAATCCAAGAGCCCTCTCCCTGCTTAGCAAAACAGCTGCTGTTCCCATCCAGCTACCCGAGCCCCACTTGCAGCCCTGCTGCTCTGTCACCAGAGCTTCAGCTTCCACCTCCAGCCCTTCTTGCTGCATCTCCTGCACATCTGCTCACAGCCGTACCTGCGCCAGCCCAGCAGCGCCAGCCCAGCAGCGCCAGCCCAGCAGTGCTGCCCAGCAGTGCTAGCCCAGCAGTGCTGCCCAGCAGTGCTAGCCCAGCAGCACCCCGACCCCTCTGCTCGCAGCCCAGCAGAGATGTTGGGCTGGAAGTCATCAGCCACGGCTGCACACCAGGGCCAGGCGGTGTTTACCTAATCTGCAGACCAGGCACATCCACTCAGGGAGAAAAAAAGAAAATCACAGGCAATTTGTCAGAGCATTAGCTGATAATTCAGACAGAAATGTTAGATCTTGAGGCACAGCTTGGGGCTGCAGGGGAAACGTTATTGACTCTGACAGATCCCTGATGACATATCCACCCCCTCTGCAGGGGCAAGGCTACATTTAGACACACTTAAGTTTTCATTCAAATTCAAGATTAACACAGCAAGTGGACAGTGGGGAAAGAAAGTGAGAAAAGGTTAGGGGAGGAAGAGGGAGCTTGCTTTGTTGGGTTCTGGCTTTTCTTCCCAACTCTGTAATTGTGGCCTAATTGTTTCCTTTAAAATTCATTGAGCTCACCATGGTAATTATTACACAAGCTTAGAAATAAATATTCCTTCCTCTCTGAGACAGCCATTCCTGCCAACTTAATGCCACCTCTTTGCTGTGATAGCTCTGAGTGCAAACTTGGGCAACGCCAAATTCTTCTGAGACTGGATCAAACGTTTCAGAGGTCTCCTCCATCCCCTCCTGCTTCCCAGCCCGCTGCACTCATTCATTGTCTCCAGCAGAGATCTGAAGTGCCTTCAGGTTATTTCTTTTCTTGCTTTGTGTATTGGTGGCAGTCAGCACAAAGCTGTCCTGAGCCTTCAGTGACAGCTGTTAAGCAGCAAATAATAGTAATAATTGGAGCATATCTAATTAGACAGCAGTTTTCAGATTTGGGTGCCTAAGGAGGTGCACTGTCATTCAGCATGACTCTGCTCCTCACTCACTTGAGTTCCCTTGGAAATGCCACACGTGCAGTTATACTTAAGCTCATCTGTGCATACGGTCTACTTTTTAAAAACAAAGTTTGCCGCCAGTTTGCCCAAACTGAGCCTGGTTAACAACACGACTCTGCAAACCACAGCACAGCCTGAACCGGATCTGCTGCACGTTGGCTGTGGTAGCACCACGAGCACCCTGCCCTCCGCAGCAGTCCTGCCCGACCATTAGGCTACACGGCCATCCAGACTGCATTCCCATTGACTTTGGGAATGCTGTAGAGGATTTGACTAAGAGATGCTTGTCTTCTAGCAGGGGACCAGACCCAGCTGCTCTAGTGGCTATTTGTGTGTTTCTAATGGCATAAAGACTCTGCTGAAGCAAGCACAAGTGCTCCCAAAGCATCGTATACCCAATGAATCAGGGCCACGACGGGCAAGAGGGAACCAGGATCCCATTTAATCCTGGACATGTGCAATAATTTAAAGAAGACCCTCTCACACTTGAGCTAGCATGCAGGATGCAGCTGTTAACTTTCAGCATGCTAAAGGCCAAAGACAATGAAAGATCCAGACACCATGGAGGTTAAATCAGTGCATCATTTGACAGGGAACTGTGAGCCATTAACCTTTCCACTGGCACTCAGAGCGAAGAGCTGGAAGATAAACACGTTGGGTAGGAAACAAATTGGTTCATTCGAATGCTATTAATGTGTGTGCCCTTGGAGGCCACATTTATGCTTTTGGAAAATTACACATTCATGCATAATGAAGTGAGATATAGCTCACCGATTACCAACGGGGTGCAGAGCCCACGATAAGGATTTATAGCAGGTGCCTAATTCTCTAACCATTTGCAAATTAAGTATTTACAAGCGTAATGCTGGCTATTTTATTGCCAGTTTAAGTTACCATCATTTCAGCTTTTTATTTTGCACTGAAACTGAACTGAGCATTTAATATCCATGACGTGTAATTTATTGAAGTGTAATTTGGTGATGTTATAGTGGGAATTTGGGCAGTACCTAGAGATCCTAATTGTGACACAGCTACACATAAACACAGGAAGAAATCTATGTCCTGAACAACTTGTTCTCAACTGCTGAGACAGATAAAGACTGTGATGCACACTGCAGAGGAAGGAAACCCGGTAAAGAAATTAAAAGGCTTGTTAACGCCTCGTGAAGTGTTGGTCATAGTTAGTAATAGATAAATAAATAAATAAAAATCCAGGCCTCCTACCCCTGACAATTCACTTTTTAGGGCAAAAAAGTAGATTTTTTACCTGCTCATGGATTCTGAGCAAATCCAGCCAGATGAGCAGCTCCCCGTGCTGCATACTGCTCTTTGTACCTGGGGCACTCATTCATTCCCCACTAGACCATGGGGTTTGTATTGTTTAACATGTTCTTCATACTGCACCATGCACAGGTCAGTGCGTACCCCAAAGAGCTGCCAGCACCCAACAAACCTGGCTTGCTGTCTTTAACACTCGCCCTCCCCCACCGCCATCACAGGTGCTGCAGCCTGGCTGGGATGCGGGCATGGGCTGCTTGGGTTGGAAGGAACCCAAATCCACCCTGCTCCGTCTGCTGCCAAAGGAGAACACGGACGAATGGCTGAGTTTCAGCCGTGGAATGGCTCCCAGGAGGAGGGATGGGTGACACGATTTACACCAGTGCTCTCCTCCAGGTGGAGAAAGCATGTCTGTTTTTCTCAAAGGGAAGAGCACAGTCCCCTCCCTGCCCCAGCCTCATGCTCACCTGCCTCCTCCTGCTCTGGGTCTGCTGGCCAGCCCTGAGGCTGGAAGGTAAAGCGTCTCCCTTCCTCATCCCTCCCACATTATTAAGCTTACAGTTTAGAATGTGAGGAAAAGAAAAGATGCCTCACTCATTACAAATGTGGCTTTGAACCAGCCTGAAGTGTTATTCCAGGATTCCAATAACGAAACACACAAAGGCCGGCGTTTCTTTGCTCTGCAGCAGGAGAGACGTCTGCATGCAACAGACCATGGTGTGGTCAGAGCAGAGCTCTTCCTGCAGCTCCCAGCTCAGCCCCGAGTCCTGGCAGGAGCCACGTGCCATTAGGTGTGTGCAAAATGATATTGCTTTGGATTTCTTGGATGCAGGTCAACCTGAGGAGCATGAACTGTTTTGTACCACTTCTCTGCATTCTGCTACTGAAATCTCCCACCAGTTTCCCTTCACTAATATAGCAAAAAATATTCTTCCTTCCTGATTTTCTGCAAGTATCAGGCACAGACAGCAAAAGCAGAAAGCTCTTTAAGCCGGCCAGTGTAATTCCCCACTGTAATAAGCAAATTAACTTAAGGGTTATGACCTAAAGAAGCGGAACTTGCAATATCTTGCATTATAAGTGTCTCTTGGCCCAGTCCCCTCTCAGACCACAGCAAAATACTGATGGCTTTCTGGCACTGCCCTGACCCACATGAAAGGAGCAGGTCAGAGTCTGTTGTGCGTAAATGAAGGTCCCGTGAATCAAGATCCAACACTTTGCCTACCAGAGGGTTTCTAAGATGAGACTCAACTAATCCAGATGAATTCATGCCATATCCTGGCAGCCAATAAACCCATTTTGTATTTCTGGTCTGCTGTAGAACGGATAAAATGATATCATTATGGGAAAACTGCTAATGCACAGTGGTTCAAGAAAAAGGAGAGAATGGGAAGAAACCACACTGGACTGGAACAACTACCAAGTACTGAAGCTGTTTTCTGGCCAACACTTACTGAGAATCTATTTTCAAATGTAGAAGGAGAAGCTGTTAATAATTGGTGAGTTAGCCCTGATGCTAAGTACTGCGTGTAAGTTTAGAACAATTGACATTTGCAAAGGTTAAAATAGGAGATTCTTCATCCATAAGATGCTACTTCTGTGTCTTCCGGAGATGCTGAATGAAAGGCACATAGCTACAATGACAGATCTACAAGAGCTGTTAACACTAGGACAGCATTTGAAAGCTCTTGTTTTCCTGCAGAAAGCTAAGTGGGGAAACACACACAGGTCTCTAATTGTTTTCCTTAAACCAATAATGCCGTCTTTCCTTTCACTCTCTCGAATTTCTTGAATTTGAGTTGATTTGGGTGACAAAGTGAGCAGGTCAAGGCTGCATTACTTTGAAAATCCCATCCTTTATCTGAGGTTGAAGCAATCACAGGAAAACAAGTGGAGAGACAGAAGACACAACTGCTGTTCCACTCCTTCAAGACCAAAACATGTCTCCATCCTCTAACACAACGCTCACTGACAATTAGCTGACCTCACGCACCTTCCCATATTGATTCGACACGAAGCATGTAATTCCTTTTTTTTAATCTTTTTTTTTTTTTATTTTCTTTTTTTTTGTATTTTATTATTTTTTTTTCCTTTTTTTTTGTGCAGTGCACCCACAAAAGCTCCCAACGCTCTGCCAGTGCCGTCCCACGCAACGCGCACGATTCCAACACGCACCCAATGAGACTTCAGCACTGCTGACAACACGGCGCTCCTCCCCTCTGGCTGCAGAATGATGGACAAAACCTGCACCCATGCCAAGCTGCCCCACACCACGGCTGGGGGTGCTCAGGAGATGAGCAGACAGTCCTCAGCCCACGCCAGGCTTGCGACAGCAGAATTACATCCCTTAATTACGACCACCCCTGCTCCCCAAATGTTCACGTTTTTTCCAGTTACTAAATAAGTTAATCACTTCATGAACAAGGAAATCTGCAGATGCCTTTGAGGCTTTGTTAACATAGTGCCTAAGCCAGCTTTACACTCTCTTCTAATCCTCTTTAAGACACTATGAGGCAGTGAAGTAGCCTATAATCAGTTTTTAAGGTTATAGACAATATCCCCACTCAAGCTGGTTGCCTAGAGCAACAGTGCAGGAACTGAACACTAGCAATGAGATTGGATTACTTGCCTTGTTTATTCATCCATATATATTTATCCTCTGCTCTGCCTACAGCAGAAGCAGGGATTTTGCAGCCTGTGCCATACGTGTCTGCATGGGGAGCGGAATTTATGTAAATAAATGCAGACAGGCTTCACAAATTAATCTCTTTCCATTTCTGGTTCTTTCCCTTCCCTCCCTACCTCAGCACCTGGAAGCTCAGAGCCCTCCCAGGACAGCAGCGTGCCCTGCCAGCAGCTCAGCTCTGCACGGAGCTGGGAAGCCATCGTTCCTGAGTGCCAGAGCCCCCAGTGCACAGCGAGCGGGCACAGGGCCACAGCTGGGGCTGCCAACTCACCTTCACTACGGATCTGCCCCACTCTGACCTCCGGGAACCCCCAGCTACTATTTGCATAAAGGAAATTGGAAGCAAATTGTCACTGCAATCCAGTGAGGAATTCAGACCATTTCCCTGTTTCTCTCCATTACAAGAACTTGGTCTTCCCTTGAACAGCTGGGCTTTCCCTCTGGCCAAAACCCACTCCCCTTTTGCTTCTGAAGTTTAAGCACAGTTCCACCAGAGTCAGAACAACATGACCACCCATTCTTGACTGCAGTGGCTCTTCTTTAGAAGCTAACTTGTACAAAAAACCCTCTACAGATGGTAGAGCTACACACGGCACTGATACCAATGCAGTCAGCGACAGCTGAAAGATTACCAACAAACTTCAGGGTGGCAGATGGCCAAGGAGCCATTCCAGAAGCATGCAGGACAGCAGCAGTGTGCCTGCCTCCCCACAGCCCTGATGTGCAGAGCAGCCCGCCAGAAGGTCAACCCAGGGCTGCTCCCAGGAAGTCCTCCTACTCCTGCAAGGACACATCCCTGTGGGGTTTTGGTATCTCCTTAAATAGCTTTGGAAATGGCACGGTGCACAGAAGCAGCACACTCTAAGGCTTCCATGCTTCCACTTACCTGAGCCCTCTTGGAGTTCACACCTTCTGCATCAAACTTAGCCTGTCCCTCCTATGCACAGGCCAAACCACTTTATGGAGATTTCTCTAACCCCAGCACATACGAAATTCAAAATTGGTCATTAAATGTAAGTCTGAAAACATCATCTTGACCTCTCCCATTCCAAACCTTGCCCGGAGCTTGGCTGCATTCGGTGACCTCTGCTGTGCACTGGATGTCACTTATCAGAGCAGTCTGAAGAGAAAACAGAAATCACCTGATTTCCTCCCACAGTCAGAGCACCACATCCCTGTGCAGCCCCGTGACAGGACAGCTATGCTTTATTACCCAGCAGCTTGCAGCCATTGAGGAGAGAGGGTCTGTAGGAAGGTGGGGCTGAGGACCAAGTCCCAGGGGAACCGCCAAGCATTTCTCAATGTAATCTGGGACGTGTCACTTTGTAACTCATTTCCTCACTAGGAGAGTGGTGTATTCCTTCAAGGAAAGAGATTAGGGGCTTGACAGATAATAAATTTACCAAGAAACCTAGTTTTAAGGATATCTAACTGAACGGCAGGTGAACTGGGTGAATGGCAGTCTCTGAAGCATAGAGGGTGAGGGACAGGAAGGCTGCTGCTGAGAGGGGAACCTAAAGGAGAAGTGTTTTTTCCTTGCGCTGAAAGCCACCAAAGTTAATCGGAAAGAGGAAACCAGGCGTTAAATAACCCCAAATCAAAACTGAAAGTTTCATTTTGGATCCAACCTGACGCTTCAGGCTGACCCAGAATGAAAGTTTTGTGGTTTTCATTTCACTGACAAAAAAAAAAAAAAAAAACAACCACCAAAAACACAGCCCGACAACAAAACGCTCAAACGGACACGAGCCTTTTCCCCCACGGCTCCCACCGGGAAGCTCGCTTTGGTTTCGCAGAGCAGACGGGTCGTCCCTTCTTCTTCCCTGCGCTGCCCAGGGCCGCAGGTCCCTGCAGGTGGCACTGCAGGAGCGCCCTGCCCGCGCCATCGCCTCCTGCCCTACTTTCTGCCAGAGAAATTATTTATCGTCGGGATTGCCAACGCTTAATAAACATCCCTCCAAGAATAAATTTGTTTATCTAAGGTATTTTATTATGCCGCCTCAGATAAAAGAGAAGGGAAAAAGAAATCCTCCCTAGAATATTTCTGACTGAGCAAACAGTGGCGGAGCGGTGTCCTTGAGCGCGGCGTTCAAAGGGGAGGGCTGTCAGAAGCCATTCCGGCTTTTAAGGAATGAGTTATCCCTCAAATGAACAAAAAGAGGTGGTGGCGTAGGCCCTGGCCATTGATCCGGTGCGACAGGGACAGATTTAGGGCCCTCGGAGCACTTTTTGGAGGCTGTCCACCTCACCTCCTGCTGCCACCCCAGCCAGGCGGCGGGGGGAGGAGGGGAGCGGTTTGAATTCAGGTTGTGCAGGTTCAAGCAGCAGCACATGACAGCAGGTCATAGAAAATCAGGTCTGCTGTCACTCAATCCCAGGGCAGCCGCTCACAGGGTGTGCTGCTGAGCAGGGCGAGCTGCTCCCCGCTCCACCGAGCATCGCAGTGCACAGCTGGGTGCTGGCACGGGCAGCCCTGGGCTGTGAGGAGATAATTCACTGAAAGGAATGCTCATTAGGAGCAGGAAGCCTGGCAGTTGGGTTTCTTATCCTAAATACAAGGTTTGCAGCGGTATAAATAATGCGCGTCAATTGCCAGCATCCTGAAAATTAGTTAAAGTAGGTTAGGAAAAAAACAAATCTCATTCCAGTGCTCTCCATTCAAAAAGAGTTAGCTGCTCACAGCGGGCCGGTACAGGAAGAGGGGACAGTAGTTAAAAACCTCACCTGCTGTCACATGAGACCATGTCAGCAAGAGACAGAGCCTTCTCCCAGCTCTTGGGCCCAACCCTTTGGTGTCTCCTCCCAGCAGCGTGGCACTGCCCTGCCTGTCACACGGATGGCACACCTCACATCTTGGCTCAGAGCAGGTCGCCCAAACACATGCCTGGCCCCTTCTTCAAGAGGACACCTGCAGAAGGTGGCAGAGCAACCGTTTGCACACCAAGGGCTGTAGGAAGCACACGCTGCCCCGTGTGATGCAGGCTGTCACCTCGGGCACTGAGGTCATCCTCCCGGAGGGCTCCTGATAGCTGTGCTGTGACAGCCTCCCAGATCTGATCCTTGAGCGACTTGTAGTGAGCAGAGCTGACTGTGCCTTTTTTGAAGTCAAAGAGCAGAGGCCTCATTCCATCCCCTTCCTCTCCAAGGACAGCTTCCCTTCCTCCAGCCACTGGTGCAGGGGTGACAGGCAGCTCTGAGCAGTGCCAGCACAAGATCTATCCAGTACTTACATCCTGGAGACAAAGATGCTGCATAAAGGTTTGTTCTGGCCTATGCACAGAGCGTAGTATCAGAGATTACATGGGAGATCACAGCTGGAGGAACGATAAGAGCAGTTGATGAGGGCTACCAGCCTCTCACTGGATCCCTTGAACCTACAGGTCGCCCACCTCCTTGACAAAGGAAAGCAGCCCTTTTTCCTCCATTCACCACCCCTGCTGAACACACAAGCTGCCCCTAGAAATGGGATCGTGAAGGGCAGCTCTGGGGATGGAGGAAAACCTTCACTGAATTTGTGCTTCAGCCTCCAGAGCTCTGAAAGTTGCCCAGAAGTGGCCATGTACTCCTTCAGCATCTGCAAGGAGGTGAGCACCCAGCTCCATCCATCTGGGGACTGCCGGCCCAGCACTGTGCCCCAGGTGCTGCAAAGCCAGAGCGTGAGGTGCCAGCGGCCAGGCAGGGAAATGCCCCGGCTGGGCCAGGCAGGCACAGAGGATCACAGCTGGAACAACACTCCCACCATGGAAAGGCAAGAGGCGGGCATGGAACTCACCAGGGCTCACCCTCTTCAGTGTTTTCAACCAATTTAATCTCTGTTTCCTGGCAAATGCTGTCACCTGGAGTGTTCAGTGCACTGAACATTGCTGCCAGGAGCTTACTTCACTTTCCAGATATTGCTGCTCGAGCGCAACCAACCTACAGCCTAACCGAATCTGGTAGGATGAAGCTTTCTGAGTTTCCCATCTTCACCAACAGTGCCCCGAGCCCCCCAGCAGATACAATTGGTGTGCTGGAGGCCAGTGGCTCTCTGACTAATCACAAGCAATTTCATTACCAGCAGCAATTCCAGCCATGAGTCCCCCCTCGGATCCATCCAAATTCCAGTTCCCACTGAACTGCCCCCCCCCAGCTGCAAACTTCTCCCTAATCTAATAATTCCACCAGCAATAAACACAGTAATGCTGGTAGAACGCTTCTCACTGAGCTCCTCTGTGCACGTCGGCGGTGATCTCTGCACAACAGTTACAGTAAAAAGAATTTCTGGAAAAAATATAGTTTTAAAAACCCTCCTTCTTTATTCATTTAATGTTGATCACCGTGGCTGACTTCCAGCTCCTCTCTCAAAGTGTATAGGCCTTTAGAAAACATCAGATATAATGAAAAATGGTCCCCAAGGAAAGATAAGCACTAAGCCAGCGATTTTCTCAAATAATCACTGTATGCATGAGAGCATTTATCATCCGCATATGGCACCAAACCTTTCACTCCTGCAGGACCACGAATGTCTCTGCAGAAGTTCTCAAGGAAGGAACACCTATCCAAACACACAGGACAGCCCTGTCTGCTCCACCAAGCGAGAACACGCCTTCAGCACAGTGGCTGCTAAATCTGTCAGCACTACAGGAATTAAAAGTTCTGATTCCACTGCAGCTGGGTTCTCCAGAGAGCAAAATCCTTACGGCATGTGAAGCAATTTGACTTGGAAAATACAGAAACATCTCCATCTGGCTTCCTGTCTGTCCTGATCCAAACTTTGGATGCCATTCAAGAACATATCAGGGACACAGAAAGCCTCTGGAGCTGCCTCCTTCACATCGAAACAAAGCATCCATTTAATACATAACACTTCCACTGCAGATCTGAGAAGTAAAACATTTTTTCCGTGTTACTTCCAGAGTGACACTGGTGTTAACATACCTGCTAACACAAGTCCCTAGCCCATCAGCCACACTAACGTAAGGCACTGCAGGGCTGCTGCAAACCATTAGCTAACACCGACCGGAACACCAAGACAGCAAGGAGTGTGGCTGCAGACAAGCATCTGCTTTAGCTCTTCAGCCGAGTCAAGCTCCTGAGATGAGCAAGGCAAAGGCTGCGTTAGGATGTGTTTACTAACTCCCCTAGATGTTTAGATTAGTCCTGAACACTGCGCACTTTGTATCCTCTGAGTGAGCTGCACCTCGTTTCACATGGCTTACATCACGGGGCAGAGCTCCCCAGCTCAAACACAACCTTCGGTGCCAGGGGGTTTCCGTCGGGATGGGGACCTTGCCTGTGTCTCACTTCTGGATGGCACTCAGCATAATGGAGCCTTTGTCCGAACAGGAGCTGTCCCTGAGGAGGAAAGCACCTGGGTTGCATCCCAGGAGGCTGCGCTGCATTCCCAGCTATGCCAAGCCTTCCTGGTGGCTGGGAGTACCTACATGGCTCTGCTGTTTCCCTGTACAATAGCAACAGCAATTCCTTCCGTGTCCTCTGCCCATTTCATGTAAAACAGAGCTGTGCGTGGCAAAAAGCATCTCTCATAATGGCTACTTACAGCACCTGGAATAATTCACTTTTCCCACTTTACTGTTGAGATGCTTTTAAGAGAAAGCTGAGTTCATTTTCCACTTAAGAGAGAGGTCTCTCATCACAGAATAGTAAAGCTTTGTAATGAATGTGCTTCCTATGTTATTTTATAAAAACAGTGTTTGGGGAAATTCATATAACTTAAATACATGTATTAAAACGCCATTCATACACCACTTTGCGACAGGTTCAAAAGCAGAGACTGCAGCACTGAGACCAGGTACATTTCATAGCAAAGACTGTATGTAGCAGAGCTGTAATCAGAAGAATCCACCTAATTTTGTGAGATTTAGAACAGAGCATGGCTTGCCTTCTGCAAGTAAAGAAAAAACAAACCCGGCTTACACTGCAGTGCTCCCCACTCCCAAACAGCCACTGTAAGCACTTGTTTTTCATCTTTTTTCCCTTATCTGCTTAGGAAACCTAGTTTGAATTTCTGATTTACGGTGGTCAAGAACAGGGTTGGTTTGGGGTTTGTTTTTTTTTCTTAAGCAGAACAAATAAAACACTGATAGGAAACTTGCTCCGTTAGCAAAGCCTCCCAGCCAGCCGGGGTGCAGGACGGCTCTGGGCTCACTGCAGCCCGGCTGCCTCGCACGCCCCTACACTGCTTGCTATTGAGTACAGTAATTACACTGCTTCCTTCCCATCTGGGATCCCGTCCAAAGACATTTGACAAAGTAACAATGCATTCTCTATTCGCTCTCTTCAGAACAGAATAGGACTGTCTAGTTTAAGTGGGCTCCCAGCCAGAAGAAGGTCAATCATAACAAAGCACTGACATTAAGATAAAGGCTAAAGCTGCGCTCCATGAAAAGTATCCAACTTCTGACAGTTGGAACTTGAGCGACAAGTTTGTGCTGGGGGTGTTCCATGTACTCAGCTTTTATAATTTGGGCAGTGTTCGATTTCACATTTGTGTTTATTTACTGCAAACCACAGAATTGCCCTCCAGGTTTTCTCAATTTTCCGTGAAGAAAAATACAATGTTCTCTTGCATTGAAGTAAACAAAGTTGGTTTTAGCATACACTTTAAACAAAACATTGGTTTTTAAGGCTGCCAGTGGCTCGGCTTGTTTACAGTTTGCGGTCTGAGGCATTTTCCCTGTGGTTCTCTATATGGTAATTTTGCAGTAGAAAATAGTTGGCATTGTCTGGTCTCCTTTTTTGGTGATGTTTGCAAAGCAAGCTATCTCAGATAGAGCTGTAAGGATGAGAATACGTTCTCAGCTATCAAACATACAGATTTCAACTGTTCCTTTTATTTCGGTCCTTTCCCCCTTTGACATGTGGTTCATACCCCTCATGTTTCCCCTCTGCGCTTTGATCCACACTCCCATTCCTATCAGTTCTCCAACGAGTCTCTGATACCTCACTAGTATCCTCTGGAGTACCTATTTGAAGCTCTGCTGCTTCTCATCTTTTGGTATGGCTCTCTCTCCATAGTTGAGCATTTTTTGCTCTTTCAGTGCAGGATTAGATAACCCTGCTCGGTTAGCTTTCTATCCACTCCAATGCAATGAGTTTCAAATTGAGATCTAAGAAGGAAAGACAGTTATAAGTTTAAGACCATAGACAGGGGCTGGGGAGGTTCATATGCTCTACTTTCCCATCTGACTTTGTGTATATCACTTGATGGCACCATGCTTCCATTCCCATCTATAAAAGAGGAAAAAACTTTTCCCTTCCCTTCCCTTTCCCCTTCCCTTTTCCTTTTCAGAAGGCAGAGGGGGTTATACAAAGCCAAGCACAGCAGAGCCCAGGGGTGATCTGGGGTTTCTAGCTGCTAGTGCAATAAAGTTAACACACTGCTTGCAGAGCATCCTTCCACTGCTGCTATGTAGCTGTTATATTTTCAGATAAACAGTCTTGCAGACAGACGGAGCCTGCGTCAAGTTAAAATGTTCATGAAGAACGCCCTCACTGGTTACCACGCTGTCACTATCCTCCTGTTGCCAAAAGAGCTTCTATTAAGAATGAGAACATATTTTTGAAAGATGAGAAGATTTTGTGATGCACAATGCACCAGCCAAAATATTTAATCATATTTAATATGTGCCTTAGTCAAAAATTCCATCGCTGCCTCTCACATAATCTGCATGAAGCACTGCCCTGCCCCGGGCTCTACATTGCCCAGCACTTTTCTGCTCTGTAGTTGGTAAAGGAAGAGTGAACATCTCTCCATGACGCTCAGACACACTCAGGCCCACACTGCTCCAAAGCTCAGGGGTGGGCTGCAGCCGCTGTCCTGCCCAAGGGCTGCGGATAAGCACGGAAACACCAGCAGCTCCCGGAGCTCCCAGCACAGCAGCGGCGTCGACGCTTACGGACATCTCTGCTGCCCCTTAGCATTTCTCCCTCAGAGTATTTTAGGGTCTGGTGCTCAAACCAAAGGTTCAAAGCAGAGAAGCACTGCTTCTCATGACAACGCAGGAGAAAGCCCAAAGCTTCCAGGCACAGGATCTGCTCAGACCTGTCAGATGAAGATGTCTGTGTGAGCTTATCAGTTTTCTGCCATCAGCTGAGTGCAGGACAGAACGTTTTCCCACAGATCTTGTGTATTTCATAGCCATAAACCTCTGCACTAGTAATTCATTCTCAATAATTCATTCCTCCCCCTTCCTGTAAATCTAGAACTATTCATTCAAGGCACATATGTTGTGGGAGGAGAAAAGAGAGGAGAGGAGGATGAGCACAACTTGCTCTGGGGTAGCAGACAACACCAGGAACAGCAGACTCAGAGAGATGCACACTTCTGTCTCACATCCGACCCCCATCCCTACTCCTAATCCCATCCCCACCCCCATCACCACCCACAGCTGTCTCACAGCCTGCTGTAGCACCAGCACTAGCAGCTCCCTGTTCACCTGCAAGTAGACACAAGTCACTCCTGCACTAACAGAAAGCCCTAGTGACAGCATGGGCAACATGCTGCTGGAGAAATGAATGGTCCAGCACTAAGGAGGCTGCACTGCTGCCCTGGGTGGCTGCACTGCTGCCTGCTGCTGCTAGGAGCGTTAAACTGGTTGCATTTGTCAGAACTGAAATTATCTTGCACACATTCTCAAAGTTGTCTTAATTTGCTAAATTCTACAGTTCAACCTAGATTACCCGAACTTCAATTATCCCAAGCTCCCCGGTATTCAAAACAGGGTCAAGTCTCTTGACATCCATTAAGTACATCAAAAATTCCCTCAGTTATCAGAGTCCTCATTTATATGAACGTATTCCATATCCCCAGTGCTTTTTCTATAATTGAGGCTGAGTGTCAGTCAGGTTTTGATTTCAGGATATTTTGACTAATAATTGAAATTGCCAGAGAGAGCGATTATCTCACTTTATTTTTGCCTCTTTCTTTTTTCTTTTGTGGAATCTATTTTATTGAACGTTCCAATTCAAAGCCGAGGATTGAACTTTCTGCAGCTAAACAGACACTTTGCTTGCAACGGGCAAGACAGGATTTCACTGGATATAAATCCGAATGTAACTATAGTGAAAATCAACAGCTAAAAATCAATTAATACAGAATTCAAATGCCTACGAAATGTGAGGCTCACATAAATACTGCAAGCCAACTGCCTTGTATCACAACTTATTAAAATTTACCTTCCCTCCTTATTTAATTAAAGGAAGGTACATTGAGATCAGTATAGGTAAAACAAAGTGTAAGTTTGGAAGGGAATTCCAATGTTTTCAGCTGTTTTATCATTTCAGCACTGCAAACACTGTGCATAATGAACGAGCTGCAGACAGCGAGGTGGAGGCACAGCTCTGCATGGCTCTGCTGTCACTGTGCGCATTGCAGCCACTGGCAATGCATGTGGAAGCACAAACATTGCACACTGGGTAGGATGCTGCCCTTCATGCATGTCATGTGTCTGTCCACTTAAGCAAGTCTGCACGTGCAAAACACAAACAATTCATCACAGAACCACAGAGTATCCCAGGCTGGGAGGGAGCCAAGAGGATCATGGCGTCCAAGAGGCTGAGGATGATCATGGCATTGTGCAGGGCCTAGCATGGAACACCTGAATACCAACTCTTTATATAAAGAAGCATAATCTGAAGTGCTGATAGACAATGAACGGCTGCACTGACCAATGGTCAGTCACAGCTCCGGGTCAGGTCACAGGCTGAAGATCCCAGAGGTGGCTCAGACACGCTCCCTTCCCCTACCTGCTCACCCAATGCTTACAGCACACACACTGCCTTATCCATAAATGTCAATAATGTTTTTAATGGGTTATTACTCCTTCCTCACTGGAGCCTTCAGAAGGGAGCTTAAGCATTTGGTGAGCAAAAGGTTACTGTAATTACAGGCACGGAACTGTGCTTTGGAAACAGCTTTTTTAGTACATGCTGTGTGCATGCAAAAAATTTCCTCGGCAAACTGGACTGTAACCCTGGATGCTAACTGGTATGTGTGAATGTACACATCTGTGCACTTCTCAGCTACCTGTGAGCTTCAGCACAAGCCTGCAGGAGAGGCACTGCGTCGCAGTGTGAACTGATTTGATCTGCAGAGCGCAGACTGGAGGTGGCTGCACAACACGACAGAGCATGTCAGCATCTCTCTCATCCTGATGCTCATTACTGGTTAGTCCTGTCTGTATCCACATGGAGAAGGGATGCTGAGAGCTGAGGAGCAACACTGTGCAATTTGCAGCAGCATGGGCTGTCCTTCTCTTGCAGCAATCCCAGTCAGAGCTCAATGACAGCCCTGGGAACGGTCTCGTTAGTGTTCCAGAAAAGGTGTATTCTGTTTGCTTACAAAACCTTGGGTTAAAAATGGCCGCCTCATCTGAGCCAAGATCCTCGGGATAGTAAATTTGTTCGCTCTGTGGGAAGACAGCTTATCCTTCAGTGTAAAAGAGGAAAGAACAAAATGCTTGGACCGAGAAAGGAAGCAATAAAAGTAGAGTATTAACAGCAACAATAAAACACAAGCAGA
Organism: Pavo muticus; assembly: GCA_016647715.1. Classification (NCBI taxonomy): domain Eukaryota; kingdom Metazoa; phylum Chordata; class Aves; order Galliformes; family Phasianidae; genus Pavo; species Pavo muticus. The sequence continues at coordinate 1,001,142 of JACDJE010000004.1, read as the reverse complement.
AGTCAAAGGAAGGTTGAAAAGCACCTCAGGGAGGGAGCCAGGCCCAGGAAGTTTGGGGAAGGAGGAAAAAGGACTGAATGTACCCTTGTAACAACCAGATCCTCTTAAACAGCATCAACCAACATCAGAAGGGGCTGTAACATCCCCTGCTCCTCAGGATCAGGATAGAGAGCTGTCTTTCAGAGTCTTCTATAGATGCAATTACTGTATTTCTTTAAAAAAATACACTTTAAAGAAAATAAGGACGTATTCAGAAATTACAGGAAGGTCCATGAAGAGGATCCCAGAGCAGCATTTGCAAATTCATTTCTTCAAAAGAACCTGGGAAGAAGATGGTGGTATCCTGAGGAGTCAACCCTGCACTCTGGGAGGAGGAAACACCAGAAATTAAGTTCTCATGAAGGTTCAGTGGCTGAGAATCCAGGTGTCTGCCTCCATCACGCACCCAAAGTCATACATGTCCAAAAAGCAAATGTCAGTGAATTTTCACAAGCACCGTGCCTCACATTTGAGACAACACAACACACTCCTCACTCTCAGGGTAAAGAAGCCTCCTGGACCATTTCCAACACTATGCCAGCAGGGCAATCCCAATCTGCCCCTTCAAGTTGGAAAACACCCTTGCACTCAACAGCACTTGACCAGAGAAGGAATACAGACCTGGAGCCTGGCAGACAGCAAATCACTGAATACAGATTGAGGCAGGGTGGCCGGGAGGAAGGGATACTTTCCTCTACCTTAGGTCAGCGCTCAGAGCGTAGCCCTGATAAAGCTGAAGCTATCTCCAATTGCCTGCCTTCAGAGGCTTTATCAAAGTTATTTTCCGCCGATCCGCAGCTGCAGCAGCAGGAAGTGAGCAGCTCTCCTCTGCGGCCCCATGTGCATGCCTACAGTAACCACATTAACCGCAAAGCATGTTTTTATCTTGTTAAGCCGCTAAGCTCTGAAGTGTTCCGTTTAGTATGGTAATAACAAGGCTGAGTGATAAAGCTTTTAGTGGGTAGAGAAATAGCAGCCAAGATCTCCTGTGAAGGGGACATGCAGTTTGTTTTCTTTACACAGATTCTTCTGGACATGCCAGCACAGAAATAAATCAAATTCCGCAGGCTAGATAACACCCCAGCTATGAGCCAGGCCAACAAAAGGCAAGAATTCAGCATTAAGACACTGTTAAGTAATTTAGGCCGTAAAGCTGACTTGTCAAATCTGATAAGGAATATCATCTAGATACTAACCAACCAATAAAATAAAACACACTATTAAGGCACTCGTGCTCTTTAAATAAAGACAATACATGATCATCAGTAATTGCAGATAGAAGGTGTTATTCTTCTGTTTTGGTTCCACATGGGTAGGCCCCTAATGAAAACAGGAGCAGTAAATGCACCCACCCCATGTCCGGCACCGCCCCGCTGTCTGCCACACACCCCCCAAGCAGTCGTTCTGCCCACCCAAAATACTCTCGTCATGCAAATAAGAGAGCAATCATGGCAGTCACTCGCTGTTAGGGTGGGGGTAGCACACACAGCACCCTTTCTACAAAATGAAGCTCTCACAATCCTACGCTCGGCAAGGATCCCTCTAATTTTGCACCAGGGAGGGCCATGGTGGTCCCAGTAGCACACTCTTGCTTCAAGCCCCTGCTGCAGACTCAGTAAGGAATGAGATCTTTGAGAGCGGAGCTCTGAGCACTCAGATTCAGCTCCAGGCAGCTTGCATTGGGGTTCATTATCTGAGCACCTTGTTATCTTGTCACAAACAGCAGCATCAGTTGCTAATTTGTTGATAACCATTCTGGTCACAGAATCTAATGCTTTCCACCTGCACTATCATTGGCCTCTGCATTTTAAGATAAGAAAAATTCCATTAATTAATTTATTTTATTATTACTATTTTTTAGTTTAATTACTGTGAAACACTCCTTTGGAAGTATAAATGATAGCATTTCCGGCTTGCCATCTTTTTGTTTAATGCAGTTTAGCAGCAGTGCATGTTTCCTCTATATCTCTGCTCCTGCAGAAAACACAAGTTCAGGTGACAAAATGGCAGAAGTATCTTCAGATTGCCATAGCCACATTCTCCTGCAGACAGCAGAGCTCTATCAAGTTTGCCTGCACAAACCCATTTCCCAGAGCCAAAGCTCTGCAGTACCAGACAGCGGGTTTCACCGAGTCTCCATCTGCATCCTTTAGAGGGCAGGAACAGAGGAGCTGACTGAGACCTGAGCTTAACAACTACACCCAACCCCACAGAGAGCCTAGGTAGATTTCTGCAGAATATTCCTCATAGAAACAGTGAGAGGTGCTTGGTGGGAAACCGGAGCTCACGTAGTAGGTGGCCTAAGTGAAGAAAAATAGGTCCCTCGGTACTGATTTACTTATGTAAGTACTTCTGCCCCATGCTTTTCCAGACTGTAATAAAAAAGGGATTGCATCCTGCAGTCGCTTGCCTGCCCAGACAGCTGCCTGTTCTGTGCTGACGGCTGCCTTGGAGTGACAGGGACAGCAGGACCAAAGAGGGAAAGCAGAAAAATAGCAGGCGGATGACCAAAGCCAGGCCCTTGGTGTGAGCACATGCTTTACTCTGTCATGACTTTCCAAGGACTGTGCTGGGCAACCCTTGTTGGGATGCTCTGAATGCTCCAACGGTGGAGCAGATCTTGGAGCCATCAGCACGCTCCACCTCACCGGGCTGAGGGTTTGGCTGCTCTGCAAAGGACGGGATGAAGCCACTTAGAAGGGTCAAGTGCCTCCATCTCACCTGCCAAGTGTTGTGCATCTCTGGCTGAGAGCACAGGGTGGGATGCAGTCTCCTTCGTGTTACCCAAACACAAAGTGTCAAAGCGATTCAACAGAATTTTAGTGCTTGCAGCTCATGAGGCACACATTCCAGCATTCTTTTGTCTGTAATGCCTTAACTCCCATTTAAGAGTTAATGCCTATTCCACCAACGGAAAGTACAAAACCAAAGGAAATATGCAGTTAAGTCAGTCAGGCCCCAGCTCCCACACAGCCACCAGTTCCCTATGGTAACCTCAGTTACCTCGCCCTGCAGAGCAGCAGGGACTCCTCACTCCCTTGCAATCAGTGCTCATTACAGCTGTGCAGACCTGAAGGAATTGATTTGGCTTCCTTCAGCCCAGCTGCAGAAAGTTAGGTTTGCCTCATGTAAGTGCCCCAGGACAAGGGTTACTGCTCGGGTCTGTGCAACAAAGGTGTCAGATGGAGTTAGGGCATGGATCACTCAAAGAGCTTAACCTCCATGTCCAATAAATGAATTCCACAAGGAACTTCGGCCTGAAAGTAATTTTACCCCCTGATTTTGGCTCGGTCTTTCGGAAATGAGCTGGCTGTTGTAACCCATTGGTGCTCTGCAGGAGTTGAGCTGCTAACTCCTAAAAATACCATCCTCTGGTGGGCACTGCTGTTGTGCTTATGGCCTTACACAAACGAAGCACTTTGCTGAACCTCGGGGGGACTGCACCCTGCAGGGCACCGCCAGCTCTGGGATGAAGACAGCAACAGAGAGGAGAGAAGGAAGGAGAGCAGGAGAAGTGAAGACCTTAGGCATTAAGATTTAACTAGCTGGGTGAGACAGAATTATTAAAAAGGGGGGGAATGTGGCAGGGAGACAATTTTCCCTAACCAGTCCCATCTTGCCATTAACATTTAAATTAAAACGATGGATTACTGCAATAGCCAAGGTCCCGGCCTCCGTATCCTCCCCTGCACTAAGTACCCTGAAGCACTGTCATGTGCAAACAGCTCCGTCATGAGACACCAAAGGGCTCTTAATAATGGATATTACACTTCTGCAATGATCGCAGTGGAAAGCACCCAAAATTACCAGCTTTCTTTGCAAAGTAATTTGTTATTTTAATGCTGTCAACCTGCAGAAATAGATTTATTGTTATTAATAATAGTGATTTGCCACATTTTGCTAGTTAAATTACAGTGCTGTATAGTTAGTTCCACAATAAAGGACTGGAAGCGTGCCAGGAGATTGCTCATAGCTCAGTGTAACAGCAGTTGGCACCGTTCCCATTAAGGCATTAAAATTTGAGTCAGAAACATAACAGATGCAAAACAAAACATGAGGTCGCTCGCGGGGATTATATAAAAACAATTAAAACAAATTAATTACCAGTTATGTTAGTGTTGCTCCGAGTACACACAGAATGATTACAAATCCACGCAGAGGTCTTTCGGAGACTGTAAAAGTCAACTATGATCCCCAAGGGACTGCCAGGGAACTTTGGGTTTCCAGCATACCCACGGGTTTAGGGGCACAAGCCTTGGGGAAGCACAGGTTTGGGACAGCCCCGGCTTCCCAGGAGCAGAAGCAGCTTCTGGAGGTGCCTGAGGACATCCAGGTATGAGGGTTATGAGTAGAGAAGGACAAACGAGTCTCTATCCCGGGAGTGACGCAAGGCAGCGCTTTGGCACAGCTCTGCCAGCCCACCTGGGCTGCAGCACAGGTAAGCTGAACTGGAGCCAGCTATGCCAGCTGGAGTCAAAGGGACACCTTAGAAATTCCAGGCACACACAGTGCAGAGTAAGTAGCACAGAGGTTTCCTTAACAAACCCGGGGCTTTCTGGCAACAAACAGGGGCTGCAGCTCTTCAGATACCCAAAGTTTCTAGGAGAACTGAAGGCAGGCTCCTCAGGCAGCACGCAGGCTGATACTGCTCTGACTGCTGCTCCTGGCTGCGCATTGCCAAGGAAAAGAAAAAGCATGCTGATATTTTTGCATCTGAGGAATGATGCAAAAACATTATCTTACTATTGCTCTCCAAGGGATGATTTAGTTCATATCCTTTGGAATGAAACAGGTATGGAATAATCACATCAGCTCTGCTCATTGTGCATGTATGATACCTAACACTAACAAATACTGAATTCAGGCTCAGTACAGCCCCGGGCCCAGCAGGCAGGCTGGCTCCCAGGAGCAGCCCCAGCAGCAGGCAGCCTCGAGTCATCCCACGTGCTCACTGTGCCTTACTTCTCAAGAAATGAGGACTGTGCAGTCTGTAACTCCACCCTCCAAAAAGCAGATGGTAGCAGTAAATATTGATGGGTATCACCAGATGTCACTGTTGTACAAAGTCACCCAAGTTGCATTTCCTGGAGAGCACACTGGCAGCTGGAACTGCTATCTTTGGGTTTTCCCTCTCCTGCCCCTCTCGTTGCCCTCCACCAAAACGTTCCACAGGAGGAACAGAGCAAGGTTTGCTCTCTGGCATGGGCTGGTTTGAAAGCCAGCTCCTTAAAACAGAGGCGTGCTGAGCTGTGGTCTGGCAAAGAAATAACAGCGTGTTCAGACCAGGTCTGATACGTTCATTACAAGCTTTATGTTCTAATTTTGTTCAAAGACTTTTCTTTCTGCTGGAAAACTAGATTGCAGGGCTACAGCTACAGCTGTCAGCTGACAAAGAGATAACAATAATTAATATTTGGTAATATTGAGCCTAGAATGTCTTTGGCATGATGCTGCCTTAACAGTTTCAGCAGGGATTCTCTGAGATATCAGAACCAAGACTCTGGAGTTCATTTACATGAAGCCTGCTTCATACAGATTCTGATGGGCTTCTAAGATGGCTTGGATATGAACATTTACTGTCAATAATAACAGATCATTCCCTACTTGCAATGTGCCTATTAGAAGCACGGAGCTGTAGGTACACGAGCTTTGGATTGAACAAGATATCCTCAGAGCAATGTCCTGTCAAAGGCAGATCTGCTGAGGAAATAATTTTAGCTAAGAAAATAAACATAACTGGAGCTGCATCAGAAGAGCAGCACAATAATGCTGATCTGCTAAAGGAGCACACGATGTTTTCAAACAAAACAGATCAGCGCAAGGAAATGATTGCTTAAAATACGTGTGTATTTTTATTCTTCAAGACATTTAAAACCAAAAGGATGACAAAACATACATGCACATCAAGCCCCTCAGCCTCAGCGTGCTGATGCTGGCTTGTTATGTATCATTAGCTACCCCCAAGGTGACAGGCGTTATCTGAATGAGGTTGTGCAGCAATCCAGAACCAATTACATATAACAGTTCTTCTGAAAAGCGCCTTGGCAAATAAAGAAAACACACCGACTGACAAATGCACTTCACACCCTGCTTCTGGTGGCAGCAGCACAGCTCAGGTGGGTTCTGTGGGACCACAGCAGCATCCAGACAGCACTTGCTGAACACAGAGATTACAGCACCTGGTCTGCGCTGAGTACCTTCAGTGCTACCACCCATAACACGATCCACCCCCTCTCTGCATGGCTGTTTTCACGTTAGATTGTTTTACTCCACCCCTCATTACACAAATGTAGAGCAATTTTTAATTACTCGTCAGCTTCCAATTTGGCTCAGCTACACACACCTTCATTCCTGTTTAATGCTGCCTTAAGCATAATGAACAAAGGAACAGTGAGGACCAGAAATGTATCAGCTTGAAGGGGGGCACCCCTGGGATACTACAGGGATTTGTCTGCAGCCTGGTACAATATTAATATATATATTTTTAATAGGAACAGAGAAAATGGCAATTAAATTAAGTTCAGATCATTTCAGGATAAAAGGTATTGCAAAGAGAAATAAAAGAGAAATAATAGAGGCCCGAGGAAGTTTGCAAAATATGGCCATGGAGTAGCAAAATGATCTTCCAGCCAGACAAATGCAGAGCTAATGCATGCTGCAGAGGCTGGAGGAATAAATCCCACATGTAATGGTGTGAGGAGAAGGGGGATGCTCGTGAGGCACTCCAAGGGGCGTGCTGCGCATTGCTGGTGAGCATGATTTCTCTATGGGGTTGGTACAACAGCGCTGCTGAACCCTCTCTCTTCTCTTCCCACTGCACCTCACTTCTCCAAGGTCACACTGAGGCACGAAGGAAGCTCAGCCTCCTGACAAGGAAGCAGAAAGCAAAGAGCTTTGGGAGAGAGATGACCCCTTGTTTTGGGTCGATATGAGCCTGAGCTCGCGGCGGTGAGGCGGTGAGCAGCCCGCTGTCGGGCTGTAATTGCCTGCTGCAGGATTTCTGACATTTTCATCTTATACAGCTGGTAGCACAGTGGGAGACAAAATACAGTACTCTGATCCAATCCATGAGCAGACTTCATCTCTCGTGCTCTCTCCCCCTGCCATCCTTCCATAGTATTTCCAATAAAACCAAAGCGCTTTCACCCCAAATAAAAAAACACAGTTTTGTAAGTCTGAAGCCAAAGCCCAGTGCTGCCAGCAACCAAGGTCACTGGGCAGGCTGGGGCTGAGCCAGAGCCCAGCCCAGATCTCCTCAATCCCAGCCTCACCTGCCTGAGGTTTTAATATCTATCTGCAACCAACTCTGTGGCACTTGCCAAAGCTCTGAGGCAGGGCACATTCTGCTGGCTTGCAAGCACCTCAGGTGTCCACCCCTTCCCTCCGTGGGTACCAGAAGGATGCGCACACAGGATGCTTGGGGCAGGCATATCCTGCCTTGTTGGACTGCACAGAGCCTTCCAAGCTGCTGTGCTGGGCAATTAGCATCATCAACAGCCCTACACCCAGCAGTGACCTCCAGGAGGATCCCACTCTGCCCCGCTGCCTCCCTCTCACTGCTGGCTTGGGGCCACTCTCAGCGGGCTGGTACCAGTGAGCCAGGAAAGAAGAGATCACAGGGAGAACAGAGGGGAATCCAAACATGAAGAGGAACAGCCCTTTGCCTCGGGCTTGTGCAAACTGCCACACACCTCGCTGCAAAGGACCGGGCTCGTGAAAGTCTCTGTGCATGGGGAGAGTGATGAGGTGTCATGCATTCATTCTTAAGCCCTTTCTGGCTCCTTTTTTGACTAGATCAGCATTAATGTGTCTTAGTCTGTGAGGCCCCAAAACGCAGCAAACACAAAGCAGGGAGAGAGAACGCAGCATTTTCACTCCTTACACAGGTAGGGGCCTTTCTGAAAAGAGTAAAATTAACTGCAGCTCCATAAAAGTAGAGTGCTGAGTTTTCTACCCTATATGTGCATGTTTGGCTCCAGAACCATTAGAGAGCATGAAGTTCTAAGAAGCTGAATGCAAATATGGGACATCACACACAATGCTCAGACAAAAGATGAAAACTGGTCCCATAGGAATCCACAGAAAAACCTGTTGACATCCAGAAGATGAGAATCTATGCTAGACTGCAAAAAAAAATCCCCACCAACAGTTCACAAACAGGTAGAGGACTGCCAGGATGGAGACATCGCCTCTAAAATATGTGAGAGACTGGAGAGACTGCAAATCACTTCAGCTCTCAGCAGGTCACAGCAGGAGCCTGAAAAATCCCCCTGGTTTTTCACACAGCTCTCAAAGAGCTCTGGGGCAATCATTCCCACATGGATGGATGCCACCCACCAGCACACCCACCTCCCCCCAGGGCTCCCCACGCTCTCAAAAGAGGCCAATCAATGCCAGTAGAGTTGAACAGCACAAGCTGGAGAACTAGGAAAGCAAGAGGCACAGCAGCAAGATTGCAGCTGTCGGCTCTTCCCAGTAACAAAGGGAACCAGAGCTGCAGAGCTGCTCATCTTTACTTCTTGGGCCTTAATGCCTGCAGAAGGTTACGCTGGAGATCTGGGGGTTCTAAGTGCTCAATACCACACGTACAGTGCAGGACAGAGCAGACAGAAGCTTTATTAACTGTGATCGTGATGAGAGAACATTCAGACAGCATCTCTCCCTCTGCTCCCCTGTTCTCTCCCAAGTGATTGCAGCAGCCTGACTTATATATCATTTCAGGAGGGGAAGGAAAAAAAAGGAGTTGAGGAAAAACCATCAACTCGATGTTAACAAAGCCAGACATTCATTCCTGGGAGGATCCGTCCTATGGGAGCAGCTTTCTAACTGCCACAGCTCTAAGGAGGAATCAAACAGTGAATGTGACCATATGGAAAGACGGCTCTTGGTGGAGCCCACAGCAATGGCACGCTCACTATTATCTTAGCTCAGAAGTGGGGACTGGAAACAAAGTCTGCCTGCCAGCTTTGAGTTGAAAGGAATACTTTTTTAGTTAAGGTAAACTTCTTAGCCAGACCTCTCCAATCCTAAACATCCGTAATTTTACCACTGCAGCTGGGAGAGCAATTACAGCTCTGCAGGGCTGGTGGTCAGACCCTCTGCTGCCTGCCTGCTGCCAGCCCCACACCCCGCTAATCCCCATACACTGCACCCAAAACAGCCCCTCCAAAAGCAACCTGGCCTCACTGCTCTGACAGGGCACTGGGGACAGCTCAGCCTCAGAGAGAACAGACAAGTGCTGCTGAACTGCTGACACTGGATAAATGCTGTCACCAAGCCAACAGCAGAGTCACTGGGGGCTGAAGAAAAGAGCAAATGTTTGTAATCAGCGCCGCTGCAAACTTACTGGTTCCTTGCTAAGCCTTAAGAAAAACAAGGAGATGAAAAGTTGGCTTCTGCTCTTTTTAGTAGGCACTGGAAATGCCTTGGCTCCGTGCAAACCCACCGTGTTTACATAGCCTCCCCATCGCCTCCTGCCTGCGTTCGTGCTGTAAGCGGCTTCTGTTTACGCGCAGCAGGGAATGTGATCTCTGTCCATGAAAATGTATGATGTCAGGGTTAATTAATCCGACCCGAGGTGACACGGCTGGGAGCAGCCACTACACCTCCCAGCAGGGAGAAGCTATATATAGTTCTGTGACACGATGACACATATCAATCACAGAGCAAAGGAAATAAAAAGGCACTTTGATTTAACAGCGCATTCTACTTTGCCATCCCAGTAAGGCTGGCCAGCTGAAATGGTGCATAAAAGTCGACTACTGTGCAAAATGTATTTTCAGATGCGGTATTTACTGGTAGCAATTTCAGCCTTGAAAAAAAGAGACTGTTAGAAGATTTAGAAACAGGAAAATGTAACAGGAAAATTTCCTGGAGGTCACAGCTGTGCAAAACACGCAGCGCCTTGTTTCCCAAGGGGACTTTAGCACAGCACTCAGCTCATGCTGCAGCCTGCGCTCCCCTCATTCCTCCTGCAAATCTGTTTGAGCCCAGAATGCAAAGCTAAATTCAGTGCAGTGCCCAGATAAAGCAAACAAAGCTTTGAGCTTCTCGTGGCTCCTGGTGGGGAGCCATCAATCCATCTAGGGCTGCCCCCACATTTCCCAAACCTTCGGGGGACTTTTCAGCTACTCATTTGTGGGACTGCAAAATGTATCCTCCTTGCTTTCTTCTCGCTAATTACCTGACCATAAATCCAACCAGTGCCCTCAGGAGCAATTTCAGGAACCAGCTGATGTTGGACAACACAACTAGCATAGGTTGAAATTCCCTATAACACAGTCCAACCTCATTTCGCTGTGCGTGCTGTAGAGACAAGGAGCAGCCCGAGGATGCAGCACCACCGCCAAGCAGAAGAGACACCAGCTGCCCCGGAAAGCTACTAGTCCAGCACCAGAACAGCACATATGAAACCAGAGAGGAAAGGCTGCAGGCAGAGGCCAAACGTAGCCCTGAGCAGCAGCCCTATGGAGGGCAGAGTGGGTAACAATACATACTCCCTCTTGGGCTTCAAAGAGATTAACCTATAAATACTGATAGCCCTGAAGATTGAAGTTCTCAGTTTATGCACAAAAGAGGTGAAATCTTGGCAACAGCCAAGTATCTTCCTGGAAATGGCTCAGGTCTATGTGGCTCCCCAGCCTGGGAAGGAGTGATTTGCAGCACAGTGCATTGCTGAGCTGCCTGGGGATGGCCACCCTGTGCTGACACCACCACTGCCTGATCCAAATCAGAGCCCGTTTTAGTGCAGCAGGTACAAAAGCAGAGCAGTGGGATGGGGGGTTTTCCTGCCCTCGCTGAGGGACAAAGGAGGGGAGTGATTTTAAAAAAGAAACCCAACAACAACAATAAAAAAGCCTCTTTGAAGGAAGGCTCAAGCGGCTGAACACGGTAATGGTAATGACATAGTGTAGGTGCAGCAGGGATTTATCAATGACAAACGTATGCGAGAAGATTGTATGTTTACCCTGTATGTACACTGTGAAAAATATAGCCCCCCATTGGTGCCACGGCTGAGTGCAGCCTTGCTCAGCACAGCCCGTGGCTCAGCCCAAGCTGACAGCCGTGTATTATTTATGGCAGCTTTTCCAACTAGGTAGACATTTACAAATCAAAATAACTGTCATCTGTGTTGTCTGAGTGCAATTTGGGGTGTGTTTTACCTCTGCCTTCCCCCACCTCCTGCATTATCCCCAGCCCTGGCAGCTCCCTGCCAATCTCCATCTCCCCACGGATGTTCCCATGTGCCCCAGAGCAAAGTCCTCCTCACCTCCACCCACCACGACGTTAATTACAACCAGGCTGCACAGAAACCTGATTTCAGCCCTCCATGGAACATGCATTTGTCTTCTAAAAATTGCATCTCATGCAGCAAGTACTGCCATGGGCAGGGACAGCTGCAGCTTGTGACCTGCCTGGCTGCAGAGCTATGCTAATGGAGGTTTTGCAGAGCTCACTGCTGTCCTGCATAGCCCTTCCCATGCCATGGAAATCACTGGTGCATCTAGCCAGGAGTATGAATGAGCCTCTCATATAACTTCATTCTGCGTGCTATTTTACTGCCACAGCATCTAACACCTTCAGGTGGGACATGGACAGCTCTGTGTCTGTGGTGCACCAGTGCAGTGTTAACCCCTCTGTGCCTAAATACCATCCAAAAGAGGATATGCAGACAGAGGCACAGGAGCCCAAGGAAGTGAGGGACCATATGGAGAAGTACAAGAAGACATGGTCAAACACCATCTCTCAAAACAGCATAGAAAAAGGTCACCAATCTTAATTTCTCCATATGAAATTTTTAAGTGACATTACATGTAATTTTTAAGAGAATAGCCCTTAAGAGACACCTGAGATGCCCATCACCTGATCCTAAGGAGCCATGCAAAAAATGGCCCTGCATCTTAAAGAGTCATAAAATCTTCCTTCCTTCTGTGCTCCCCACGTTTCATGCAGAGAAGCGCAGTCCCATCTCCAACACCACAGCTCCTGTTAGGAACCCAGCACAGCTGGGGAGATCTGCCCCAACCCCACTGCATGAGCCGGGCACCTCCAGGCAGCAGAGCCAGCACTCATCCATAAAACCCCAGTGATCAGCCAGCAGGTTTTGTTCCGTTTTAAAGGATATTGGGATAACTTACTCTAACTTTAACGTCCCATCTTTATTCTACGCACATTATCTGTTCCCACACTCACTTTCCTGTCCTTTCAAAACAACTTTTTCAGGGGAGGGTCTGTCCAAACAATTTCCTTTTTGCTGTAAGGAAAAGATTAGACACCGCACGCTATAAGGTCACCTGCTGCTGCACAGGAGGATAAAAACCGTAAGTGCTATGAGGTGCCATGGGGTGCTTCTCATCATGCACTCCTGCCCATACACATGTGCAGAATTAAACATTAGAAGAAACAGCAGCAAAGAAAATGTCATGCCTTGTCAGGGCTTCTCATCCGGGTCCCCAAAGCCTGCTGCCACCTTCACTTTATCAACTATTATTATTGCTAATAATTATCAGATTAAACTCCATGCAGAGAAACTTCTCAAATTAATTACAGCTGGGAATAGTAACAACAAAGCATTGCCAGACCTAGATCACATTCCTCGATGGCTCTGTGAACTGTGTTACAGCGGTGAGCCTGACAGCAAGGGAGAAACCTGCCTGACTTTGTTGGAGTAATTTTATTAACTCCGGCTGGTTGTGTTAGTTGACAAAGTGACAGGATCCTGGGGAAAATTTCTCTGTGTGTTTAGTGCATCTTTGGCAGGTGTCAAGGTATATTCTCTGGCTTGTCACTCACCGTGCTGCCCTTTAGATAGTTATTATTTCATGTAATTATGATTATTACATGCTGAGATGCCACCCTTATGAATAGCCTCTGGTTGCTGTCACTCACCGCACCGTGATGTGTGAGGACGAGTTGTCAGGAAGGAACTGCAGGGTATGAAATTGCCACGTCTCCCTATTCTAAAACAAATAAGCCCCACATTCCTGCCAGCCATCCCATTGTGCTGACTGTGCAGCTCAGACAAAACCACCTGCTATGCAGCACCCACGCTGGACCCACCTACAAAGTAATTGCGATGTGAAACCACCAGGAGAAGGAGAAAGCACAATGACTGTGAGAGCTGTGCTCAGTATGTGACCGCTCTGTGGCATCTTTCCTCCATTGATTCCCTCTCCATGACTGCTCAGCTCAGCACAACTTCAGCACAGCCTTCTGCCAGACCTCGTGGTGAGATGCACCAGGCACAGGTCCATCCTGAGCTCACACTGACTGCTGAGCCACCCATTGGAGGGGACCATCACTCCATTTGCTGCTGAGAGGGCAAATTACAGGAGATTTCACACCGCTTCCTCCCAGCTCAAGTGTTCAGATAAAATCCTGATTGCAAAAGTGATGTTCGCGTAGCAGACATACATAAAGTTTACCCTAACTGCTAATTATTCCTTCTCTGGGGCTATTTCACGCAAACCAAAGCTTTTGCCTTGAACTAAGTCAACTTTGGTTTTTTTCCCAGAGCCTGCCGTAGACTCTCCTTGATCCTGGGCAAGTCGTTCAATAGCTCTGTGGCCCAACTACAAAATGCATGTCACAGTATATTTTAAAAAGCTCTTTGACCGTAGAGTTCCTTCCTACAGTACTTGTGAAACTTGCATCACAAGAAGGCTGCAACCTTGACCCAAGCCTTCTGGAATAACTCTGGTATTAAAAACAAATGCTCTTTCTCATTTGTTTTCAGATCCCTAACGCTTCATGCAGTACGCTGCTTCCACAGGGAGATATTTGCAATTACAAACGGATCAATATTCATAAATCATCTCCCCATAACAGCTGAGCAAATCATTTGCAATGATTCATTTCCTTGATGAATTTCACCTCTTTTTCTGTTTGCAAATTATGTGTGAACAGAGTGGGATTTTCCAAATTGATTTTTCCAAGCCTTTTTCCACTCAATGCAATTTCCAAGAGAAGTTTCCAAGCCTTAAAAGAGCTGCAGTGTTCTCACCTGCCCACCACCAGATTGTAGCCATCATTTGCAGCAACGAACTCATTACAACCACCATTATCCTAACTGCAAAATGTCACTTGTTGGCTCTTCATGTTTCTTGACAGGGTCAGGACAAGCAGCATCAAGTTTCGAGTGCTAATACTTAGAGTACAGGTTTGCAGCCTTCTTAGACACTAATTTCAACAAATATTTCCTTTCCCCATTAAGGCTGTTGCCTTTTAACACAGTTGTTGTATTAGCCACAAAGAACTAATGCAAGAAGGACAAAGTGGAGTTAATGCCGAGGCCAAGTCTGCTGAAGCGCTCACTGGATTTAATACTCGGCCCAACTCAGACATCACTACAGCTCTTTTCCCATCTTTGGGGCCATGGATGATACACCAAGCACCCAAACTCTGCCCACAGTTGCATCCCAAGCTGACTTTGTGAGCTGAGTGTTGTGAAGCCTAGAGAATCATGACAAAAGTATGTCACTGAGCTTGCTGCTCTGTCCCACAGTGGGACAGCTGGTACCTCTCATGGGTACATAGCAGTGACAGAGAAAACGAGCAGCGATGCAGTCTACCACCTCTGAGAAGAAAGAAAACATGGCAAGTAAATGGGGGATTCCAGCAGGATGGCCTCAGCCTGCAACCCAGCCAGGAGGAGCAGGAAGACGAGTGAGAGGGCAGCCCAAAATCACTTCAGGGACTTCACCAGCGATCCATGGACACTGCTGGCACAAACAGGGCCCCTGGGGGATGCATGGTGGGAGCCAGTGGGTGAGGTGCTCATGTGGCTGTGAAAGAAGCTGAGCAAACTGGATTTGGGGTGTGGAAAAAAGCTGCAGCTGAGCTTCCAGCAGGCTCTTTTCTGAGCTGTCACACAGCCAGCAAGTCTTAAGATAGCTCACAGTTATGTCCACACCTACATCCACTACTTAGCAAGCCATGCACATGACAAATCCACGGCATTCTGGTTTTCTGGGTTGCCACCAAACAGAAACACAATCTTAGTCTTGCTGGCAGGACAGAAATCCAGATCAAGAAGCAGCTGTTTACCTCAGTTCCACCCTGATTTACTTCCAGAAGGAACCCCTTGGCTGTACAGGAACTAGCTGTCCCGCCCCAGGCTTTCAGGTCAGTTAAACTTTTAGCTGGTCAGTGAGTAGCAGAGCCAGGGCTGGGCGAGATGCCTTAAGCCCGCACTGTTTGCATGGATGCTCAGTGGAGCCATTTTGGCCCTGCCTGGCCAGACAAGACTGCAGCACAGAGCACATCTATACTGGTTGCAGCCAATATGAGAAGGAACAGTGTGAAGAGGTATGATAGCAAGAGCAGGCACATGATGGCAAGGGCAGGCACAAAGCTGTCCCCCACCTCTGCTACCTCCATTACAGGCTGGAAGGTACCCGTGCATGTCGACATCACACTAATAACACAAAGCAGAGAACTGCAGGCTGCGAGCCTAATCATGAAGGTTTCCACCTCCCTCCCAGTGCCGGGAGCTGTTTCCTTCCTGCTGAGCAGTGAGCCCCCCTGGAGCATCATCGGGTTTCTTATGAGCCCTCCCCATCTCAGCCGCACCACTGGGGTTCCCCAGCTCCCCCCGAGATGCAGCCCCCAGCTCAGGAGCCTCCCACAGCCGCCAGGGGAATCTGGTTCTGCTTCACTGGCAGCGAAACCAGCTCTGCTCCGCAGGGGCAGGCCCGGCTGGTAATTAAATCCACCACCGAGATATTCACATTCTGCTCCCTTGCCAGTTAAACAGACATAAAACATTTTATTATTCTGCTGATTTAGGGACCTGAATTTAAATATTAGAGTATTAAAGCGATACTTAATTAGTTGACTGAATGTTCTCCCTTTTATCAGTGTTGACAGATCTTAATTATAGCAGGGGCTGTGAAAGCCGATAGAGCAGCTGATGGCAGCAGCACCGCCAGGAATACTGACGTGTGCCAGAACGGCTCCTCTGTTCTCCCTCTCCCCCTTGCTCTGCTCTTCAGGCACACTCTGAAGTCCTTGGCAAAGGCAGGCAAGGCTCCCGCCAAGCCCAAACACGTTGGCATTTACTCTCAAGGACATGAGAAACTGCTAACCCTCGAGACAGCCAGGATAATCTATAGGCCCAGACTTTCAAACGGGCCAAATGATGGTAAAGTATTTCCCTATTAATTCTTTTCCTATCCATTAATCAAGCAGACGGACGGCAATGCAACAGGAGCATCAACGTTCCTTATTCACTTAAATCCCACTTTCACATTTAGGTATGTGGGGACAGACATCCCAACAAAACCTGAATATTTCAGCTGCCATCATCCATTGCCAGTCCCTCTGCTGGTGACAGCAGGGGTGGCTCTGAGGCCTGGCCATACCGCTCGGATCAGGGCTCCCATCACCTCAGCCAACATCATCCCTTCTCTCTTGCCAGCACAGAGCCAACGCTGAGCCCCAGCTGTCCTGACACCCCAAGAAGTTCATGGACGAGGCAACGCAGGCAAGAACACAAAGTTTGGCCAGGCTCTTGTCCTGGTTCACCAGGCCACTGGCCCTAAATCGGCCCTCAAACCTAGCCGAAAGAATACCAACATCCAGCTTTCATTTCACTGCCTATTCCTTTTGACATGAATTAGGAGATGTGCAGCTCACATGATAATAGTCTACTTATACTACACTCCGCAGAAAAAACCGTTATGAGAAACGTGGAGCAAACAAGGTAGAAGCAATGCGTTGGAGCCAAATGTTTAATCAGCTAAAGTTACAGCCCTAAAATGGTCCCCAGACACCAGCAATAGAGCGTGGTTCTCAGAAGTGCTGAATGCTGACTGTGTTTCAGCTCGTGTTTCCCCACCCAGAATACTTAAGGATTATTCAATTACTCAGATCCAGTTTTATTCTGGGAAAAAATGTAGTAAAAATAGAGAATAAAATCAGTAATTGTCATCAGTTTGTGCATCCTGCCTTTAGCTCCTTCCTTTTAAGGCTGCAGATGGAGAGAAGTTTCAATCCCTCTGGTACATTGACGCTTTCTAAGTTATTCCAGCCTGAATGATCTCAATGTCAGGAATGATGCACACAGACCCTGCCAAGGAGCAAGCAACCATGCACAGAGAAAACCCTTTGCAGTTGCAATTCAGGCACATTACAGGTTGTGACACCTTTCTCCAAGTGCCATCCATCATGTGATCTCCACTGCTGATCACCACTGGAAACAAACCCTTTTTCTTCCTACTATTGAATGCAAGAAATCACTTGGCACTTGCTGTGCACAACACACTGGGCAGGCAGAGGGTCTTCCCATGGGATAAAGGCTCCTCTCTGCTGTCCTGTGACACAGCTGTGTCCCCCAGGCCCACACTCAGCCCTCTCTAGTGATGGCCAATGCTCCACAGGAGCTCCATGGAGGGCTGCACTCGCTCTGGGCCCCAAAGCATGCACAGCAGTAGGGCCCCACAAACACCTACATCCTTTACCAAGGAGTTTATTTTACTCAGGCTGGCAAAGAGCCTATGCACAATTATTTTAAACAGCAACAACAATCTGGCCGTTCCTGAGCCGGCCTCCCAGACCACATCCAGGAAAGCAGAGACTGGGAAAACTGGAAATCATCATTAGACAGGGAAAACAGGCAGAGTCCTTTGTGGGATGGGGGAAAGAAATCACCACAAAAACCTGTTTTCCATTTAGAATTCAGCCCTAATAGAAACACATTTTTCTGTTTCTCATGCCACAAGGCCAACAAAGCAACAAGCATTGATTGCTCTTCAGTAACAGCTTTATAACAACCCTACCAGGCTGTCAGTTTCACAGAAGCAGACTGGACATGATTTCTTGCTGCCTGTGATGGTGCTGGAAATCCAGCTTTTTTACACCCTGCAGTATTTTCAGCTTTTCTTCCATTGGCTGGTACACAAATAAACTAGAAAATAATGGGTTAGAGGAGAAGGGAGACATTTACTCAACTTCTACTTATACTTCTCTGAAGTTCAAGCAGCAGGTTGAAGCAAAATGGTTTTTCCAGACTAGGCCTCCCTCCATCAAGGAGGCAAAGCTGGCATTGCTGCTGCACTCAGACCCGGGCTAGGATTGGAGAGCAGCACTGCACAGCAGTAATTACTGAGGGTATGTGTTGTTCCAAAGGCCTTCTCTAAACCCCAGTTGCTTTAGAAAACCCAGCAGCAGCAGGACAGCAGGGAAAGGTTTTGTTCTTGCCGAGGTTTTCTTTGCCCCTGGCACTGTCACATCGCTCTGGCCTTTGTCACCTAATGCAGAGCAAGTTCATGAACTCCTGAAAGCAGGTGCTGGCTCCCTCCAGAGCTTTTCCACCCAGATGAGCTGCTCTATTGTGGAGATGGCAGCACTGCTGTATGGCCATTGTCAGCAGCAGCAATAGCAGATGTCATCGGCAGTGTGACAGCAGCCAGCGAGCTGACCGCCAAACCTGCTCCTCGGGCACCTGCTGCGCTCAGCTCTCCCAGCTCCTGCAGGCATCCCAAGAGCTGAAGTTCACCCAAAGAGCCCACGGGACACAAAGGAACGCACAGAGCCAGAGCCTGGACCTGACTTGCATCAGGCTTTTTTGGTTTGGAAGTTATTCTAGCTGGGAGGAGAGCTACCCAGCCTGAATCCCCCTGCCACTGGCTCAGGCTGAATCGGCAGGGCCCTGCTGGCTCTCAGCCTTGCCTTTATAAACATGCTTAATGATCAGCAATGATGTCTTGGCAGCCTCACCCGCTTGCACTAGTGCCCATGTGCTAAGAGGGCATTTTGCCTGCTCGCAAACAAGCCAATCCCATTTAACAGGGCAGAGATTTAAGAGAGGCAGCCTGCTAGGTGCAGCTGGGTGCCTACAATCCTCTCCCACAGCGACCCAGCTCCCCACTGCCGCAAAGCCTCTTTGCTTAACAAAACTGCCTCTCTGCCTGAGAGGAGTGAGCACTTCTGGAGGTGTTCTGACTCTGGTTCACAGTAGCCCCTTCTATCAGGAGAGGAGATGCTTTACCACCTTCTCCTGCAGCACTGAGAGATATGCAATGAATGAATTTATTTCTCTGGGGTTTGCGGAGCTAAATATCAATGTGGGTTCCACCCATCTGCCCAGCTGGTAAATCCAGCTACGTTTGGGTCCAGCCCAGTGCAAGCAGTTCTCTACCTGGAACCTGGAGGATGCACAACAAGCTCAGCTGTTACTCAAGGACATCCCTTGAGCAGCTGAGTCTGTCTCCAAGGCAGCCATCCAACGCAGACCTGGCAGTTTGCACGAGAACACATTTTAGAAGTTTGCTCACCTGGGGAGCTGCCCACAGTGGGAAGGGGAGAAGGAATAGTCTCAAAATTGAGGTAACAGCATATCTAACAAACCATCTCTCACCACAGACCTCAGAAAGCTTTTCTCCCACCATCATCATTTCTTTTTTCTGATGCTACAATTGTACTGAATGAGTCGTAGCTTCTTCCCGGTGTACACTGCCTTTCTTTGGCCACCATCCAGTGTTTGCCCCACGAGTTCCCTTTCTGTCTCCAAGAAGCTGTCACAAATGGAGCCACAATAAATGTAATACACAGAGCACAGCTTTCCAAAGAGTTGGCAGACACAGGCTGCAATGATAAAAGATCAACGAGAATTTCAAGTGTTGTTTTAAATGCCTGTTAGGCTGTGAGCTCCGTATCTTTGATCACCAGCCATGCAAAGCATTTTTGTGTTAATTTACATGTGCACGGTGGCCAAGTGGTTCAGGGCGCCACAGTGATTTGGGCAGTGGAAAGGAGTGCTGCCCACTGAGTTTTGCTGCCAGCAGAGGGGCAGGCAGAACAGGAAATGCAGAGCAGGCAGATCAGGACAGGTCCACAGATGAGCACACAGTAGGAGTGGGCATAGACTTAACACGCTCCTCCATGAACCATAGAAAGAGATCCCACACTGAACAAAACCTCTATGCAGTCACACAAAAGAAATGCTAAAGCCTCTTCCTCTGGATTTCTTTGCATCCAAGGCAATATTTTCCTCTACAGCAATCAATAAAAAAGGAGCTGTACCCAATTTTCACTGCACAGTACATCGTGTTTGTGAAAAGGACTCCTCACCGAGCACAAAGCAGGCGGGGTCCTTCTGCTGCAGCACACCAGGCCTGGGTGAACGCCAGCTTGTGCAGAACTCCCCACATTTGTGCCAGCCGAGGCTGTGACCCATTATTTTGTCACAGCTGGCACTGGTCAGACTGCTGCTGGCACTGCTCTAAACAAGCAGCAAAATCCATGGTACTGACGTTATGGGAGCTGGGTGTCAGCGGATGCGAACCGGTTTGCAGACTGCTGTAATACCATTTCAGCAAGCAGCACAATAAATCAATAGCTGCAAATTAAGTATTTTGTTTACGCTCCACACAGCAAAGCTCTTCCTCGGATGCTAAGCTAGCATTAAAGAGCACTACCCTTGGATTTCATCACATCAATCCTCAGTTGTGCCTATGCACTGAGCTGGTGGGCAGGCTGTGCTGCTCAGGGAGGTGTTAGGCAAGGGGGCAGCCATCAGGGACTGCTCCCATCCTGCTCTGCTCTCACTCTGGGCAATTAGCAGCTTGCAAGCTGCCATTCCCAGGCTGGAAGACTCTCAGGCTTCCCCACTCCCTATAGTTGCCCTGGGGAGGAAATAGGAAAGCACATAGCATCCCTGTGTGCATGGCAGCATGGCAGGTAGAAAAGGGAACAGGGAAAAGCTCCTGGCATCGAGTCATTGCTTGCTGTTGTTGCTGGGGCTGCGACAGACTGGCGGCTTTCTCACCACCACCCCCACCCTGGTGGGAAACTGCAGGGATGCTCTGCACATGAAAAGTGGAGGATGCACTGAATATGCCTCTACCCAGCCTCTGCCTTCCTCACAGAAATATTTTCAGCCCCCGTTCAACACACAGGATAATGCTGCTCTCCTTTCCCACCCTCCTGGTGTGGAAATGACAAGTCCTTTATTGGCACTTTTTACAATTTCCCAGTGATGTGTATATGTCTCTCTTTTGGCACTTTACAGCAGAGGTGAGACTTCAACTCCTATAAAGCACAGGCACGAGTCAAACGAGTCCCTCTCCCCACATAAATGGTACAGAACAAGCATAGCAGTAACTCACCCAGGCTTTGGGGGATTTTTTTTCTCTTTTCCCTCCATCTGAGCAGCCACCTCTGCCCTTCTTTCCAGCACCCCACTCCCACCCAGGCCTCCTCTCTGAAGTGCCACTTGTGCTATCCGTGGCCTTTGCAGACAGTAGCTGGATTAAGGACAAAGCATGCCAGGAGATTTGCTGCTGTTGTCCATCTAGCAGCCTATCTCTAAGTGCTGTAATCCCTGCTTCTGGGGCTTTGGTTGTGCAGAGACAGGTTTGAAAGGTCTTACATGACAGCTTTGAGCTCCACGTGGAGCTTTAGTAGCACGCAGATCCCCACGGATTCAGCCCAGCACCAGAGGATGGCTGTACAAGATGCTGCATTGACATGGTCAGTAACAGCCCCAGAGATGCACTGCCTGAGCACGCACAGAGAAGAGGTGAGGAAGAGGAATGAAAGAAAGCACGCCAAGTCAAAATGTCCCAGCAGTCCCCATGGCCAGGGCTAGAGGCAGCAGATGAAATACACGTGTGCACATGGTTGTACATTATTGCCACAATATGTTGTTGCCCGGAACAACACATCTCACACAGTGGTGGAAGGACCATCAGAGGCAGAAGCTTTCTGCCTTGCCAGAGGCAAGAGAGTCTGCACAGCTTCCAAGCAGAATGCTGTGGACAATCGAAGTTAGTGTGGTACCAAGCCTAGCAATATCACCTGGAGTTTGCTCTGCTTCCCTCCTCCAGAAGGAAGAAGGCTGAGGGAAATGGACCCCACAGAAAAAAGCCCCCCTGCTCCATCATTAATGTTCAGTGCTCATGCAAACCAGGCTGCTAGAGCTTTCCTAATCAACCCTGTATTCAGGCACTTATGCCCAGACAAGCAATCTTGACAATACAAATACGTGCAGTCTGCATATCTTCTGAACATTGGTCCAAGCAGCATTACAGCATTTCTAAAAGCATTACTTTTATACTTCTCTAGATAGGGCCTGAGGATGAGCTGGGGAGACATAAATGTTATTCCCCAAATCCCAGGCTGGGAATTCACTGGATTACAGCTAATGCACATGCACACAAGAGGAGAGAAAATGAGGAAGGTGAGTCTGATCACCCCTTATTTCTTATGAATGGCCATCCTACATCCTCTCTCAGTGCACATCAGGTGGAAAGCCTGGAAAAAGTGTTTTTTCTTCTTACATCTGACCAAAAGTTGGTCTTCTCCCCCAGGAAACAGGCAAAATGGCATTTGCCACTAACTTGGCCATGCAGCCCTTCTCTATACCCTGGAGGTACCTATATTTTAACAGCAGATCAATCCTTGCACTTACTTATAGTTAGCACAGTGGTTGTAGGTCCCTTGGGACTGGGGACATTACATATGTGAATGACAGCAATATTTCAGAAGATGACAGTGATAGCTAATATATACTGCAGAGTTCCCTGTGAGGAAGTATTATGAAGGCCATAAAAGCTGCAAAGGACTCTGCAATTGCTAACAATTTAATGGAGAAGATACTACAGTGACGGGCAACAAGCAGAAACTCAAGAAGAGATTACCCAGCTGAGACATGAGGGAAATGGCACATCCCTGCTAAAGGAGTGGAGCTGAGAACTGAGCACGGGTACCTGTGTGTCAATAACAAGAGAAGATTTCCAAGGGAATTCATTCAATAACTTACAGTGAGAGATTTGTGGGGGTGTTTTGTGGTGGTGGTTTGAGGGTTTTTTGTCTGTTTGTTTTTTGTTTTTAGCGTGAGGACTGTTGAAAATTGACTACCGTGTAATTATTTGAGAACACATCTTTTCCACATTTTCTGCCGGCTCTGGCTCAGAGGAGGTGAGAAAGCTATATTTACTCTGGTTCAAGTGCTTTGACTCTCAGCAGAGCAAGTGTGAAACAATTCCTTGAGCCTCCCGCAGGGAGTGCATGGACCACACTGAACTCTTCGAGCCCTCTGCGATCTCAGCCCTCAATTGCTCCTTGCACCCAGCCATGGCAGCGTGGCTACACTGCTGCACGCTAGCTGAGAAAGTAGCTGGGAGCCTTTAAGCCTTTGCTCATATCTCAGATAATGCTTTCATTTCAGAGAGAGGTGGGTACAAGTACCCTGGGATGAATTCAACTGTAAATATTCAGAATGATTCATTGTTTGGCTTTTCTCTGCAATCTAAATAGTCGGAGCTGTCAAAATTGATCTGAGTTTTTACGGTACAATACTTTGGAGAGGAAACAAACCGTGGATTAAATTTGCTGTTGTGGCCCAAAATAGCTTTCAAATATCAACACAGGCAAGATACACATAAAAGAGACTATTTCCTTGTGAGACAAGGCGAGTCCTCACATCTCCATTTAACTGCCTTTCTCCCTGGAGGTGCACAGCAGAAAGCTGAATGCTTAAGCTGCCTCCGTTTCCCTTCCCCATCACTGGATGAGCTGGGAGCCATGGAAAATCTCTGTCTCCTGAGGAGCTCCTGCTTGCCCCTTGTGGATCTACTATCCTGTGTGGGAGCAGAGCTGGAAACAGTGAGTGGCCCTTGCTTTCTTACTTTATTATTAACACGGTGTTTCTCAGAACAAAAGATTATGGGTTGGCTGCCACCACCCTCCCTTGGGGAGCCCATTTCTCCACCAGAGCCACTCCGAGCAGTTCCCTCACTGCAATTCTGCTACAGGCAGCAGGTAGACTTGATGCTTTTTGTCCCTTCGTGACAAGAAAGGTTCACAATTATGAAAGTAAACCACATCCAGAAGGAAAATGCTCTGAAATTGAAGAGGCATAAGAATACAGATTTTCCATCTGAAAAAATAAAAAAATCCATGGATGCTGGTCACTAAAGCTAAGTGTGAGCTATTGCTTGGGTGAGAGGCAGTCAGAAACGCAGGCAGGGACTGGTTGTAATTCAAACATCCTACATCCGGCTACGAGCACAGAAACACTTCCAATTACACCAAGCACTAGAGGAAAAGATAACATTTTCTTTTGTCGATTTCACCTTAAAAACCAGAAGAAGGCAGTTTCTTGACAGAAGGCCAGCTTTCGCAGGAGGCACGTTTCAGCATTTAGTGCTAAAATTACCCAAGGAGCCACTGTGAGGCGATATAATATTGCAGGAAAAGGCAGCGTTGGCAGGTGAAATTTAGTGGAACGGAAATTAAGAAATTCCTCATCTAAATATACCAACCCCATCAGCTTGGTGATTGCAGGAGAGCAAAAAAGGACACAAGAAAAGAAAAAGCCAAAGAGCTCTTACAATTTTTACAGCTATTTTTCCTCATGCAGCTTTGCAACTTCCCAGTAAAAGCTTCTCCTTCATTTGAGGACACAATGTAAAAGTCAGCAAAGGTGAATTCTGACCTTTTAATTCAGGGGCCTTTTAATAAAGCTGGGTGTTGGAGTTGCAGACTCCCCTGCATGACTTATGCACTCGGTCAAAGCCACGAGGCTGTAGGTCAGCAGAGCACAAAGCACAGCCACCTCTGCCAAGGCACAGGGTCAGCCTGCACCTCCTGGCACCGCCTGGAAGATCAGCAGTAATTGTTTCAAGAAAAACATATAAAGCAGTTAACGTTCATTACAGACTGGGGATCTGAAATAAATTGGCTGTCACCCAAGACGACTATATTGAGGTTTCCTGTTTGAAACTGCCCATGGTGAAAGAAATGAGGCTTGCTACAGCTCTGGAAAAGAACAAGCTGTGACAGCGCTCCATCTTTAGACTTACTCCCAGCAACCAAATAACTTCTGACCAAAATAAACACTGTAATAATAAGATGCTTATTGCACTTACATGGCCTTCGAATCCGTGTGACTAACTCTGTGCCTCAGTTTCCCCTGCAGAGTATGAGCTGCAGCCTCTGCTTTGCCTGATGGCTGAGACAAAGAGCATTTTCCTGAGTTTGCACTGTAGCACTCAGAGGTGCCACAGTGATACGGTGAATATTCAGCCTTGAGGCTGCAGTGCTTGTGACTACAGCCACATGGATGCTGTGCTACAAAGGAGAGTTTCTAAGGAAAAGAGGCATATTTACAGAAAAAAGACCTTGAAGCAGGAGGAAGATGACACTTCCCCAAGTGCCAGGTTGCTCTCCGGAAGCCCTGCTGTGTCCCACTGGATTCCCAGCAGCAAGCAGACAGCAATGCAGCGACTGCCTGCTTCTGGGAGGGACCCAGGGCATGCAAGCCAACAGCTGCTTGCTGTTCCATTATTGAACAGATCTGACAACAATCAATCTCTTTTTCTATTTACAGGGGATTGCTGTCTTTCTCTAGAAGCCATCTCCACTTTGCATGCTTTCTTCCACATATTTGCATTTCCCTTTTCAACACCTGGCTTCTGAGGGCTGCTAACTTCATGACCCTAGAACTAGACCTTCTGACCAAGCTGTGCTGTGAAGGTGAGCCATGAGTAACCAAGAACTGGGAGAAGAGAACCAAGTTTCACAGGGTTCTTCTGTGGAGCCTGTGGGAAGGAGTTGTAGGTGCAGAAGTGTGAGTAAAGCTTGGATATAGAGCTTATATCCAATTGGGGCCATATTCCCTCACCACACAATGCAGATATGCCTCCAGTCAAACAGGGGCCAATTTGTCACTTTAGAAGACAATCCAATAGGATCTCTATGAAGTAGCTTAAATAACTTCTCTGTGAGCAAATTATTCCCAGCAGATTATCATCAGTGGGATCCTTATAGCTGTCCCACCAGCAGATCTGCCAAGCAGCACCACTCCTGCACTTCATAACCAAGGCTGGTTGGAGCCAGGTTGAGCTTCTGCCGGATTTGTTATTGCAGTAAAGACAGATGGATGATAAGTGTGACTAATCCCTGATCCCCATCCAAGAGGCTTTTCTGGAGCAGAAACATGAAATTACCATTCCCCAGGCTACTTCTGCGCAGTCCCCATTTACTTCTGTCAGCTGGTGGCATGGGAAAGAAAATCTTGTCTCTGCTGCCAGACGCAAGAGACCAGGGACAAGATTTTCTGAAAGCAATCTGTAACTCTTAGGGTCGCTGTTTTTGCTTCAGCCCCCCCAGCACTCTGTACACCTTTCCTACACAAAGAAACAGCTTAAAGAGTCATGAGCTAAGAGACCAGTCGGAATGGGCCTTCACATCACTGCCCAACCTGCAGGCAGACATTCCTGTGTACAGCAAGGCTATTAAAGAAAGGTTCCCTTTGGAGAAAAAGCTGGCACTTCAGCACCAGGTAATACCTTCCCTGCAGAGAGATTAAAACTTGTGAGGAGAGGAGGAGGAAAAACAAGATAAGAAGAGAGAGAAAGAAAAATAGATGGAGCCTGCCAGCGTTACAAGATGTGCTGACAAGAGCTTTATAATGAATGAGCAGTTATTTTCTCTCTCCAATTGAAAGAGGATGTGTCATCACAGCCTCTGGTCTCAAGAACTTGACTGCTGTATCCAGTAGGCCAGTAAGTGCCTGTTCACTTTTCCCCAGGTTACACGGCCTCTGTAATTCACTGCTGTTATTTCTTCACAGAGGTGGGTCTCCACCTCAGACCCCTCAAAGGGGACCCCAGTGTTACAGCAAGGTGCTGCTCTTCCCAGGCCTGGCCTCAGAGCTACAGAAGAGCTCGTTTGCCAACGACTCACCAGAGACCATTTAAGAGTTACTCAGAGGCAGAGCTGAGAACAGAAGCCTTTGTGGTACAAATCCACAGCTACACTAATGCATATTAACCTATGGCACAAAAACCTTTAAGCAGCTTGAAGTCATTGAGCAGAAACCATCAAAACCAAAAACCTTGTCTGTAGAGCAGGAAAGGAATGGGGGCAAATGTGTGCTGCTTTCTGAATGTCTGGCTGAGGAGAAAGTGTTTGAAAAATAAAAAATTTAAAAAAATGCTGAAAGTAATGGATTCCTTGGGGTCTTGGCACCACCATAATGCACTGCTAGTGGGGAAGGCCTAATCACACTCTAATCATGGGCCTCTAACCCAAAGCACAGACCTGCTTTGCTGATGTGTGTTCCTGTAGAGGATACGCAGCACGTCTTTTCAGACCAGAATGCGTTCATATCTCGGCATCTTGAAGTAATTGGGAGTCCTCGGAGCCAAATTCAGAAGAGGCTTTGCAGCTGTAAGGCAGTAGCGCTTTGCTCCCATGCTGTGCGATCATCTGAAGACCTCAAAGCTCTTTAAAAGCATCACAAAGTCACGAGGACCTCGCTGGAGATGTTATTAAGCTCATTTAGTTTGTGGGTAGACTGAGGCCCAGACAGAATAAATCATTCTTCCACTCAAGACTGATGAGCTCTATAACAGCAGACATGGGGAAGAGCTCGAGATGATCTAATCTTATTTTTCTTACTTACCCCAAACAATTTTCCATTCCACTGATAGGGAAAGGGGACAAACTTTCCCCCACAGTGTCCTATTCACTCTTCATCCTCCTGTCTGCTTTGAGATAGCAATAGAAGTAACCTGACCACCTTCACCCCTGTACTGCTCACACAAACCCAGTCGCAACTGGAAAGCCCTACTCTCAGTCTTCAGTAGCAGTAGGCAGAAGACAAGCTGGAGGCATGACAACAGGTTTTGATAAGTAAGAATGCTTGTCACACACCAAGTGCTTGGGCAGCAAGGTGAGAGGCATAGAAATAAAGAAAAAAATTGAGCCACATTCCATCTGTCGCATTAAGGACATTGATCAATAAAAGTGCTATATTGAACAGTGTAATAACATTGTTAAAGATCATTGCTGCTGCTTTAGCTAACAAGTCAGCTTCTGAAAGATCAGTTTTAAATGGAAGCTAGGAAGATACATAAATACTGGCTGAGATCACCACCAAGTGCAAACTGATGTGGTTCCACAGATTTTGGATACAAAAGTTTGCTTTAGACCTGAGTATGTAGTATCATAGTAGTAAACAATAGTTCTGAAAAGTAGGCATGGAAGAGAGGTCAGCCCAGAATAATTGTTCTATTTTAACTCCACAGCCCAGAACAGGGCTCAAAACAAGCATTTCCATCATCCAAAGCAGGAAGCTTCTTCAGCAGAGAGCAACACAGCAGAGAGGTTTTTTAGCAGGGTCTTGATACCAAACCACGAGTAGAAAGAATGAGCAAGTCTCCCATCTTTCTTATCTATGTACTGCCCTAACTGCATCAGACTTGTCTCCAGGCTGCCCTGTGGCTGGTGCCACTGAGCACATGGGAGCAGATGAACTGCTCACAGCTCTCTGCTGGCATCGTCTGCTGCGCTGCCCTCCAGATGCCTGACAGTCAGCAGCTTCCCCAGCCATACATCGCACAGGGCTCAAAGTGAAGCCTCCTGCCTCCACTCCTGGTTTATTAACCCCATGAGGCACTGGGGGATCTTTCAGAAGCAGAATGACAGATAAAGAGAAAGTTAATAAAGTGGAAGTGGCTCCCAGACAAACAAGCTTCACTCCTCAGCTACTTGCACTAAGGTGCTTTCGGTTATAGCTTTGAAATATTTGTTCTAGCTGCCACTCTGCTGCCTCCCTGCCTCGCATCCTCACCAGCTCCACAACAGAAATATACTCAGTTAATAGCAGTTGATGGTTTTCTAGCAACCTTAGCAGAATTGTGAGGCAACAAGCAGCAACATAAAGTACCTATCTGACTTCAGGAAGGTGCTTTAGGTACATTTGTGCCTTGTCAACAAACACTTGGCTCCATGGTCCAACAACTCTGAACACCTTCTAAAGTGCTTTTAGGCTCCCCGAGAAGCCTCCTGTCCCTGCCTTTTGAGAGGAAGAACAGCAATCACTTCAAAGGCAGCACAGGTACCCAACAAAGCTGCTCCTTCAGCTGGCTCACTGGGTACGCAGCAGCATCTGGTGCCAGTTGTGCCTCTTCCAGCTGCAGGCTCCAGGCAGAGGGAAACAGAGACCCAAAGCAGGGCTCTTCTACTGCCTTCGCATCACAGCCCTGTTGGCATGACGATGAAAAGGGACATCACTGTGAGCCCTTATCGCTAATAAGCTGCAAGGTCTCTGCATTTCTTCACCTTGCTGCCCCTGCCTAGTGAGCAGCATCACTCTAATCTGCTTATTTCACCTCGCCTCCGCCTCGAGTTTCCTGCCAACAACAACAAAACCTATCCTGTACATTAGGTACGCCTCTGATAGCAATCACCGAAACCTGTGTAACATCCCGTTCCCTGGAGACAGTGCTTGTGCTCAGAGAAGAAAGGCTGCTGTGTTTTCCAATTCCATGCCCCAATCTCTTTAGACAGATTTCACAGTAATTGTAAGGCCGAGCCACTGGATTGTGTGCAGCGCCTTCATTTCAATGTTTATCCGAGGTGCTGCATATTTCCAGCTGGGATCTGTCAGTGATTATTTCCATACCCTTCACTTCACCCTCGTAGGCAACCATGTATCAAGGAGCGAGCAGTAATTAAAAGAATTGGGGTCTATTTAATTACCTTCTGACACGATAGTGCAACTGCTGCCTTCAAAGCAGTGCAGCTCCCTGGCAAATCAAATCTACTGGGACCATGCCACATTAGAACAGGTTGTCTCCACTTGCTAGAAAGAGGGAAAAGGAAAAAAAAATGAAAAAAGAAAGCAGCAAGTTTCTAATTTCCAGCTCAGAAGGAAACATGCTGATTTCAGATAGACAAGCCAATGGAACTTGGAGAGGGAAATTCTGAGTGTGGCCTTTATGCTGCAGAAGCTGTTGGTCCTGGAAACAGGCTGCAGTTACAGCAGAGGAAGCAGGGGTTGCCCAAAAGCCACCCACACAAGCAAGAAAGATTTGGTTTCATGAAGATTCATTGGTAACTCTTTCCTCAAGCAGAGGAAACCTTTGATCCCACACAACTTTCCCATCGCTTCTCCGTGGTCTGTTTTTAAGCAGCGAGCAGCAGCCTGGGAAAGCAATGGGGAGAGAAACCAGAGCCTGTGCTCTGGATCCCATGGGCTTGGTCTAGTTTTCATGCTTTTGTTCTCGTGAAGGTCACAGTCCTGCTATGTCCAAACCCAAATCCTCCTGCTTTTACCTCCAAGCTGCAAGAAAGGCAGCCCCACTGCCTCCTCTCTGCCTCACAGATGGTGACCTCTACCCCCCACTGAATGAGCCAGCTTTCAGCAGCTCTTCTTCCCCAGCAAGCATCTGAGCTGGATGATTGTTTCAGACACCTTCCGCCCTAGGGAAAGACATAATTATCTTTGGAGACCTTTGGAAGCTAAGGAATTCCAAGTGATGGCTCCAACACCTGTGGACCAGGACAACACTGCAGTAGCTTTGGGTTCTTTCAGCACTGCCTTTGGGGATGCTGGCTCCCCACACCAATCCGTTACAGACTTGCGGTGAAAAGACAGGATGTAGAACCCACAAACTGTTCCTTTGTAGAAAGAAAATGAAAACCAAGTAGAAAAGTCTAACCGCACTCTCTTTAGCTCATCAAGAGACGACCAGAATGAAAACCAGTAAGGGTGATCCTTGGGGATCGGCAGCAGAGCCAGCACCACCAGCCCAATTTGCACTTCACCCAGAAGGACCTGCAGCTGCACACCACTGCTGGCAATAACATGCTTTTCATTTCGTACGTCACTCAGAAACTCACAAAACCAGGCTAGGTTTGCTTGAGAAAGGAGTGCTCTCATTGCCTTCCAAAAGCAGGAAGAACCATCAGTGCATCCTAGAAACTGTCGGGATATTAAGACAGATTTTCAATGAGCGAAGCTGTGACCAAGTTGTGCTTCATCAAATTAATGCCCGTGATAAGTGCTGATGGGTTCAAGAGGACTTACACAAAATACTAACAATACTTTCCATGTGTTTTGCTGTGGGTGACAGAGAGACTGCATCCCTTTTTCAATAAAATCACTGTGTTTATTTTTCACCTTCTTCATCTGTTTAACTCTGGGCTCTAGAAAAGTTGGAGGAAAAAAACTCAGAAAATTAGGTATTGGTAGATGTGATGCAACCCCTCTGAAGCCATTACATGGAACTGCCACCGTCCCTGAGGCTACAGCTAACAAGACGCTAAGTCAAACTGTGTGTTTTCTTGGTACAAATAGGCAATATCCTCTTCCCATTTCCCAGCCAACTTTACTGTCACCACCTCCCCTTGCTTTGCTGGGGAGGGAGATGTGGGACAGCATCAGGAGCACCAGGCAGAGGCAAGGTGGTTTCAGCTACCAAGAGTCTACTGAGAACCCAGAGACGGGTCAGTGCCCACACAGACCAAGGAGAAGACACCCAATGAGTTCCATTGCTTTTGACAGAGCTTCCTTCCCCTGCCAAGTCCTCCTTTTGTTATTCAGACAAACCGGACCTCAAGCACCACCTGGATGTTCAGCTGGTGGAGCATAAAAGGGATGAGTCAGCAAAGTCACCCCAAACTTGTGAACAGAGGGCAGCATTAGCAAAGACAGGCAGTACTCAGGACAGAGCTGGGCTTTTCAGGCTCATTAAACTTAAACGCTTTGGCTCAATTTGAACAGCCTGCACAAACATGAAAGGCTCTAGAGGTTGTGACCTTCCTCCCTTTCATACTGCACTGCCAAGTTTCACTTCCCTCATACCCTGTACCCATGCTGAGTGCAGCAAAAAATCTGCCCCAGAAACAATTCATTGAATTCTGCCCCTGCTTTTTGATTTTTCCTTGTTTTTACTAGTCAAAAACAAAGGAAGATGACATCTTTCTCCTCCTAAGCTGCTTTTTGGAAACTTTCGAAAGGCAGGCTGTTCTGGCTGATCTGG
Organism: Pavo muticus; assembly: GCA_016647715.1. NCBI lineage: Eukaryota > Metazoa > Chordata > Aves > Galliformes > Phasianidae > Pavo > Pavo muticus. Next base: position 969,325 of record JACDJE010000004.1, on the reverse strand, counting down.
GATGTAGGAATGAACATCACGCGTCTGCTCTGCGAATGGCAGGTTCACTTGGAGCCCAGGGAATATATTCACAGTTATGACTTGAAATACATTCTCTGGAAAAGTCTCCCAAGCTTTGTTTAAAATTCATTGTTTCTTGTAAACTCATCCACTAGAATATTAATAGAAGGAAAACATATAAAAGGAAGAAATGCAGCTGACAGGAATTTGGTTAAAAATTCAAACCAGTGTTCACAGGATTTTTCAATCTCCCATCTCTGGGTTGCATAATTTCCGACGTGCAGGCCCTGAAACGGGCCTGAATGCTAATGCCATTCCGAAAAGAAAAGACATGATGAATGTTTTGGCAGATTCTTGATTTTCTTCTTAGCTACCTGGGAAGATCTGATCAAAAATACAAGAGACATCATGAAAAAACAGGAAAGTAGATAAAGAATATCATTCCAAGCTACAGATAGAAGAAGTTGGTGGGGAAGGCAGGGGGGAAAAATGGCTGAAATAGTTATTGATGAGGAATTAGCCCATACATACACAGATCAGCAATACCACACCAGAAATTAGCAAAGCTGCACTGAATTAACACCCAAAGACTCCAGCAGGCACAGGCTACTTCATAGCCAGAGCTCGCCTTGCCACAGGCTCAGTGCACAGCAGCTCTGCAAGTACCAGAAGACTTGGCCTCACAGATGGCATCTGCAATGCAGCCACCCTCCTCTCCAGCTGTAATTGAGAAAATCACCAGCAATCAGAGGAAGTCAGCTGCTCCAAGCCCCTAATGAAACAGGGCTGGAACAGCTGTGCTGCAGCTTTTTACAATCATCCTTCCTCCATCTCTCTAACTAATAATACTTTCATGAAGAGTAAACCTTGCTACACCTGAAATCCTTCAAAGGGAAAGGGATATCCTGCCTCTGCTTCATCAGTAGCAATGTGAGAATAGCACCAGGGTAAGCCACCTCACTGGATCCACTCAATCACTGCCATGGATGTCAAAATACCACCTGCCTAAGGGGCCAAGGTGCCAGCTAATGGCATTGGTGCAAAGGAAAATCTCATTTACTTCGGGAGAAAGGAGGAGCATCTAAAGGCAGAAAGCAAAACACAAAGGATATCAGTAACACACCTTAGTCTACAGGAATGCCAGGGTCTTCCTTAATTCTTGTTTGAAATTACAATAGGATTAAAAAAAAGCCATTGATAAAGACTGTGTCCTGGGACACCCCTCCCTCTCTGCAGCTCAAGACAAACAGACAGGAGAAGCTGCATTTGTAGAGCACTGAGACACACTGATGGGGTCACACAGCCACCAACAATGGCAGCATGAGCAGAGATGTCTCAGAGGGCAGCGAGGCGGGCACTGCAGAGTCCCAGCACTCCGTGTGCAGCGTTTACAAACAGCAGCTCAGAATGAGAGGCCTGGCATCAGAGCACACCAGCAAGGTGAGAAGTGCCTGCAGAGACCCTGCCCTGCACAAAAGTCTGCCAGCACCAAGCGTGCTCCCCTGCAGCTGGAGCCCGTGCTGCCCCATGAGCTGAGCACAGGCGGAAGGATGGCCCTGGGCACTTCCGCAGCAGCACAGCCAAGTCAGTATAAATCACAGAGCCATTATCAGGGGTAAAATTAGCTCCTGTTACTGACAGCATCTATCACTCATCCCTACTCTAATCTATACCAGGGGAAGGATTTACAAGCAACAACGATGAAAGAGAAGAAAGGGAAAAAAATCAAAGTGATGCAGATGGGAGAAAAAAAAAGATAATCAAAGCAAAGATAACAAAAGCATTTGCAAGGCTGCAAGAAACAAACTACATTATATTACGGGGACCAAGGGATTCTTATCATGGCCAGATAAGATTTTCATTCAACATGTTGAGAATTTGAACTGCTGAAGAAGATCCAAATTCCTTGCCAGGCACCTCCAGCTCTGTTAAGGATTCCTTGTAGCCATGCAGCATCACAGCAGCTTGGCTCAACAAAAGTCCTGAGGAAGCTTTCAATGAGAAAGGCATCAAAGGGAAAGAGACATTGTAGGAAACTGACTGAATGGGTACTGGGATTTAAGCTCATATTTTATATCAACGTTATCCTGTAAAAGGTTTATTAACCCTTTATAAAGGGTTTATTAAAAAAGAGTAATCAATAATCAGCTGTAATGAGCCTAACCCACAGATCAGAAGGTAGCAGAACGTTACATAGCACGTATTAGTGAATGAGTACATGATGCAAAAACTGAGCCCTTATGAAAACAATTCTTAAAATGGAACATGACCAGGAGAAGGAAGCAAACCACTAACAGTGAAAAAAAGGCAGTGAAGAGCCTGCCCTGTCTTTGGAACTTCCCCGCTGGCACATCTCCTAGGAGGGCATCTCACAGCCAATGCCGTCCACACTCAAGCTCCCATTTGGCTGGGAACACCTGTAGGATGCAGGTTAACAGTTGGGAGGGAGAAAGCCTAGTGTTCCCAAAAATTTCTGCCAGAGCTGCTGACATGCAGGGTCTCAGCAAACAGAAAGTGAGGGGTTGGTGCTCCTGTGCAAGTTGGAGCATCTCATCCCACCAACTCAGATCAATTCCTCTTTGCCTTCCCACCAACAGAGTCCCCACGTTCCTCTCCCTCCCCTCAAGGGCTCCAACATCGCTCTCAAAACACCACTGCAACGAGCGTGAGGAATTTACCCATTTGCTAAGAGAAACTGTATGGATGCACATGTGCTTTGGGAAAGCTCATTTGCATTTCTGGGCCTCAGAGTGCCCCTAATACAATTTACAGTGGGTTGTGAAGATTGCCATCCCAGTTAATCAAATATAATAAATAGCTCTGGCTGAGCAGATGACTCTCCTACAGCACTGTGGTTATCAGAGGGATCGGTCTTAATTTGAGACTCCATTCATCAGCCCCACTAACAGGATTGCACAGAGAGCGATATTTGACAGAAGTGTTTTCGAAATTCCTAAATAGGGAGCATGCATTGATGGCGACAAGATGGATGTTCCCATTACAGGGGCTGTACGGGATGCCACACCGTCTCCCCTTCTCACCCTGTAACGAACACATGACACTGCAGTGTATATCATGGCCACGGGTTCCTTCTCATGTTTACTCGAAGGATGAAAACGAGTTCAACAAACAAGGGACAAAGGGTGGCAGGGTGCAGCAGTTTGTGCTCATGGCTGCACTGCACTCACAGCTCTGAATTTTTATAGAGAACGTGAGGATTATAGGAGAGCTCAGAGGGATGTGTACCTGCACACGGATCAGCCAGGAGCTGCTACAGCACCCCGCAGGCCCTGCTGAGGGGTTGCTAGGGACCAAAAGCCAGAAAGGATCTCCTGATGTATTGATCCATGTACCCTGCAGCAGAAGTGTCAAAATCCCATTCCCCAGACCATTGTCTATCTCCTTAAAACCATTTTAGCTTTTCTAACCCCACCACCATCACTGGGAAGATGACAACAGAAAGCCATTTTCTCCTCCTGTTGACTTGAGATGGCAGCATGAGTAAGCCTACTGCTGGCCCCAGGATTCTTCCCTGCTCACCCTTCCATCTCTTCATCTGAACCTGGTTCCCTTTGGCAGGAACAAAGCAGATGGGAGATGCTGGAAAAAGCTTCTCAGTTTGCGCCTGATTGTTCCAGCAAAGACCTTCAATAGCCACATTACCGAGAGCTTTTGTCCTGATGCGGGAAATAATTACCACTGTGAACCCCCCCAGAGACAGCCCCACGCCCGTGGGACAGAGGTGAGCTGGGACAGGACAGCAAGGAATAGGGGAAAAAGAGAAAAGAAACAAGAGGAAATAGGGAAGCTCATTCTGCAAGTCAACAACAGTTCGGCATTTCCAAGTTAAATACAAACGAAGCCTCTGTCCGCATGCTTCATTGTAACACTGTTGCTCTAAATCCCCTTTTATCTCTTTAATTATGCATGAAAAAACCACACGACCTCCCTGCTCGTGTGCTCAGCCGAGCAGCAGCTCACAGTGCAGAAGGCTCATTATACAGCTTTAGCGGGGCTGAGTACTCTGAATTATTTAAATCTCCATTAAGCCTTCACCATGGCACATCTATGTGATAAACGGATCAGGTGCTGCTGGATTTCTCCCCTGGCCAATGCGCTCTCCCTTTGCCTTCCCCCACTTCTTCCCTCCTCCTGCACAGCTCAGTAGGGAAGGGAGATAATTGCCAAGAGGAAAGGAGTTTGCACTCGTGCTATCAAGTGTTTCCTTGTCGTTTAAAAAAGGCCAACTGAGCCAAGTAATAAAGACACTTAATCAGGATTAGCGCTAGAGGGCATGGTAAGGTGGTCAATGCATAACTTGTTTAATAGCCATTTTATTGTTTAAATTAAACTTAAATCATTATGTTTTATTTAAGTAGCATGAATGCCCTATCCCTGCAGCACTGCTGTAGGAGCATGTAGAGGAAACCGGGCACTTTCAGAAACAGAATGGTTGTGTGATGAAGGGGCTCAGCGTGCTCAGTGTGGGAGGTGGGTGGTTTTGTCCTCCCTTTCCCTTTCTGTATGCTTGCTGTTCTACAGGACAGTGATGGTCCAGGGAGGAGCTGGGAAGTGCTCTGCACTGAAAAATCTGAGCAGCCAAAGCACAAGGGATTGTGCAACAGGCTCCTAGCCCCAGGAAAAAGAAATGAAAGGGAAACACAAATCTCTGCAGCTTCCTGAAAGCAGGAGTAGTTATCCAGACAGGAGAACCTCTTAAACGCTGAGAAGCTAAGGGCAAGAACAGCTGCCCTTAGAGAAAGTTTCCTGCTGCCACAAAACTGTCAGAGCAGGAAAGAATGAGGGAATGGAAGACATCTCCATACTGCTGTCCCAAACAGCTCTTCAGACACAGGCAGACTCCCTGCAGAACCTACCAAGCAGCATCCCAAGGCTGCAAGGGCTGCAGCACAAAGAGCTTAAGTTAACACTGTTTTCCTTGGTTTCTTGCTGCCATGGACCAAGAGGCAAAGATGATATCAAGTGTAGACACCCAGCAGCCACAGGTTAGTAAAAGAAGTAACAGAAGACTCAAATAGGAACACTTCCAGAATATTTTGGGGTTTGGAGGAAAACTCCTTTTCAGCAGAGAATACTGACAGCCCTTAATGCACCTCTTTGTCTATCTCACAGGTGGCAAAGAGGAATAACGTCACAGTCCTTCCAATTGCATCCCATCACTGAAGCCAGGGTAGGCTGAAGTAGAGTTTGGTCACCACCAATCTCTGTATCTCTGGTTGCTCAGCTCTATCAGTGTGAGCACAATATCAGGGTTGGTCAGGGCAGCACCAACCCAAAAGTACAACCATTACCTCAAATTCACAACTCCCAGCTCCTCAAGAAAAGCAAGCCGGATGCAGATCCTACTTGACCACAGGTTTTCTGAATGAGAGCCATCAGCTCCCAAGGTTCCCACAGGCTTTGGCTCCTCATCTGCACAATGGTGATAAGAGACCATCAGCCCTCGTGGTTGTGGTGAGTCTGGAGCATCACAATGGGCACTGGGAGGTGCAGATAAATGGCAGGCACCCCCCCCCCCGGCCGCCACCTCAGGAAGCACCCAAGCGGGACAGGAAGCAAGCAGAGACAAGAAGGTGCTTTCTGAAATAAATAACAGCACAACTGGAAAATGTGCTGAGGAAAGAAAAAGCTTCTGGTGTTAAAAATAACCTCTGTTGGGGAAAAAAAAAAAGGCCTCATTTTAAAAGTTTCTCTCCATATTTACTTGAGATAAATGGAGACAGCTCAGTGGCAACGTTTTCTTAAGAGCTGAGAAATAGATGGCAGGACTCTGGAGACAGGTTTCTCTCATATATCATTTCCTTCCCCTCCCAGTCTCTGGGGGACGCGTGCTGCTGTGAGATCTCTTACTAAGATTTACAGAGCAGTCAATGCTGTCAGGGATGCAAAGGCAGCCTTGCTGCCACGGAGCTGCTTCAGGCCCGCACCGCACCCCGGAGGCAGCAGTTAACCTTGGGTTTAAGCCATGGCTTCCAGTTGGACAGACAACAGAGAAAGAAGCAGCTCGAGCTGCTGCACTGGGGCTGCCCACACTCACCCTGCCTCAGTTTACCTCATCCATGCCAGCTCCCAGCTGTTTTTGTAAGAACTGCATGAGTCAGGCATGACTCAGAGTCCTGAAGCATAAGAAACTGGCTTTACATTCAGGCTGTGTTTTGAAGAGGAAGATGGAAATTTCTTGTAGGCAAAAACTCCAGTTGTCAACTCTAGGTGCTGAGGCCTTCTTTAAAGGAGTATGAGATTGTTAGTAAATACATAGCATATTATGGGCATGAATAATCTGGGTTTAAACATTAAGTGTCTCTTGCACAGGCAGCTTTCAGACTAACCTAACCATACCAAGCCAGCTTTTCCTGGAGGCAATAATGTGAGCATTGCCTCTTATTAACGATTAAGCCAGGATAATAATAACTAAGGCAGGAGGGGACCTCAGGGCTTCTCTGGGTGTCCCCAGCCCCAACATTCACCCTGACCAGAGCTGGGGTCTCTGCCAAGGAGGTGGGGATGCTGCGGTCCCAGCCCTGTCATCCCATGACCGGTCACACAGGAGAGCCGTCAGATACCCAGAGAAACTCCAGTATTAAAAGAAAGCCACTATCAGTTTCTAATGCAATTAACAGCCCCCTGCCAAGAGAGCCAATAAGAGCACTTCATCAGACCATTATAACCCTGGAGGGTATAGAGAGGCTGCCACGGTAACTCCTTTAATTGCCCTTAATGTTTCATTAAACATAATTACATTTAAACCTAAACTGTGCCATTTGTTGTGGTTTTAATTAGACAAAGGGCAAGATAAAAGGATCGGATTAACCCTCTTCTCTCCCCTGTACCGGGAGCTGGCCGCACTTGGAAACTGGGTCTGGAAGAAGGGAAGCAGAAGAATGGAAGCACACCCAGGGGCACTGGGAAGGTGCTCCCAGCAGCCAGGAGAGGCTTCAGCTCACAGCTCAGTGCCAGTGCTGCCACTCCAGCCCCTACGAGGGGAAAGGCACACAAACGCACGTAATTTTAGCCTAGTGAAAAACTGTTTTTCCTTCACAATATTAATTCAGCTTAAATATTGCTTCTGATTAGGTGTAGGGCTTAAATGCTGAATCTGCATTCACTCAGTGTTGTGAATAGCTGCAGTAAATCCAGGCTGTCTCCTCCATTTTTTCCCCAGCTTTCAGTGACTCAGAGGAAAAAGAAAAGCAGATTTAGCTGCAGTGCCACATGCTCAAATCAGAATAAACTGCTAAAATGCTGTTCTTTTCAGAGATTTATGATATAATTAACATTTTTTGTTGGTTTCTAATGACTTCTTTCTTCCTTTCTGAAGCTAAGAAGAGAGTAGGAATAGCCACGGGGTATAATCAGGCTGTCTGCAAGGTGGAAGGGAAATGAAGCAGAGCAGAAAGGGGCCCTCTGAAGCAGGCAGGTATCACTATTATCTCTTTGTGGGAGCACGAGCACCATTGGAGGGCACTCAGGCACTACTGGAACAAGAACAGCACAAGAACTTGAATAGAGCAGATGAGAAGATGAAAGGAGTGGAACAGGCACTCAGTGACAGATCTGAATAGAATCCTTTATGCCACAAGACTTGCTGAGATTTAGCTATCACTTGACAAGTGCCAAAACTCCGCAAGTCTGATCCAAAGACTACATATGTCAACAGGAAGTCTCCCATTAGCTTCAGTGAAGCTGAGCCCAAGCCAAGGTGTAATAGATCATGTATCACTGTTACAGGGAAATAAGTGAAATCCATCTTACAATTCTTGCTACTAATTTCCAGCAATTTTTCACAATATATCTCGTCTTCAGTGTCTACTCACACAATAAATCGTGCTTTTGCAGAGCCAAGAATAAAATGAGGGGATAGGGTAGGTGAAAAACGTGGGGAAAGGAGAATTTCTGCCTCTGCTGAAAAGACAGTAACTGCAGCAAGAACTGGTTCCTTTTCAGTCCGCTGACACTGCAGAACAAGGCGACAGAAATGAAGAGTGATGAGGCTTCCACCCTGGTGTTCAGGATCCCAAAGGAGACAAGACAAATATCCATCTCCTGCCTCTGCAGACTGGAACCTACATTTCCCAGGAGAAGAATGTGCCTATGGGTCAGACACACTGAAATCATTCCTGGGGTTAGTGCTCCAGTGTGCATGAAACTGTTGGCACAGATGGGACCCCTGTGACCTCTCCTCAACAATCCAGAGCACTGAGCTTCATCATTCTTGACATCTCCCATTCCCTACTCCTTGACTCAATAAATATGCTAAAAACATCATGGAAAAGTAAAACAAGAGAAAGTGATGTCCATCCCCGGGGAAAGTACAGCCTTGCATTCCCTCACACTGAACCAATGGAGCAGGAACTGTTCTTTCACAAAGAGACACACAAAAAACCTGCTCCCTGTCCTTCTCTCCTACCACAAGAGAACAAAGGGTACTTCTACAGATAAGACAGAAATAAAATCCATTTTTCCTGAGGTCCAGAACAGACTTTTAGTGATCAGCCTACTTTTACGATAGAGAAAGTTTAACACTACTCACCTCTCACAGTTTGCCAAAGTAATTCTCACTTCTTTATTCTCTTCCGCAGGTATCTGAAGTGTTTCATCGTCTGTTCTGAGCATACCTGGGCACTGTGAAATTAGCATCTGCACTCCGTTCTGACGATTTCCTAGGGCACTTCTAATTTTATAATTATAACATCTGCCTATCATTTATTCCCTGAGAGAATAATCTCTTCTCTGCATTTACCCTGAGCAGAAATACTCAATATTGGCAATTGTATATAATGGACATCTTCAGTAACACGTTTAAAGAACAATCTGCATATTTCATAAAGCCACAAAGCAAGAAAGATGGTGAAGGAACTAAGGAGTGGACGGATGCATGTATGGCTATAACCACTAGGACAACCTGTCCCACCTCTCTAAGTGGTAGAAGGAGGTTTACAGGGAGCAACCCAAGGAAAACAGTGCTACCAGAAGCAAAGGAGATCAGAGCAGACTAGGGAAGAAGCCAGACTTCCATTCTAGGCTGCCAAGTTTGGGCAGAGGAGTGGGGATTGCCATGGGGCAGAAAGACCTAACTTCAAAGCAGTCAAAAACAGCAGAGCAGCTTTCGAGCTGGCAACTAGACACACGTCAGAACTAATAAGAAAAGCTTCACAAGGGAAACATATTTGAATGTGTCCTTTTCAATTACTCCATCATTCTTTTGATTTTCTATCTGCTCAGAGATAAAGCTGGAAGTGGTCCAGTTAGAGCATCACTGTTTCCTCACCTCTCTGCCGTCTCTGGGGAAGCTGTTTCCCTCTCTGCTGAGGTACAGAGAAAGGAACATCTCTGACCAACGCCATGGCCAAGGTAGGCTGACTTTGGCATGATACTGTTGCTCAACATGCAAAATTGAGGAGGGGGGACTTGTCTACCAGTGAAGGCTGGCTGCCTGTTGTAAAGCTGCACTCACTGTGTGTACATCTGTACATCGCTGCTTCTACTTCCAGGACTGAGGGGTCACCCTTAGGTTTGAGCTTTGGGGAGGAAGAGGGAGTAAGGGGCAGAGGGTACGAGAGACTGGGGAGAACAGCTGTTAAGCTCTTAGAGATAATAAATTGAATAGCTCTGAAATTGGACCCACAAGGATAAAAGTGTTTTTAGTGCCTATAAGACCGACTATAAACTCAATCTGTCAGACAGCAGCAGCTGTTAAAGATAATGGTCCTGGTAAATTTAACTTCCGAACTGCCACAAAGGGACTAGCATGATGTTAAGTTTCTCCCTTCTTTGAAAGGGGGTGGGGGGAAAAAAAGCATCAAACAATGCAAGATCTTAAACATGCATCTCCAGTCAGCTAATCAAAAACCTGCTTTGAAGCACAAGGATGGGCTGTGCACCCATGGGGGAGAAGAGATCCTCCAGAGGCTATGAATACCTCTGGGCTCCTTTGATATGATTCCACAATTATACCAAATATTTGCTAATAAGCCAAGGTCAGTACAGAAAGAAACAACTCTCTGCTCTGAAGCCAGGCACCTCCTAAGTCCTCCCTGTGATTTCATCATAAACTGTGTGGAAATAAAAACATCCAGCTGGACTACCTCGAGCAGATGGTGATTCTGAAGCAGTTCCTTCTTTGGGAGGGAACAACCCTTTGCCTGCACTGGACCAGTCTGGGAACCAGAACCCTTTCCACATGCTGCCCTGCCCAGGGAAGCCAAGCCCTGGCACAGCTCCTGCAGGGCGAGCAGGCAGCATGTGCTCATAGTGATCCCACAGCAAAGCTGTTTGCACCAAGCATACCAACACCACCCAGGGCATACTGCCACTGAATCCAGCAGCATCAGGGTCTGACCTATAGAGATTAGATAGAACAGTTCAGTTGGAAGGGACCTGAGAAGTTTGAGTCCAGATGCCTGAGAGAAAGACGTCTCTAGCTCAGCAGTGACCAGGTGTAATCCTTTAAAGCCTATTTTCCTTGTCAGGATTGTAATACTGCTCTGATTGAGATCATGTTTACACAGACCAACCTTCCGAATAATCCACTCACAGCAGGTATTTTTAATACAACAATCAGAACTACTTATGCAGTTTTGAAGAGGCAGCAAATTTGGCAACAGGAACAGAAGATATCCCAGTCAACTTCACCTACAAGGCAACTCCTGCAACCACAGAACCATCCTAAACAAGCTAATAAAGCAAACAAGATGCGAGTGGTCCCAATATCCCAGCATTCCCAATATCTCACTTGCTTCAAGACTGGAGGACGGTTTCATCCTTAGAGGATTCCTTCACAGCTCGTTTTTCAGCCACCTGAGCAGTGTTCTTGGACTGCTGCCACTCTGGGGGAAACCTGTAAGTGACCTTTACTGGAGAGACGGGGAAAAAAAATGGTTCCTTCAGAAATGTTTTCACCCCAATGGGGATGAGATTTCTCACGTGCTTAGCATAACACCTGTGCCTTGATGGATGCGGGTTTCACTGCAGTGATGGATATGGTGTCAAACACCAGCACAGCTTCCAATAAAGTCCTTGGGAGAGGACCATGCAACTCCATTGCAGCAACCATTTGGAATTACTTCCCAAGACAGATATTTTTCAAGGCGTGAGAGGGCTCCTTTTGGATGCATTTCAGTTCTACTCATCCTTTCTAACCAGCAGCTAAATAGTGCTGAAGGGCTCACAAGTCAAAAATCAGTACAAAGTAAAGTATCATAAGGCTACTTTCAGATTAAAACCCTTGCTTTTGTTCAACGCTATGGATATCTTCTCACTGTTGCTCTTACTTGAGGAGGTAAGAAGAGGCCAAACACACACACAGCATTTGGGAGGCATTTCAGACATACTAGTGAAGGAATGAGGCCCCAAACCCTATGTTTACACATCTCTCATTATCACCAGAAAGCTCCAAATCAAGAGCAGCTCTTCCAGCCTTTTTCTGACCCGTGGCACAGGACAGCACAGAAGGGAGGTGGAATTAATGCCTGTGAAACGGTTTATCACTGCAGCCACGCACAACACAGCTGTTATAGTTGCCTACTGCTTCCCAGAAATCAATCTATGTGGTTTATTCCCAGGAACATTCGAGTTTGCACCCTGAAGTGATTCTCCAGCCATCAGCAGCCCCATGCGCGTGGCACATCCCCAGAGCCTTCTTCCTCCCTCTGCGCTCCTTTGTGCTCCCAAAGGAAAAAAGAAAAGGAAAAAAAAAAAAGGAGAGGGAAAACGCTGTGGTTTTGTTTGTTTGTTTTATAAAGCAAAAGAAAAAAAGCCTCTCCAGGCCTCTGGGTTAAATTGTGACCTACTTCAATCCACACTGCTGTCCATTATTACCAATCCAATTATTCCAGACAGGTTAACTCAGCTTTAATTTATGTCAATCCAATTCTTTTTTTTAAAAAAAAAAAAAAAAAGTATCTCTTCATGCTTTGAATGATACATGAATACGAGGTCAGCATCCCAGGGAAGGGACTTGGGAATGCTCAAGGTCAACATTGGCCTCACATAGGAAATCCCTGCCAGGGTTTGTGGGGGGAGCTTTGCTCACCTCTTCTCTCACTCTTTTTTTCTTGCGATTGGATCTCTCACAAGCCTATGGCTTCCAACACTGCTGGGTGAGTACAAGTGGTGTTCTGACTGAAAACATGTTTCAGCTGAAGTAAGAGGCACTTAAATTAAATAGATCTCCTTGTCTGCTGCAGCATAATGGGACAGCTGAGCACAAAGCTTTCTCCTTCAGGGGAAAAAGGAATCCAGGATGGAGATATTTCAAAGGCACAAAGGGGAGGAAGGTATCTAATTCCCAAAAACGTCCACTCAATTTCCCTTTGTCAGCCTCCTCCAGAAGTAAACAGCAGGGATGCTTTAAACACAACCCACAGAACATGACCTCCAGCCGTTGGCAAGGTTCCCACAAACCTCTCTGAGCAGCCAAGCAGCGTGTATTTGGGTGCTGTTAAAAGGAGCCCAGTATGCTCAGCACTCCATCCGAGCTGGGTGCAAGGCCCACTGCCTGCCCCTGAGGACAACCAGCACCAGGACTGATGCTCTGTCTGCTTTCTTCCACCTCTAGAGCTGCATTTCTCAACCGTTTTCCTCCAATGTTTCCAATAAGCACCAAAAAAATTTCACTTCATATTTTCTGTCCAGATTAACTCTGCAGCTGATCTCAGCTGCCATGACTGCAGTCAGTTCAGCAGGTAACCTGGATCCCAGTGCATTTCTAAAGCTTGATTTAAAACCTGGAGAAATAGCTTTAAGAGAAGGGACAGCTGCTGTGGTCAGTGGGATTCAGATATCTTCCTATCAGGAAAGGATGAGGGAAAAAGCCTCACCTGAATGCAGCTTTAACAAGGTCTCCTGAAAGTGCTTCCTTCACCCCCTTACCATCACAGCAATTGAACCAAGGATTATCTATTCCTCAGTCCTAACCAGACAGTTGGACAACAGCACTGTTCAGAACTCATCACTGTCGAGGGCAACACAACAAATCTTTGCCCAAAACAATGCCTGGACTTCCAAACACTGAGTCACTTCAGCATCCCGGAGAGCATGTCCTCAAGGCAGAAAAGCCAGACAGCCCACAGTGCCAGACAACCTCCTCAAAGCACAGTCACTTCAAAGCAATGCTATTCAGATGGAGGATCGTGCAATACAAGGTGGGATGCTCCTTGCCAGAGAGAGGCTTGGGAAGGGGCCATCTTCCCCTCATGCTACCTAGTAGCTGCAATAGTCTAGGCAGCATCTGCTCCCCGTCCTTCCCACATTGTTGGGTGAAAACCTCTTTTCCTCACTCAGCTTTTTATCTAATATCCACTTGTGTGCACAGGTTGCTTGCTATGAGCTGCTTATTGCCATCCTTTCCCAGTTCTACACCAGAACAGCTCAGTAGGCTACTAATAAGGTACTCAGCTCTCAAACCACAGTAATGCTAAAGTTTGAAAGATAAATGCTGGATAAGTAAAACACTAACATGTATAAGCCCCTTACATTATCCCTTTCCTGATCCTCAGGCTGGGTTATTAAGTAAGTACACAAGAAAATGGAATAGCATTGTATGGCTACAATGTGTGTCCACATGCATCTTTTGAGGGCTTATTGGATGCTGCTCTACGGAATGCACAGCTGAAATTCATTATTTTCTGAAGCAGCCTTTGTCTGAAAAGAGACAAATGAAAACACTACACCAACCAAAAATAATAGCTTTTGAGAAGAAGGATTTTAAAATTCAGGAAATGCATTACTAAAGCCAGGGAATTTAAAGCTCCCCTTTTGCACGCCACCAAAGCAATGTTGATGGGCTTCCTTGGAATAGACTAACAAAATGAGAAGTCCACGTCTACCAAGTGACATTGAAATTTTCACCCCAAACAGACCTTGTGACCTGGGATGACGTGGCACCAAATAGTGCTTCAGTGCCCAGCCTAACATGGCCTCAAAGGACCAAAAGCTCTTTCCCTGCTGTTTTAGGCTCAGCATTGAGAGAGCAAGTGAAGGGAAGTAATAGTGACAAAAACTAGTGAGGGAAGTACCTGTATTTGCTTTCCTTGTGGCTATTTCTGCCAAACCTTAAAATACTGAGAACCTTCACCCTCTCCCTCTACGCTTCCCACCACAGACACTGTGTTTCTCCTATGTTGCCTGTGACCTGAGACAGTATCTCCCAAATGGGACCCCTCATTGTGAGGAGGAATTCAGTAAGGGCAGAGGGAAGAAGCACTCACAGCTCCTGCAGCAACAAGGCTGGCTTTGGTGAGAACAGGGGAGAGGCTGCTGTCTGGAAACAAGGACTGGAAACACTTCCAGTTTGAGGGGGATCAGTCCTTCAGGATCCCCTCTCTGCACTTCATTTTGAAACCAGCAGGTTCCAGCTCAGCATGTACTTTCATTTCACTCGTGACACATGCCAGTGTTGGTTTTCTGCCCATCCTCTTCAAAAGCAAGAAAGAGAAGAGGAGACAAAGAAAAGTACAGCAAAAAATGATGCCACTCAAGAAATGGCACTTTAGGCAGACTCCACTACATCAGTAATGACAGTCAATAGTGCCTCCGAGGACTTGCTTTCTTCAAGTCAATACTGCATTCTGACAGCCAGTTTATTCCTGGGATCCATGAGCCTCTCTTCCAGATTGAATCTCGCTCAGACAATCATTCCTCTGAGGCTTTTATCCAGCTTACAGATAGAATAGCCATGCAAGAGCCAAACAGTGAAGAAATCTTAGTGCTGCTCTGAAGAAATGCTCCTCTTCACTAAGTGGTTTCTCCTACCTGGCAGGGTGACCTGCAGCACTGAGGAAGTCAGAGGTCATTAGAAATAAAGCAGAGATGCTTAAACAAATACCTCTTCCCAGATTCCACAGGACTTAGGCTCCAGGCAGTCCTCTCCTACAGCTTTCCTTCTTAAGAGATTTACCACTCTACTGCCTTGTGCACACATGCGCAAGAAGAAAGTGAGGCAGAGAATACAACCTTTTGAGAATAAACCATGATTTAAAGCCCACAGAGCTCATTTCACTGACTTGGCTGCCTGAGCCAGAGCTGAGAAGGCACCCACTGACATTCAGTTTCCAACTTTGGTATCTCAACAAGGCTGGCCCTGTCTTTGTTAGTGAAATGCCCACCTGTATCACTAAGACTGCTTTAACAGACAGCCTTTTTTCACTCAGGCACAAGGCAAGAAAAAACAAAACCATGGTTATCTTTAAAGTAGGCTTAGAGAAAGCATGTCCTACAGCATTTAAGTTCAGTGCAGAAAGCCCCTGGCCTTTGCCTTCAGTATTCTACAAGCAAATGAAAAGCCTCTGGGACAAAAACTAATTCAAAGTTCAACAGCAAAGCCTGGATCTCAGTGACATCAGCCTTAGCAGCTTCCACACCAAGAAGGAAATGCTTTTTGTTCTTGTGCATCACTGCCTCAGTCCTACTCACACCTGTGTATTCCAAGAAAGCCCACCTTTGCTGTATGCCCTGGATGGTGCCTTGTTTTTAAGGCACGTTCTGAAAGGACTTGTTCCTACTGCTGCAGAAGTCCGTTTTTAACATTCCTTTCTGCTGTGAGCTGTGCAGATGAGCAGAGGAACTGCTTCCCAGCTGGTGAGCAGCATGAGCAGAGAGGGACACAAACTAACCCACCACTCCCAGAATGGTAGCAGCACAGAGAGAATATCATACCTGGAGTTGCCGTTGTGCCATCTGGGCACTATTCCTTCTTCCCTTCCACACCAGAAGCCTTTGATCAAACAAAAGCTGTCTGTCGAAAAACACTGTTCCCATCAGCTAGACTTAGCTCTGCTATGAGTCACCCAGCCTCTGCCCTCCTCCCTGCACACACAGCACCTGGATGGAGACAGCACAAAGCTCACAGCCTCAGCAGAGCCACAGCTGAAGGTGCTCAGCAGGCAGGTAGGGCCTGGGAAGCCTGGAACCTCATGGTACCTCCAGCACCTGTAACAGAGCATCTCTTTCCAAAGGTCAGAACTTTTCTGTGGGAACAAGGGTGTCACAGGAAGTTCACCCTCTTCAGTTGACAATTTTAGACTCTGTTGGTGACTAATGAGGTCCAGGGAGGCACGGATTACTGCTGTTTGTACAGCTTTATAGAGGAAGCTGTAAGAGCACTCTGTAGATGAAATCAGTACATATTTGCACATTAGTGTAATTTAACCAGAACTCATTCTATCATATAAACTCTGGAGTGGACCCATGAGCAAACAGGCAAAGAATGTCTTTATTTTAGAAAGGCTAAGGTGGCAGTCTGCAATGTGTCACATATCTGAAGCCAGCAGGAGGGTGGAGATCCACCAAGGACAAGGAAGATTCCAACAGAGAAACACCTCAAAAATCTCTCTGCCACAAACCATTCATATATTTTTTTTTATTAACCCTTCGGTGACATAAACAATTTCAGTTTCTGTGCCTTGTGTGCAGGTACTGATCCTCCCTGCCACCCAGCAAACCTCCCCTTCCTCTAGGCCCACTCACCCCCAGATCAGACTGCAGGGTGCTGGGCCTTGTTGCCCAAGAGCAGCACTGCTTCTTTACACTACTGAATGCTTCTGAGGACTGCTATGACACATGGCCACATCTGACACTCATAGACAACTCCTCTGCATGGATTTAACCTTAGAAGGAGATGCTTTACCAAAAAGAGATGTTTGTATAAAATCCCCAGAGGCTTCTGAAAAGCCCCTGCAGTTAGGAGCTGTCGCTATCAGTATTTTGTATAAAATAATGTTGCTCTGCTGGGGAAACCAGGGACTGCTCATTTCCCCACAGGGCAAGGTAACTCTTACAGTTTTTATTACCTTTGTCCTCTTCTGCTTGCTCTGCTGATCCTGTACAAGCTCACTTTGCTGGCCCAAAGCAATAACAGGCTAACCACCCTGCCTGGCCTTATACCAGCTCAGCTTGTCCTTCCACAGATGGCATGGAAGCAGAACAAGTCACCTGCAGTGCTCCAGCTAATTCAACAAGTATGACTATAGGCTGGGTGAGTGCATAGCATGCAGAGCCTCACATACTGGCTGCGGACACATGACCCCTCACAAAGCCTCCTTGGAGATGGCCTTACACATCCAGCACGTTTCAGGCATATCTGTATCACCAGCCCAGCCATGGCCCCCCACACAGTACAGACATCCCGAGCTGGCACACACACCAGCATCAGCACAGAACCCAGCAAGGGCTGCCCATGCAACCCAGTCAGGTGCTCCCAGCCATTCCAAGCTCCACGCTGCCATCGCTGGGCACATCTTGCCCAATTCATTTGGTCACCACTATGCTGCAAGCAGCCCTGACAGCAGGGCTCCCAAGCCTGAGCTGGGCAGCTTTGCCCAGCCAGAGATAAAGGATGTCTCTTAGTAGAAACAAGGGACTTGGGTTTCCCAACAAGGGACTGACTCAGAACTAGTTAAGTTGTGAGTAGAGCTAAGCCATACTGAAAAAACATCAACCTACTTCAGAAGCAAGCTGGCTGCTGAACATATCTTGCTCAGCAAGGGAGGAAAAGAGAGTCTCCTGGGTATGACTGTGGATATTGCTAAGTGAAATGTCACAATATGTGGGATTTCCCTTCTCAGCTTCAGGGTGGAAATGCATCAGGCAGGATGCAGAGCTCTCTCCTTCCAGCCCCTTCACACCAGCTCTCAACCAAGGGGATGCTGCTATCTGCCATTTTAACTCAAGCTACCCAAATCAAGAAACTGTCTGGAGCCCACCAGGCTCCCAGATGTCCCACATGTGTGATCCCCTACTGCTCACCTTGTCTCAGCCCCAGTTCCCAGAAGCTGAAGGACATGATGGCAACAGCTGATCCAGTAAAGCAAAGTAAACACCACACAGGCTTGTTTAGCCTGTGGCTCCTTACACGCACCCACCAGACTATGTGAACCAACACAGTGTGTCACACAACTGATAGCGTTACGCAAGGCTGAGTGATGAAAGCAGAGACTGTTACCAGCTTTAATAGGCATTGGCTCATGCCAAGAACAAGTCCCACTCTGTTTTAGTTGCTGCAGTACAATATCCCACATCTTTTCTATAATAATCAAATGCTCCTACACTGCAATCAGGAGCAGGAGACAAATAACTAGTAAACAGATAAGCAATGTCTAACGAGCTGACAGTGCTGCCAAGAATATTTGTGATCTGATTTCATCCCTGCCTTTCTGCTCACCCTGACCTGCCACCAGACTCTATGCTATGCGCACAGCTGTTTCAGGCTGCGGTACAGAAATGACTTTTGAGCAGACCAAGAAAAGCAATCTGACTGGCAGGCTAAGATTCATTACAGAGGGACTTGGAATGCTGAAAATCACTGACCTATACCAACCCATGAGCTCATTTATGAAACGCTTGCACTTTGTTACAGGTCACTGGAAAAAAAAATAGGTTAGATGGGTGATGTATATATTTCAGGAAGCAAGCCCACTTACTGGACCATGAGCTGGAGTTCCCCACTATCTACAACGCCAAAGAGATACTCGAGATCAGAACAGACTTTAATCACTTCTACAAAGTAGAGAGACTTCTGTTGAACAACATATTGGTGGTGCGTTCCCTCCTGGGCCAACAAGTCTATTTACCACTTGCTGTCAGCCACAGTAGAGATGAACTGGCAAGAGCACAATGTGCTCCATTCTGTGCAGGAGAGCGAGAATTGCATCCACTTGTCACCTCCTCCTGTTATCTGCTACTCCAAAGTGACACATGCAGCAGACTTTTCTGAGATGTGTAACAGAACAACCCCTAGGTTGGCTTAGCTGTCTCTCAGAAACAATCACGACCCATGAAGGGAAAAGTAAAATAATCACTGCCCTCAGGTGCAGCTCAGTCTGAGCAAAGGCCACAAAAAATGAATGACAATACAGCAGGTTGCATTCTGCTTGGGTTCTGCACACCTTGCAGCCACACCAAATAGCAGTCTCAGGAGCACACGGCAGAGACTCGTGAGTCTCAGAAGCCAACTGGGAGGAAAAGCAGGAGGCAGAGGGCAAAAGGTTAATTTACACCTTTCTGCTGGAAAGTAATCACCAGTTTTAACAGTTTCCTGCAGAAGATGTGGAGGAAAAGGGAAATCAGTCACAATCCATGGCACGCCTATCAGCTCCTACACCTCAAAGGCTCTTTCTAGTATCACTGCAAACCCAGCCACATCCACACACCGATAAATGCAGCAGCAACACACAATTTGAATACAATTAGAGGAGACTGCTCCCTCCCCGAGCACTGCCTGGGAGGGAGGCTAGGCAGTGTTACACAGCTGCTCCTGAACAACCCACCAACCACTGAGCAGAGCTGCAGCTCACTCTGTCACCCCTGGCTGTGGCTCTGGAACTCCCCTCCCAGTTCTCAGGACGGCATCAGGACACAGGGGAGGGAACGCAGAGCAGACGTGCATTGCTCCAGGCCAGGAGGGATTAATTTGTAAAGCAGCACTTATTACACCGACTTAAAACTTGTTTCACCAGTTTCAGTGGGAACTAGCACTAAGGCATAAATATATATATACACACACACACCAACAACATATAAGAGTGTTTTTTATACCCTTAGCAAGGCTCAGTGAAGATTAACAGTTCACTAGCCCTGTAAGTCTCATTGGCCTAGAGCAAACATCTGATCTCCTGAAGATGCCCCACTATATCAATAGCAGCACTGTGGCCGTGCTGCCCTGCACAAGGACATTCCCTGCAGGCTGCACTGCAAAACGGCTGCAACAAGTGACACCTTCAGAAGGATATCATTCATGACAGTAAAATACAAAATCAGGACAGCAATTCACGCTCGTTTGCAAATAAGACACTGAACTAATTCCTGCTCATTTGCACATGAAAATTACTTAAGCATTTATTGTGCATTGCAGTGATCAAAACAGCTTTGGAGCTGCTGCTCGGTGGTCATCACACTATGTGATTAAATACATTTCATTACTCATTTCAGCAGAAGCAACTAGAGCTGCGAGGGAGAGGCTGAAGCAGATGACAGGAGTGTTACATAAATGTTATTGATTTTGTTTCTTCAAGCGCTCGTGAAATAAACCAGATAAACATGCCAACCAATTTTGCTCAACAATACAATGTATCATTCAGCCCTTCAAACATCTGTGCCTAGTGTGTATGTTTGATGCTTCCGTGAAGGGCTGAGGAAGGGGGAAGTGGTGATCAGATAAAGGGCGCACGTTCACTCATCTGGCAGCCACTCAGCAGCAGCTCCTCTTCCCACAGCCAGAGATATAGGGCTATTTCTCAAAAGACTTGCTATTTTTTAATATATCAGCCTATTTTTTGGCAACACAGAAGTCCTGGAGGATAAGACTCAGATCATCAGTGCACCATAATACTACCATCAGTACAAGAGGTGACAAAGGGTGAAGGAACAGGTATCTCGGTTGTACCGCTCTTTCCATATGAGAAGGGAAAGATCCAAATGCTTAAGTTCATGGTCAGAAAAAGGTCTTAGATTGTTGCTGTTCTTATTGGATGTAGGGGAAAAAAAAGCAACATTGGGGATGAAATATCACCAAAAACTGCAGCAAGTGCTCATGGGCACATCATCTGCAAGAGTGCTTGTGAAAAGCAGAACAACCCTTGTGGCCGAGAACAGGGATGATGTCCTTACTTCACCCACATCTTCTTCCCAAGTATGTCTTTTTCTTCAGCAGCTAGAAATCTGATTGTTTAAAGCAAGCTAAATAAATAAATGATGATAATCACAATTCTCCCATCTGTTCAGTGCCCGTTAGCTCACAAATTGTCAAAGCGTTTTGAACAGTCACATCAAGGGCTGGATGAATGGATGGGCAACAACAAAAGACAAAAAAGCAACTGCTCCATCCAGTTTTGATACGTAGACTCTTGGAGATGAATTCTGTTGCTACAAGTAAACAGCTTTATCACTTAATGGTCTGCTTTCTGGGGAGGCAGGGATGGAGGGGTAGGGAGAATAGAGTGCCAAACCCGTAAGATACAAACTGCTTTGTTCTTTCAAGGGGTTGGAAACAGCATTTGCTCCTCTGTACATCCAGTTCCATAAATCTCAAAACAGAAGGACAGAAACAATCAGTGGATGTAAGGGATGGATCACTCACCTGAACCAGGAGAAATAAGTCAACTTGTATCAGATTTGCCAAGTACTGAGGAGATAAAAACTTGATGGGGGAAAGAAAGAACTCCTACAACCTCTCAGGTGATTTTTTACTTATTTTTAACTTGGAAGCATTCTTCCTATCTCAACTCTTTAACCCCAGAAAGAAAAGGACAGCACAAAGTGTTACAGCCTCATTGCTGCTTCAGAGTCTAAAGGGACCCCGTACCTTAAACCAAAAAGCAGTCACTTACATTTTGTGACAGCTGAAATGTGTCATCAGTATCAGTAAATAAAAGGGCAGAATCCGCATCAGGGTTTCAGATCTTAATTACAACTGCTTCCTATTCAAGCCTCAGGGTGAAACATTTAGAAGTATGTCACTTGTTCCTGTTTAAGTTAGGTGCAGTTTGGCTCTTGTATTCATAGTATTCACAGCGACAACAGACTGAGCCCTTGTGTGTTCCATGTGGAACACACATCACACCCTGGAAGACCCACCACTTTCCTCAGTCATGCCACACAGTGCAGCACAGAAGAAAATCCAACACAGGCGCTCAGCTCTCTGCAGTGCTCACCTCGTGGGAAGGGCAGCAGGGCAAGCCTGCAGTGAGCATCAATCACACAGCCCACAGAGCTGGGGAACACCAGGTGCTGGAGCACATCATGCTCCACCCATCCACATTCAATCTTCATCACAGACCTCATGTTCTTCAACTTCCCCCTATAGTGACTCAGCAGCATCTGTCCTCCTACATTTTTATCACACACAGTTAAGATTTTTCTGCTGTTATTTCCCCCAGAGTTTCACCTGTTGCATTCTGCAGTTAATGTGATTTTACACTCCCCCCCCACCCTCTACACCCCACCCACAACCTGCATTGATGGGGGCATGAGGAGGATGGGGAAGCAGGTGGTAAAGAACTGGAATTGGTTCTCCTCCTGTTTTTCATCTGTGCTGGCAACAATTACCAAAATGCCACACCAAAGCCACCCTCTCTGAAAGAACTTCATTGGGTACAAACTCAGCAGCCCATCTGCTTAGCAACACAGTGCCAGCAAAGCTGCTCCCAAGCCTCACACCAAGGCCTGCAGTTGCATTTGGTTCCTAACTCCAAGGCTGTGAGATGGGACAGGACAAGTGGCCACCCTGCAGCAGGCAGCTGCAAGCAGCAGGACACATTTGTCTTCCACTGTTGGCAGAAGGAAGCATCACACCAACAGGAACCTGCTGTAGGACCTCCTGCCTTTGGGAATAGTGATGCACCCAAGTCAAGTGGGACATCAGGGAGGTTTCTAGAAGAAAGAGACAGCTGGGAAAAAGTTAACTGAAAACTTGTGCCAAGCTTCAGAAACTGGCATGAGAGGCCAGAGAACATCAAGACTGGGAGGGGGAAAAGTAAGACAAAAAGACAGAATTTCTTGAGTGATCACAAGGATATGATGTTTTGTTATGTGATCCAAAGCCCTCTGCCACAGGTGCCACATTAATAATTATTAATTATGTTGTTGATTAGCTGTGTGAGCAATAGAGCTAATGAGTTGGTTCTTACAGGAGATAAATACAGCTTCTAAAGAGCAGGGCAGTCATTCTGGCAAAGGCAAGTAATTAGAAGCATTTCTTCCCTGCTGAAAGTTTGCTTTGCTTTTAAAAAATACCTGAGGACAACCAGTGTACATTGTAGATATTTGCTATTAAAACCCCTCCTCTCACAGTCCCAGTGGACATAAACTGAATTTCACTTAATGACTGGGGCCAATTAACTGGAACCTGGAGCTCCACTTCGTAAGCAGCAGGGCTCCTCTTTGGAGGGTTGGCCCCAATGGGCAGAAGATATCCAAGGGTTGAGGATTAAAGCTGCTTTCTTTCACTGAGCATGTATACCATATTGCCAAATGGTTGGCATGGGAACACAGCTATGGAGAAGCCTGTTGTGCACAATAAGCAGTCTCTATGAACTAAGAAGGCAAATAACTGAGGAGATGAATAGCAAACTGTTTACCTATCATTTGGGAGAGATCAGCAGATGGAGGAAGAAGGAGCAGCCATTCAGATCCACTGTTCTTCCACTCTGCCTGCAGAACAGCTGCTTCCAGGGGTTTTGTTCCAACATTACTGCTTGAAGACTTCAGTGCACATGTATGCTCAATCCATTTTGCTGCCTGGTGTCCAAAGCATGGGTTTCTCAGAGGAAGCTCCGCCTCAGCTGCTGCCATCCCTTACAGCCCTGAATTGCAAAGGCTATCAAGGTGCTGGTTAATCCCAGGGCAGAATATGAGCAGAGGGCTGGCCTAGAGGGGCATGATTAGCCAGCCAACATTACATGGGTTTCTCAATGCTGTCAGCAAAACCTTAAAGCTCATTTTCTTGCACAGGAAAGGAGAGGGGATGTCCAGGCCCTGGTCCAGCTGACTAAACAGTTCTGTGCTAGTCAACAAGTGTCTGAGCAGGGTAAGCAGGTACCCTGCTGTTACCTTACCTTGCAGACCTACCAGCTGAGCCTCCAGGACTGCTTCAGCACCCCTCGTAGCTCTGTACAGCTGTAAGCAGAGATGGCTTAGCCCACGCCACAACTTCACTGCAGACACCCACCAAAAATAGGAAAACCTGGAGGCATTCAAGTGCCCATGCTATGAACTGGAATTCAGCTCTGGGAACGGTCTGCAGGCATGTCTGGCTGCACAGAAAGCCACCGCCTCCTCCTGGAATGCAGGAAGGGCAGGGAAGCCAGCAGAGCCCCGGGGAGCAGCAGGCTGCTGCAGTGCTGAGCTGCTCAGCGCTGGGACAAATCTCCAGCTGAATTCCTGGCTAAGTTTGCACAGGACCTGGACCGGGTGTTTGACTTACAGTTAAGGATTAGCACCTTAGTGCTTAGGGCTAAGCAAAAATAGAGTTCTCTCAGTGAAGCTTACAGGAGGAGTGTTAACTCCTGTCAGTTCACGCCAGGTTGCAGTTCATTCTCCCACACAACCCAAAACCCTGATGGCTCATCCAGTCCTCCTATTACAACTTCACTTCCTGGACCTCTCTCAACACCAGTTAATGAAGGGGGAAAGGATAAGTTACCCCTGTATAAGTATACCCCGCTTTCTCAGAGTCCCAGAGGTCCATGAAAAGTAGCTGGACCCAAAGTCACTGAGGTGACCCCCGCCAGCAAGCGCAGTAACAAGTCAGGAATGACTTGTCAGGAACAACAGGCATAACCCTGCTTCTGCAGAAAAGGGGAAGGGAAGAAGATGCTCAAACTTCAGCAACCTGCAACTTCTCTGCTAACACTTCACTTCGCCTCCTCTCTGACTGCAATGTGATTTTCTGATGAGACACCACAATCATCTTCTGAAAGTTCTTTTCTTCTGATCTCATCCAGGGCTGCTGCTCCAGCATGCTGACCTTCAATCTGTAGAAGTCTCCCAGCCCAGATTGAAGCACTAGATAAAACTTGCAGAACCCTGACCCTGGGGATTTGCTCAGGAGACAGAAACATAAAGGCTCAGTCAGCAGAGCTGGAATTTATGAGCTTGCTGGCAGTCTGGCTGCAGGACGGACACTGGTATTCGGCAGGGGCTGGGAAAAGTCATTCTTTGTTACAAGCAAGGCAGACGAGAACAGACAGGATCGCCTGTAGATCCAAAACTACAAACTCCAAATACCATTAGCTTTTATTCCTTTCTTTTCTCCCCAGCAAAAGCAGAGAGGTGTTTCATGCCAATGCAGCCTGAAGGCCTTCTGATGCAGCTCTGTCTGCAGTTTTGAAGTGTGCAGTACAGAATTAATACATCTTCAGGACTTTTGTAATGTAAAGAAAAAAAGCCCACGGTGCACCAGAACAGGAACTCTGTAGCTTTAATACTCAGCACCGTGGGCACTGACCGACACAAGCTGCTTCACCCAGCCAGGCCATCCACTGCATTTCATATCAGATGTGACCTAGAGTGCCTCATGTATTCCCCTGTGTTTTAAGAGGTCAGACAAGAGCTCTCAACAGGCTTAGAGCTGCCAAGGACACCTTGCTTTCTCTCCCTTCGTTGCTCTTCAGTAGCCACGTGTTAGGAGCAGGGCTCTGCATCCCAAGGTTATTATGCATTTCTCTAATGGATACCCATGCATAATTAATTAGCTCATTAATGAATTGATTTGAAAGTAGAGTTCAGCACAGGGGCCAGGAACTCAAAGACACATGCCTAGGACTGAACAAATAAGTCAGTTCTGCTTTTGTCATAACAGCTATATATTTGCAGAAGCCTGCTCTCATGTCCTCACAGTCCTTTTCCATTTGGGACCCTCACATTTATTGCTCACATCAAGAGAGTTTGTGATTCTAGCACATCTTCTACAGTACTGGAATCATTTGGCTTGGGACTGCGGGTCCCCCCAGAGGGTTGTTACCAGTCTGCAAAAATCCCAGAGTCCTGTTGTTTGCTTGCTATTGCTGTCTACAAAGAGGGAATCTAATCCGGCAACAGCAGCCCAGAGCTGCTAACTGAATAGTTCCAGATGAACCCAGGAACATACCTCCGTGCTCCAGCACCAAGCACTACCTTGTAAACAAATGCCCTTATACAGGTCTGTGTGGGCAAAGTTAATTATCTCCAAATAGCTTCCAGAAGCCTCAAATCAATTTATGAAAACAAAAATTAACTTTCCATATAAACATAATTACAGTGAGACAACAGTATCCAGCCTCATGCTAGCGCTGTTTTTGGAAGCTGGGCAAAAAGCCAAATGAGTTCATTAGGCAGTAATTAATAATGGTTTTCCCCTGCTTTAGGAAGCCATTTATAGCCCTGAGAGGCAAAGGTACTGGGGAAAAAACCCACAGCTAACAAGTTTTAAAAGGTACTTCTGCAACAATAATTTATTTTAGAGCCTCCGTGTGAACACACTGTATGTAGCATTTAATGAGCATTAAAAAAAGCAGGGGAAAAAACAGCACTGCAGCAAAATCAGTTCATTCTACTCAAAAAAGGAGCCTAGAAAGGCTTTTCCTAAGAATGAGCCACAAGCTTCCCCTCCAGAGCATCGCCCACTTCAGGACCAAGAAGGATGAACATAGGAGGATGAAGAACTACCAGCTTCCTCTGTTCAGCCCCCCACCTCCAGTAAGGAGCCTAGAACAGCGTAAGGTCCCCAAAACGAGCAAGGAGCACACAAGTGGACACCAATTCATAGTTCCAATCCCAGCAAAACAGAAACATCGTTTTTTTTTTTTTCTAAACAAATTCTGATTATTTCTTAGCTGCTCTGAACTACAGACTCATTCTCCGGCTAGACAGACAGACGTACTTTGCAAGCACAGCTCATTTTATCTCAGCCCTTAGTGGCAAGGGGCTATCTGAAGTGGAGGTCTTCCATATGCAACACATCCACTTTCATCATCCTCTGTCCCACCAAGCCCAGAAAGCTTGTGCTGATGTTACCAAGAAGATGCCAGTCAGTGCTGACAGATACTGTGCTGGATGATGAAGACAGAAGAAGTACAAGAGTTGAGCCTTGTTTAACTGAGCAGTCATTTCTGTGGAAGCAGAAGGTCGGTACTGTACTAGTCAACAGCCTTCAAGTTAACAGGACAAATTAAAAACAGAGACAGCATCCATCTTATCATCATCATCATCATCTGGACTTGTAGCAGCATGCCCAAATGCAATTACCTTCAGAGGGAGCACTACACGAGGCTCCCATGGAGCCTGGCACGGGCTGCCAGCCACCGCTGTGCAGCAGGACGGAGGTGCTGACTCCATGCAGTCAGGTCACCAGCAGCCGCCACTGCTGGAGCAGCACAGCCACACTAATCCACTCCCACAATGGGGCCAGGGCATCTCTGAGCAACAACTGCTGTTTCCCACCTGCCAGCTACCCTGGCACTCCTTCATCCACCCAGCTCTCAGCTGGTGCAGGATGCATTATGTGGCTCTGAGCCAAGGGAATATTCAGGGATGCATCTCCAAAAGCTAGGAAAGCTGTTGGTAGCCCCTGCTCTCCAACACCCCAACTAGCCTCCGGATCAGTTCCTCCTCTAGTTCCCTATAACAGAGGCAGAGAGAAAGAAAACCAACATCTTGTGCTGCCTGGATTGAATAGACCTAGCATTCCATTGAGCTGCCTGCCTCACAGTACGCAGCAGCACAGCAACGTAATCTATTTATGAATGGCAGCGGAACCCCTAGATTGAATTACAAGGCAGGTATTCAATCAGGCAGGATGCGTAGCTGCTTTCTAACAGACTGGAGGATTAGGAGAGTGATAGGATACACGCTTTCCTTCCATATGACAGCATCTTCTCCTCTCCCCAGCCAAGAAACCAGCAATCTGTACTTAAAGGGAAGAGGATTTACAGTGCTCAGGACCCACAGGAAGGGTTAGAGAAAGGTTAGAGAGAACATTCGTGCAAAGACAGCTCTCCTGTATCACCCACAGCAGAAGGATTATAAAACAACAGTCTGTGCAAGATCAGGCAAACACACCTGAGCTACCAGGAGGAGCAGGGCACAGCTGGGAGAGCTGGCAGCTGTTGAACACCACACAGCCAGCACTCACACAACACTTAATGCAAGAAATCTGCAGCACCTGTTTCCAGCACAGCTCAGAGACAGGCCCACACAGCAGTGACAGTCTGCACAGCATTGGCTCTGTGGGGAATTGCAAGAGGTGCTGCAGGCAGGTAACACCCAAGGTTTCTCATTGCCAAACTGCATTTAGTCTTGCACAAGCAAAGCAGGGCCTCTACTCCAAAGAGCACATTACATACAGAGTAGAGATTTCCCTTTACCCGTTGCTATCATCCCTAGGGACATACATTATAGCAGAACATGGTAAGGAGTGAGGGATTTCATTGCTTTCAGCCTAGAGAAGAACCTTGCACAGTTGTGAAAGTCATCCTACATGAAGGGGCTGCAGGTTGGTGCAAGAGTACAGAGGAAAGGATTTCACATGATGTAGAAAGAAGTGCTCTATCTGATGCAGCAGGATTACATCATGTCTGACGGTAGAGGCCCATTGTGCTCTCCCTTGTAAAGGAGGATTACCGTATATCTGATCTGCAAGAAGGATTATTGTGTTTGAAGCGGTAGAGTACAACCAGGATACAGTGACAGGCAGTAATGCACTGCTGCAAGGGCTGACTGGATTTGCGATGAGTGGATGGAGAGCAGCATACCACAGGCAGTGGCAAAGCTGCATCCACACACTGGGACCTCCTCCATGTTGTTTCAGCCCAGGACACAGGTCCCCAGTCCCCAGCTGGCTCAGAGGCTGTCAAACCAACATCTGAGTTTACAGCAGAGGCCCATGTGATTCTTGAAATAAAATGCCAGCCTCTGAATTCTCCTTCTGATATGGGGTCTTTTGTGTCCCCTGTCTGGCTTGGCACTTATTTTCAGACCTACCCTTGCTTATAAGTTCCTGCATTTGAACAACCACCTCTTTTTATTTACAATGAAAACCTTAATTGAATTTGACAGTGATAAAGATGCAATGTATGCTCTAATGTCTTAAAATATATTAACTCTTGGACATGCATCTATTGCATTTTCTGTTATCAATACTCCAATAAACTTCCCATTAAACCTTGTTACAAGAAAATTGAGTTTTCATTGAAATCTACAGGACCCCTCTATTACTGCAGGAATCATATCAGGGAAGGCATCACAGCCACCCTAGCACAGCACAAGCCAGACAGTACTTAACACTCCAGATGGCGTTTATCAAGATATTGACTATAAATCGTTGCAATTGGAACTGCAAGAGAAGCAAATCATAGCTGCCTGCTGGTATCATGCAAGCCTTATTTTACATTTGGCTGGGTATAGTGTGCATCTCTGCAGGTCAGGCTTGAGGTAGGTATCGTTGCAACAGGCAGTGTACAGAAACAGCTCACCATTCAGGCTCTTGATCAGAGCAGTTTGGTGAATGAATGGGCTACCTTGTCCTTCAGGAAGTTTGACAGCACCCATCTCAAGGGGAGAGCCCAGCATCTCACCACCCAGCCTAAGTGTTTTTGCATTAGGCACCACTTACAGCAGAGGCATAAAGGCATTGGGAATTCAGTGAGACTTATGCCAGTCTCAGAACATGCAGCCTGTTGACTGATGTTAACTCTTGCAGCTCCTCATCTGAGCTATCAGGAGGTTCATGCTCAGGTTTGGCACAGAGAGGCATCTCTTGATTAATTCCCTCCCACAAACACATTCTTTCCTCTTTCTCACCAATTCCTCCTGCTAGAATCCATCCTTCAGAAAACTCTGCAGCAAAGCAAGTGGATTTGCTGTACTCTGAGTATTTGACAGAAGGAAGAACAGATTGGGACTCCACAAAGAGTGACTCATTATCAGCAAATAGTTTTAAGTGATGATCGTTTCACCATCACCCACCCAGCCCTTCCCTGTCTCCAGGCTAGAGCAAAAATTCACTGCATGAGGATGACAAAAGAAAAACTAGGCAGACAGCTTTACCTCTTGCTTCCTCTCCCAGGTGCAAGGAGCAGAACTTTCTAAAAAGGGAGCCTACAACAGGCTTATAGAACCTTGGGATATAAATTGGGGGTTGGGTTGTGGGTTTCTTTTTATTCCCCTTCCGAAAGTAGTACGTAACACTGTCTTCCTTCATAACCTACCCAGGAAAATGCTGAAAAACGCTTTCAGACATCTGCCCTTTCCCTGTGCAAACATATGCTGAGCCTATCCCTTAGGGACACCAACACCCTTGCAGACATTTAGCGGGTAAGCCCTTGCTGTAGGATCAAAGCTCACTTGCAACATGCCAGCTGATGTTGCTGTAAATGAGCATTAGTGCATTTGGGATCCAGCAGGACTGGTGCCTCAAGGTGAAGAATTCCTTACCCCCAGTCAAACACATCAGAACTCTATCAATAGCAGGGTACAGAAGGTTAAGGCAGAAAAGCAGAAAAAAATGAAATCCTTGCTATATCACATTGCTCTCAGCAACTATTTCCAGCAGCAAGCTGCATTTAGAATAGCTGTAGATCAAATCTAGAGAGAGAGTGAAAGAACAAAAATCCTCTCTAGGTACTTTTTTTAATTGAGATAGCTCAAGGGCAACCATATAAGAGAATGGAGTTGTCTTGCTTCAGGAACAATAGCCTGGCTTCTGTTGCAAGCATGAGAAAATGGAGAAGGCAAGAGGGTGAGGCAGCATCCCATGGTGCTGCCCTCTCCCCCGGGCAGCAGCCTCCTCAGTCCAGCACCACGGCCTCTCCTGTCCCAGCCATTCTGCTGCTCTGAACAGCTGCTTGCTCGGGCCATGCCTAGAGGCAGCCCTGTTCTGCAGCCGCAGGCTCCGTTCACCCAGCTGGCAGTACTTGCTCCTCTGTGGTAGACCATCAGATAAGATGCCTCAGGATTCCTGAAAACCAGTTTTGACAATAACAGACAAACGGCTCAGGCACCATCCAGGTCATGGCACAGCAAAAAGCTGCTTCAGGTTCCCAAACACTCTCAGGAGGACCTGCTCCAGGGAACCCAAATGCACAGAGCCACTTGCACCAGGCAGTGAGGAGTTCTGGTGGCAGGAGGTAACTGCATCCCCATGCATACAGCACAGCTCTGCCTGCTGCCCTCAGTGGGCAATCACCCCCTCACACACCACGCTCCCCCTGCCCTAAAGCTGCTGTTAGTGCTGTTATTAAATTGCCTGCACCTCTACAGCACTGTAAATTATTGAGCATTATTTGAAGCCCTGGAAGGCATTAACTCGCATATCCCAACTAAGGAAACAAAAACACTTTCTATCATCCACTTGGACCTGGAAATTCCAAGCCTATTTAAAAACTAGAATAAAATTACCACAGCGATTTTTTTTTTTTTAAGAAATAATTCCTTGAAATATTAAGCACAAACCCACATCATAAAAACTGGATCCCAGTGCCTAACGCTTGAATATCCATGTGAGCCCACAGGCATTTCGCATCCCAGCTCCCAGTTGTATTCTGTAGGCTTCGCATCGCTGTCAGAGCTGGAGACAGCTGTCACTGACGGTGTGCCACGCAGCAATAAGCAGCGTTCCTCAGCTGCTCTTTGTTCTGAGGGCCACCACCCCATCCAGCTTCTGACCAGCGAGGCTTCCTTCCCCACTGGCCCATGGAACTTCTTGGCCAAAAAAACCACCCCACCATGCTGGCACTCGCACCACTTTGAGTGAAGAGTCTTTTGAGCACAGTCACTAAATCATTCTCTTCTATCTGTTATTAGCTGCCTGCCACAATCCCTTCAAAACACCTCGACATCATGGAGGTGGAAAATGAGGAGAAATACAAGCTCTGCAGGCAAAGTGAGGAAGCTGATCCCTCCGGCAGAGGAACAGTCTGAAAGGTCTGAAAGTCTCCCATTATGGAACCACTCAAACTGCACAGGGTCACACAGATCACCGCGCAGGCCAAGGTCACCCTTATCTGTGTTAGCATTAGCCCTTGTTTGTCTTTCAGCCCTTACTCCCAAGAAAGCTGAAAGCCCAAAGCAGAGCAGAATATACAATTCCTTTTCCCTGGACACTTATTGCATTATTAAAGATGGATTTAAACAAGTTTTTCCTATCTGAATGCTAAAATGCCTTTAAAAAAGGCAGAAAGACAACTTTGCCTGAGGGAAACCACTCTTTGTTTTGGCTTAAATGAACACCCATTAATTTTATAAGAATGGGCAGGGGGAAGGGTTTGCATCTCCTCAGATTTATAGCCTTTTCATGCCAACTGGGAAGGAAATTCTCACATGCTCGTGGAGCATCAGACTTCTCCCACAAAGCTCATATTTACAGAAGAATGCAAAGTTCCCCAAGGGAGTCTACGAGCTGATGAGACTATGAGGATCTGTTATTTATATTACAACAGTGCCCAAGATTCTTGGACACCGCACACATTCAGGGGAAGACACAGCCCCTCCCTCTTCATGCTCACAGCAAATTATTCACTTTCATGGAAATCAGCATGAGCTTCACGTGTTTTCTGGAACAGAGCTGTTAGTTCACACACCCCAGAGGCAACCTGATGCCTGCGCCTGGCCACTGCAGCAAACAATGAGCCTTCTCATTCGGGTGATACTTGCTGTGCCCGAGCTTGCCAGACAGGATTGCGGGCGAGCAACACGAGCCACCATGTGCCAGATGCACCAACGTAGCCTGGAAACAACCCCACTCTACTCACTGGAGCTGATTGCTAAAGAAATGTGTGTGTAATCTGACCAATTTAACAAAGCTGGTGAATTCCTGGGGGTGTGCTGAATCAAGCAGCTGCTGACAGAGCCGGTGTCATCACTTCTCCTTCAAGCCACAAATGACTCATCCTGGTTAACGCAACCAGTTTTCCACTTGTATATGCTGGGGGGCACAGAACAAAGAAAAGGTTGCAGCATGATTTGCCCTAAAGCAAGAACACAGCTTTGTCATGAGAAATCCCTTGCTGAAGGGAAACAAGTTGTTTCACAAACCTCAAAGTATCCACCGAGCCTACAGAGCCTTCTAGAACAGAAAGGGCTTGCACAGAAAAAGGGTACAGACTACTGAAAGGTCCAGTATGGGTGGGGGAAGAAAGGAAAGCCCCATAAGGGTCAAATGCAGAATGCCTGACCTTGTGCTGGAAAGTCCTTCTCCTGTCTGCAATTTGTGTGCAATACAGAGAAGTGATGGGCTAACAATTACAGAAAGGGAAGTTCTGGTTACAGTGAAGAAAACACTTTCTGCCAGAGAGAACAAAGTTGTTGAATAGGAGAGACTACACCACCTCAGCTTCAGAGGTCTGCCAAGGAGCCCACAACCCATCTTCCAAACACCTATTGATCCCACACAAGATGGGGAGAAGGACCAGACAGATTCATAGGGCCCCTTGCTGCCCTACAATCAACAGGGAACTTCTCAAAAAGGAAGTAAAGAAATCAGAAACATGTCCTGACATCAGAGCTCTGGGCTAGGCACACTGGGAGCATCACTGCTACATCCAAATCCAGACTCCAGAGGGGCTGCATCCTCATGGTGGGGCTCTGGAAGGCAGCTGGAGCCTCCTGGGGGGACCGCAGAGCCTCCCCATCCTAACACTGTGTTTGTGTATGGCAGTACTGTGCCTACAGACCAGAAGCAGCACAAGCAGAAAGGACTGTACTTCTGAAAGCCCCAAATTTGCCTGGGGCAGCACTGCATAAAAGAATTTAACCGGGAGTATTCTCACTCCTAGAACAGATCTTCACAGAGCTCAGCTTCTCCTGGAGGTGAGCTGAGCATCCCTGCCCTGAGGGCAGCAGAAGACTACCTACCAATTCCCTTTCCACAGAAGTCTCAACTTTTTCTTATTACTTTTAACTTCTGATAGGGAGCAAAGCCTGTTGTCACACAGAGGTTTTAAGCGACAAACATTTGTCTTTCTG
This sequence comes from Pavo muticus, assembly GCA_016647715.1. Taxonomy (NCBI): domain Eukaryota; kingdom Metazoa; phylum Chordata; class Aves; order Galliformes; family Phasianidae; genus Pavo; species Pavo muticus. Next base: position 935,875 of record JACDJE010000004.1, on the reverse strand, counting down.
CCTACAGAAAGCTGCCAAATCATAAAGCTCCATCCTGTTTGTAAAGCAAGCCCTAGGGTATTATTTTTCCTGAAGTCAATGATGTCACAGAAATACTACTTGAAAACAGAATCTAAAATTACACTCTTGAGTGCAACACATTCTGGAGTTTTCGTTGGCACTGCTAAAATTGTTCTGCTGTGTTTTTCTGGCACAGGCCACAGTCAGATAATTGCTTGGGGCTAATCTTGAGAAGGCAAAATATACACAACCAGCACAATTCCACTTCTGCTCCATGTTCTATTAAGAAACAAACATTCTCCGCAGCATGAAGTCCGGTTATCTTTGCCAAAAAAATGTACTAAATGGAGCCGAGTGAGTTTGGAGAGTGGGGTAATGAGTACAATTTTGGCAGTGCCAAAAGCTGTTGTGATTTATTGCACATCCAAATTGGGGTGAGGTGTTCCAAAGCTGGAGTTGTGGAGGAAAGGAAGAGGTCAAAGAGCTTTGTTTTAGCCTGAAGGAATTCTGGTTCCCCCCTCCCAGAAGCATGAATGAACAAGGCAGAGAAGGGGACACCTAGCCTACATACCCTGCTCTGTCTCCAAGCACAATGTCCTAACTGTTCCAGACAAGTTAAATCAGCCATTTAAAGACCTTTCCACCTCCTAATTTTACTGGGTTATAAAAGATTTGTTGCCCAGCATTATTCCACCCTATTTACAGTAGCAGAAACTTGGTGCCAAGAACCAGAGCACATGAAGCCAGTATAGAGAGGTGGTAGCAAGCAGTGCCAAGTCCTGCTTTCAAGAGCATGCTTGCAGCACTGCCAGTGTAATTGGGCCAGCTACCATGCAATTCAGCCAGATATCCCCTTCACCATAGCTGGCAGAAATGATCATCATGCCCAGAAGACCAGTGTCCAGGTATAGCTTCACATCAGTATCTCAAGATGCAGGGATGAACAGCCTTGCACAAACTAAGCAATACATGTAGTTTGATCCAGCATATTGTTTTCAAAAGGTCTAAAGGTTAATTAGCCTTTAGAAGTTCCATAATTAGCCTAGCACCTATGAGTAGATTGTGTGGGTAGAACAAGTACATGCAACCACCAAATCAGCATATTGCAAAAGGCTCAATGAATTTCAGAACCTGAGCACCTTAACCTAATAGTCATCTATAGGATTTAAACTGGCTGTGAGACACTAATCCTCCAACCCCCATATATTAGCACAATAACTAACACAGGATTCTACAGGGGGAAAGCAGCGGGATATGAAGGCTGTTTATTTAAGTACATTGCCAAGGCTTCCAGTGAAGCCACCCCATCCTCCAGCCAGCTAAGATTTCTAATTAGAGTATGATGAAGTTCAGCTTCAGCTGACAGCAAAAGGCTCGAAATAGCCACAAGCCATGGTAAATTTGGATTCTGGTTTCTGTCATCTCCTTCAAAGCTGACACTACAGTATGCAGTTTTTGTGAAGGAGAAAAGTCAAGTTCATTCAGCACAGGGCCTTGACACAGGGCATTTGTTTACAGTCTTTAGGGACTGTTTTGCATGCTATAGAAACAGGCAGAAAAGAGAGTTGCATGATAGATTTCAGTGTTTCAGTCCATCAGTGAGATTTTACACATGAACCCATCATCCCAGCACAGTACTCTGGTTAACTCTAGCCAAGGTAGAGTCAGTGGAAAGACGGCTGCTTAGGGCCCAAAACAAGCTCCTCAAAAAGAAAACAAAGCTCTTTTTAACCCCAAGCACTGAACTAAACCCCACCAAAGAGAAACAAACAAAGCTTCCTATCCAGTAAGGAAAGCAGTTATAATTTAACTCAGATCAATGCTGCTTTTCTTTTAAGTAAGAATCTAACAGCATTTTGCTTGCTTTATTAAAAATGCCCTTGCTAGTATTCTAGTAGCACAGTGATTTACCTTGATCAGATGCCATTAACAAGTATTTAGGTTTGTCCTGAACTTCCCCAGGAGTGGGAGCTCCCTCCCTTTCATCTGGTGACATCTCTTTCAAAGCAGTACAGCTCTCTGGTTATTGCAGTGCCCCCAGAAGAAAAAAAAAAAAGGTGCCATCTTATTGTGTGCTTTGCTTCATCAGTTACCCAGAGGTCCCAGTGCTTCTAAGGCAGATTAATAAGGCCCAGTGATCATCCTCAGGGCTTCCCTAAAGGGCTGGAAGGAAAGAGACGCTCTGCGCTATTCTGGCTGCTGGATTCCTTTGAGGCAGATTGTTGCACCATGAGGTAAGAAAACACTTCAGTTAACAACAGGCTGTCTTGCTTTCTTATTTTCTTTGTGTCAGGCTTGGAGAAGCCCAACTCCTGATTTATTTTGGCACCTTTGCAATTGATCCCAGCTGCAACCAGAGCTATGGAAACATTAGAAGAAAGTGAACCACACTTCATCAAAACTCAAACCCCAAATCTTTGTCATTTGAGTAAGTACTCAAGTCAGCTTTACTTCACCTAAATGCTGATCAGAATAAGCAGATGTGTAGAAGAAAAACATACACACCCTGAACATGCAGATACCAAGGGAATGTGAAGATGAGGCTCCAGCCACACACCCTCTCAGTCTTCTGTTTTCGTTGTGTTTTTTTTCCCCTCTTACCCTTCTGATTTCAGGCTGGGAGAGAAGCACAGTGCTGAAACAACAGTGAGTATCTTAAGTACAGCCTCAGCAGAGCAGCACAAGTTTTAGGAGCCTCCTGGGAGCACTGCTGCTCACATGGTTTTGATTCCCATCTCCAGGTTCAGATAAGCCTCTGAGTTTGATGCCAATCCAAACTGAACCAGAATCCCAGGCCTCCAGGTCTAGCTCCAGTTCAGCATGTTATAATGCAGTGCTATCAGCTACATTTGTAAGTGCTGTCACCTCAGAGCTGCTCTGGTGAAGCCTGGTCAATGGCACTCAACAGAAAGTTCAAGTTACAAGTACACACAGGTATTCAGGTAATCTCTGGAGTGGTAAATGGCATCAAAGTGAGGGGAAAGGCACCAGCAAGCACAGAGTACATGTCCTTCTCCCAGCCTGTCCAAGAGAACAACGAGCTTTGGCAAGCACACCACTATGCCCTTACAACCAATCCTAAATACTTTGCTGTACTTCCACTGCTTGCTGAGAACAGACTGCACACAGCAGTCAGCAGCACACCAAGGGCTTCCTGTCCTCCCTGACAGTGTGTTAGGTGTCCTCAAAGGGCATTAAAGGATGACTGGAATGCACTGGATTGGGATACCCTCCCAAAACCAAAACAAGGAAATTAAGAAAGGGAGCTGGGAGTCCCTGCACTAGCAGCTTCCTGCTATCTATTACGGACAAAGAGTGATGAAAGTTGGCTCCCAGATGCCCTTAGGCCAAGGCTTACTACACAGAAAACAAAGAATTTTCTCCCCCTCCTCTCTCTCAGAGGAAGCAAACAGCAATGTCTTTCTGTCCCTGGGCTACATAGATAAAAGGGCTGCATCTTGTAAAGTGAACAAGCTGCCCTGAGGCCAAGACATGCAGTAAAAAGGCAGCTCAGGTTCAGCTGAGTGCTTGCTGGGAGGACTCATACCAAGCAAGGCACAGTGCCCTATCTCCAGCTGCAGGTACCACCAGCCATCTCACCCACAACTCACCAGGGTATGACTCAGGTACCAGGCAGCACCAGAAGCCCTCTCTCCATCCCCTGGTTCCTGAAGCACTCAGTCACTGACTGTCTGCCCAGCTGCATGGTGCCAGGGCTGTTTTGGAGAAGGAAGAGGGAAAGGGAACAGAAAAGGGCCAGGGAAGGGCCTTGTAAATGTAGGAAATATAGCTATCAGGATGAAGGTAACACCTTGGCAAGGCTGCCTTGTGAGAGTCCAGCTTCAAAGCCAGGAAAGCTGCAGGCAGGAGCTGTCAGAGCCTTTCACTGGGAGCTGTTATCTGCATATCACTGAGCTGCACTCTCACATCCATATTTCCCCCAGCGTTACAAGGAATTTCACTGCAGATGAGCGATGCTTTCAGAAAGGTGGGCGTGTGGGAAGGCTGCGCAGTGCAGCTCCTCTAGTGAAGCTGTTGCTGTTCCAGGGTGCAGATGAAAGCAGCTCACAACTTTTACTTGTCCCTGGCTCCCACAGCAGATGAAATGGCAGGAAGGTCAGCGCTTCTGCCTTGTAGCCTTACAAGACAAGTAACAGCAACAACATGCAGGCATAGCTACAGTTGGTCAGGAAGGCTAACAGTATGTTTTCTTCACTACAAGGTGTTATTTTATAATGATCAAAACTCTGCAGAACAGTTTGAACAGGTACTAGACTTGTCATAGCCAGAAACAGTCTGTTATCCTCCCATAGGACAGACTACGCATTCTGTACTGCCAAAACAAGGACTTGGACCCAGTTCTCCTAATCACTGGCATCTGCTTACACTCTATTCACACTAATTTAAAGTTCACACATTCACATGGCTTACTCTATCCTTGTTTTGCAGATGAAAGCCAACGTTTAGAGAACAAGCAAGTTGCACAAAGAACCACAACAGGAGACAAAAACAGGAAGAAGCTCCACTTTTCCATAGGAAGACTCCTTGTCTGCACCAAGTCAGCCAGCTTCTTCAAGACGAGAACTGTTACAGCCACTGCTGCCATGTGCTGGATGATAGGCTGCTTTCAGGAGCAAACTTGTCGAGTGTTCTATTTAAACATGGCAAATGGGCAGTGAAAGCTGCATCTCTGACCAAGGACAGGGAACAAGAGGATGTAGAAGACAAAAAGACAAACTGCTTATGGTCAAGGATCAGATAAAAGAGGTGATCAAAGGGACTAACAGTATTTCACAACAGCATCTGGACACGTTTGCCAAATGCACAGGTGACAAGTGAAGAAATGTCAGGGAGATGCTAGGAGCTGGAGCAGTGACAGAGCCATAACGTCTAATCTGGGGTGACATCTGCCTCTGGCTAGAGCAGCAAGATTGTTTTCACCACTACTGGAAAGAAGATTGCTGTAGTCAGAAACAGAGCTGCTGAGGAAAGGGAAAGTATGAGTGCAGGAAGAAAGCAGTCAGGAATTCACTGTTATATACAAAACAGAGGCATAAATTAGACATCACCTAAAGAAAGAGTAAATGAAATGCTAGACTAGAATCTTGGTGGGTTACAGAGAGTGATTAAGGAAGGAGGGACGGTTTGGACACTTCGGGTTGTTTAAGAGTCATTTGGCACAGACACCCTCACGGGGTGGGAAGATGCAGTAGCAAAAATTGGAGCCAATTCCCAGTAACACAGTTGGCAACATGCGAGATCCAGAGAGAAGGGTCAGCACAGAGGCAGAGAACAAGCAAGACAGATTACTGGGTCTTAAAACAAGAGACACCTTAGAAAGTCAAAGTGAAACATGTCTGTTTATTGATAGCTCTTTGAGACGAGCTAAATTTAAAATCAAGAACACTTGAAAATGAAATGTTCTACACAGACGTGGTTAGTCGTACAGCTTTGGTTAACACCCTTCCTGGCAGTGAAAGGCACTTTCATGTGGTAAAGGCAGCACTAGGAGAACATAGCAGTGTTCTCCTAGCCACTCTCCAAGCAAGAACACCGCTGTGTTCTCCTCACCTGACCTCCTCTAGGTTGGCCTGCAGATCTCTGCCCAGTGGGTCTCCGTTTCCCCATTCCCAACATTGGAGCCCTCAGAAGGTTACCCAGTTACCTGGCAGTGTAAATCAGCAGTCACCAGCACCACCCAAATCAACTCAACCAGTGCAGCATGCAAAGCATGCCGACCATCTCAGAGCTCCCTTAGCATCACCCAGGTCTGAAAAGAATGCCACTTCCTGAAGAGTTCCAGGTCTGACATTGCAGAGGGTCAGGGCAGACTCCTCAGAGTCACAGGTTTCATGCTGTCACTCATATTAATGATGCAATGCTTTATTAATTGGAGTTTTCCTGAACAGCATATGCAGTATCAGTGACACTCATAATTAAATAGGCAGGCAGCATTTTTTTTTTTTTTTAAATGAGCAGAGTTAATTGAATTCTGGAGTCCCTGTGATCAGCTGTGAAATTTATACCTGCAATTTGCGCAGGCAGCAAGAACTAGAGCCTTTGGGGCCTTGTTATTCATCAAAAATAGGCTGATTTATTTGTGCCAAGTATCTCTGTAGGAGGCTCTTGGGCCCGATGTACAGTCACTTTCCTCCAATTAACCTCCCTGGCCTAGAGGGAAAAGAGAATTAGACATCTGTTAAAAGCACAAACCTAGTCTTGAGAAAGTAGGCACATTTTAGTGAAGCCAGCTCTCATCTGAGTTAACCTCTGGCCACCAGTAGTTGAGGAGTTCCCAGCATGAAATATGTCAAGAACAGCTGAGACGAACTACAGAGCTGAAGTTAATCACAGACAACAGGAGGTGGGATGGACCTGGCTTGAGACAGTTGGGCCTGCCTTCACACTCCTTTTTACTGTGGACATCTCTAACTCTGCTTTAAGTTTTCTGCTGTTTTTAGTACCTTGGCAACTACTACCCCTCCAGACATTTGATTTGCCTTTCTCTTGGCTCACCCTACACATAAATCCTCTACAGCCATACAACTACTTTTCAAGACTGAATTAGTTGCTTATCACCAGGTAATTTCTCTCCTTCCATTTTCCCATCTTGTCTGTGCAAAATTCAATTCCCAGAAGACAAAGTTTTGGTCAGCTCTTTTCATGCCACCTCTCCTCCAATTACCACTAGATCTGGGTAAGTCTCTGTGAAAGGACTGGCACTGTTTCACCTTTTGTGTCTTGCTCAGGCATTTCTCAGCGGCACAAAGAACAATTTGTATGCGCATTCAGGAAACTTTCCAGCCATGCACTCCTCTGCATCACCATCTCAAGGACCAGACAGGACCTGAGCAGGGGTCTGATCAGAAGCTAAGTGCCACCAAACTGCCCAAGGCCTTTGTTAACCTCCTCTTAAAGATCATTATAGGGCAATGGTAGAGCCAGAAACCAATGATATCTTCGCCCAACTGAGTTTCCAGTGCAGGGCTAGCTCTGTCAACAATGACATCATTCTTCAGCACTGAAGCACTGCACCAGCACACACCAGCCAATCCCCTGCAAGCGTGCAGGAAATAGTTTTCAGTTCCGCAGTTGGCTTTTATAAAACTTCCGATCAGAAATGGCTCCCAGGCAAAGACAGAACTTCCACACGGACGTTCTGGAGAGCCCACAGCATAACTATTATAGCATGGGAGAAGCTTAGGCCAGGATGTGTTTAATAATGTTTGCTTTGATGGGAAAAAGACTGAGATCAAAACACCACCTGTTAGTCTCAAAACACACCAGAGTGGCACAGCCAAGTTTTTCACCTTGCTCTTATCCAGAGTAGATTGTAGCTTAAAAAACATCAGCATTTTATCCTATGATACTTACAGCTGATGGGCCTGGGACTTTCCCTTAAGTTTTAAGCTCTTTAAAAGGTTGGAGTTTAGTTCACAACTTATTTTGACTGTGTTGGATATGAAGTCAGGAAAAGTCTATTACGTACCTAAATCTACTGAAAACTGTGGGTAACCAGCAGGACACCTACCTAGAGTAGGTAGTTCTCCACCATCCAGCATTACTGGTTGGTTTGGAAAACATTCATTCAGGGAAAAAAAGAAATAAAGACCGTATTGACAGCCCAAACCATCATTAAAATCCATCCTTCCTCATGGCTAAACGCAGCCCTTTGAAATGAGCAGTCAAGACTTGTTAACAATTCTTGTAAAGACCTTCAGTGATGCCCTATGACATGAACATGACAAGCACCCACGTGAAAACTGTGCAGGAACTGGTTTCACAGGAGAAGTGTTTTAAGAATAGTTAGAAAACTCTTATTTCAACTGGTATTTCTCAATACGAGTTCAAAGGCAAGCTCACTACCAAGCAGCTTAGGTGCCTGCTTACAACAGAAGGCAATAATAGTGACTGCTCCCATAGGATAGCCTGGGAACCTCACAATAAGGACATTCAGCTCCCTAAGAAACTCATTCCTTCACAGAAATACGATTTCTACACAGCTATTGCAGCATGCCCTCACTAGGCTGGAGCTCCAGTAGATTAAGAACAGCTCTGGTGATTCTAGAGGTCCACAACAATCACACGACAGCAGTTTATCCTAGGAGCAATCCATAGGACATGAGCCATGCTTTAAGGTGGGGTGCTCTCAGCAGGTACCTTGCTCATTTAAACGGACAGCAACAGCCAGGCTGCTTCTGCTAATCTGAGAAGCTTCCCATTGGCACAGCGCTCCACACACGCAGACCTCGCAGCCACGCAGCTTCACACGCACCCGCTGCCCACAGTAGGAGATCACTAAACAGAAGTGCCACAATGTGTTCTCAGTACAAAGGCAACACTTGTAGCACAGCAACGAACCAAAAGCTTAGAGGCATATTAACACGACCACAAAGAAACAAAAAACAGACAGAAAATAGCCTCCCAACAGCACAAGTGTGCGCAGGAAGCTGCAGAGCAAATAGTGCTGCTGACCAGAGAAGTTACCTCTACAGGTTATTGAGCAGCTTACTGTACTTGCAGGGCACACAAAACTGTACTTTGACTACAGTTAGTTAAGCATAATAATGTGAATGCACTTGTTGCAGGCAGGCAAGCTCCATCAGTAGATGAGAGCTATTTGCACCAAGGGGCTAAATGCCAGTTATCACAGTGCACCAGCCAAGGAGAGGATCACACCATCCATGAGTTGCCCTCCCACCAGACAGCTGTAACACAATAAAAAGCACAACAACAACAGAGGACCAATACCCCAGGCTGCCGCAAGTGAAGATTTGCTCAAACACAACAATTACAGGCACAAAAATAAAGGAGAGAAGCAACTTACCTTTGGAAGGCCTCAGGCACACAGAGATCTCCAACAAGATACCCTCACCTCCACTGCCAACCCTTAAACGAGGTCTGCAAAGGGGAGGATTCTGACTCCACCCCTTCTGGTCACGGAGGTACATTGCATGCACCTGAGCTCCCCTGGGTTGGCCCTGCCTTTCCACCAGGTGTTCAATCATTGCTTCAAGCTGTGAATCAGCATTTCTGTTACACAAACAAACGAAGGAAACCAACATATACCCACCTCCATGTATACACGCAGCTAAATCAGAACGTTTACTATGAAGATATTTATGCAACCTCTGTAGGCTTAGTCATAGACAAAAACATTGCATCCATCTGTCATGCTGGATCAAATAACTGATCCATCAAACCTAATAAGTACTTCTGGAAAGCAGAAGAAAAAACATTCTCACATAATTGTGCCTCTTAAAGACACAGCCTCTGTTCTCACGCTGTGTGCAAAGAGGATCAAGGCAGGTCCAAAAGGTCCACGCCACACCAAGGGCTCACTTCAGGTCTCTCAGAACACCACGTCAAGCAGCAGGAATTGCAGAAGGATAGGACTGCCCAGGGCAAAGGGAGGCAAGGAGCCCTTCTGCAACATACCTCACACCAGATCTCCGTGTGTCCTCAGCCCGGGTGAAACTCCTCCTGAGGTCGGCCCTGCACCCGCACAGCTGCGCCTGCCGGGCCACACGCGGCCCTACAAAGCAAAGCAAAATCCAAACTCCATTTTTTCTGGCTCATTGTACACGCACCACGGAGGCAAGATTCAACAAGCACAGCCGGTACCACACGTGCCGCACATTTCCCCCGAGGCCGACGGTTCGAGTTGAGGGCAGAGCGGCCGGGAGGTGGGCCGGGTCGCGCAGGCAGCGAGCCGTGCTGAGGCAGGGCGGCGGGCGAGAGGCACCCCCTCAGCACCGAGCTCCGCACCACACGCGGCACCCTGCGGCTCCTCCGACCCCGGCCTCCGGCTCGCTGCCACAAGAGGGGGACAGAGCACCGCACAGCCCCACAGTGCCCTCAGCCGCCCTGCCCCGCTGCCTGGGGCACCGCTACCTCGGCAGCGCGAAAGCCACGGGGCAGCAGCACGGACTGCAGCGGGGTGCGCGAGCCCGCAGAGCAGCGCTGCTGTCCCAGGGCCGCATCCCCGCTGCTGCCCCGCATCGCGCTGCTGTTGGGCGGCTCCATCTGGGCACGCGCCGCAAAGAAAGTTGTTTGTTTAAAAGATATTGGAGCGGCTCTCGGCCATAAGTGACAAATCTTTATTTAATTCCTTCGGTAGGGACGGAAATAGCATCAATCAAAATGAATGCGTCTGGTAGCTAAATAGGGACGTAATCATCCATTAAAATGTTAACGCTTATGAAAACTGTTTATTCAAACAAAGTCATAAGAATCTCATTGTGATTTGACGATCAGCTAATGTCCCCTTAAGGCAGAATTGGAACACTCGATGCTTGGAAGGAGATAACATTTTAAATGCCCCATCATTTTATAACTCCACAGTTATTCTGCAGCATGATTAAGCCTTTGCATGGCAGCCCTGGAAATTGATGTCCTTTTGTTCATCTTCATGCACACACATTGCAGCACAGACCTTCCTCCCCAGCCATGTGTACGTGACCCAACATCAGAGAAATGGCCAAAGAGCTGAGCACTGGAGGTAAGCTGAAGGTATGGCCACGTGGCTCAGCCTTCCCTGGCCTGGCAGGGCTCTCACAGCAGCACAAAGTGCTGGATCTGAAAGCAGCTCTCCTTCAGATGTGGTGCTATTGGGAGAGGCTGACAAAGGAATCGTAGAATTACCAAGCTTGGAAAAGCCCTCTAAGATCATCCAGTCCAACCATCCACCTACCACCAACATTTCCCACTAAACCATGTCCAGCAACATCTACATGCTTCTTGAACACCTCCAGGGTTGGTGACTCCTTGCCTCCCTGGGCAGCCCATTCCAGTATCTGAGCACTGTCTTGGAGAAGAAAGCAAGGAGCATCCTTGCAGCCCAATGGTCTGTGCCCAGGGAGAACATGATGGCATGAACGGGCCATCCAGCTACACACGTGTGCACACAACTTGTGGCCCCACAGACTGCTCCGCTCTTGCCCTCGTATGCGTCCCGGTTGGTATTTCCATTCAGACATGCATGTTGGAGTCCTCAACCTCAAACCCAACCTCATTTCCTTTTCTGAGAAGGGAGAAGTTATACATGCTATTAGATAACATTTAGCAGTAAGGCAGACTTAACAACTACAGGCAGGTTTCATTTTGAGTCATACTTTCAATTAAGCACGCATTGGATCTGCTTTCTTATACCCAAGCCTTAGACCCCCAGGAAGCTTGCTGTGTGCAGAGGCTGGCATGCAGGAACCACGCTGTGTGTTTGTGTGCACAGAGATCTTTGGCCCTCCCCATTTCAGTGTATCTTCAATTCAGATATGACCGCAACAAATTCAGTTGGCCTCTGTGCGCTACATATGGCATTTCACCGGACAGCTCTGAGGGGATCCACTCACTGAGCTCCCACTAAGCTTTAATCTCCAGATTCAAGCCAGCTCAGGCAGATCTCTCCAGAAATCTCCAAAATGCAATTGCCCTTTGGCAGGTGCAGTTTTATCCTGAAGTATTATTTCCGCTGCAATTAATAATGAATCATAACACATATGTCTTGCAACAACGTACTTGGGAACTAGGCTATTTCCTACAGCCCTCAAATGGGTAAGAATAGTCATCATGTCCTATGCCAAAATATCAATCTCTTCCAATACTGAGGGGGAAGAAGGGAATTTTGTACCTTGGTAAGTTTTTAGTGCGTACTTAAAAAATCTTGAGGATTTTTATGGCCTTACAGAGAAGTAAGAGCCTTCTCTAGAAATCCATAGGTTTCATCTATTTCAGTTGAATTTAGTAAACAATGGCCCCATAGTTCCCAGTGAATGGAGCTATAAACCCCCCATCACCAGCAATTCATTACACATTTGCCTTAATAAGAAAGATCCAAATTCTTTTGATAACCACGAGGAAATTGTGAGAGCTGTCTTTGTCCCGGAGAATCTCCACTATCATTCAGCGTTAGTCAAGCACTAATGGACATTAAAAAATAAAGAATTGCTGGAGACTGTAAAAAAATACATCATTTCAACTTTCCCTTGTGACTGAGGCCTTGAGAAATTGACTGGCATAGCTATAACAAAATAATTAGTCTGTTATAGCTGTGCTGTGTAACTTCTCCACATGGACACTCTATTCTAAAATTTAAGTGACTTTATTACAGGATAATTACTCAAGGACTTTAGTCCAGAATGAGGTTTTGCACAGGAGAGCTTTGCCCGTGTGCTCTAGTGATTTAAATTCACCATACTAAGCAGGTGGATTTTGCTGTGCAGACTCTCTGGAGAGTATTAGATAAGACATCCCCATTCTGTATCATCTGAAAATTGAACTTCTGCACTGCACGGAGCACAGCATGCCATTTTGCATGCTCTCACAAGCAGGCAGGGCATCTGCCTCCCACAGGAATGTAATCCCACAGCATGGAAGGAAGGGAAGGCAGATATCATGCAGTTGTAGAAAAAGAAGTGGGATTTAGTGAATGTAGGGTCACATTTTTCAAGTGTGCTATCAGATCCATTTTCAAACACAAACACTGGATGTGCAGCCTTTCCACCCACTTGCCTACATTTTTGGCCAGAAAAATCTGGCCCTATTGCCAGATTTGCTTTCCTTGCTGTTGTCCTATTAATGCTCTTTCAGAAGTACGCAGCCCTTACACGGGTTACATCTGGCCTTTACAAAACACTGTGCTTTTGCACACGACATCAATGCGTGCTGTCAAAGCCTCAGCCTTCAGCAGGGCTCCCCTGACCGGCTGCTGGCTGCCGTCCTGGCTTGGCTGAGTCACCCAGGCCGCAAATGATTCATTAAAGCCACCGAGGATCATCACAAGCCGCATTCTTTTAACGAGACTTCACACACTTCCATCAACAAATGTCATGATTTGGGGCGTGAAGGCACAGTGAGAACCTCTAACCTGGGACACATGGGAGATTCCCCTTCCTCCTCCTCGCACTAATTAGCTTTGCTGCGATCCAGCGAGTGCTAACTACAGCAATGCGAACGAGCCACGGCTTGCCTGATCTCAGAGCAAGGCAGCCCCGGTCTCTGCAGAGACCACCCGGGAACCTGGGGTGCTCCAGGCACAGAGTCATTTACCATGTGTTTGAAATTGAACTAATGGAAAGATCTTGTTCGGTCCCAAAACACAGCTGAGCTAACACGTAGGAATCAAAGGAAACAAGCAGCCCTATTAACAGCAGGATCAGTGAAGCCTGGTTTGCTGCGCATTTGTCTTTCAAAGCTGAGCCCCTCTGTGGATTCCCTCGTGCTTAGAGGACTGAGTTCATGGCTTCTCTTCAATGGACGAGGGCTTAGCATGGTTTCTTCTGCCTACACAGTATGCTGTGTTTTCCTAACTGTAAAACCTCAGCCCCCTAAATCAAATTAACCAGAAACTAACAATTTCTGCTGAAAACACTAAGAATTACCTACTGATGATGGCAAGCAGACTCAGGGCAAGAGTACAAGAATGGTCTATTAGACTTTCAAGGCCTTCAATTCATCCAGTCACAAATCAAAGACTTTCTGGGTACGCAGGCAGATGTGCTGTTGGAGGCTGTTCCAGCACTTCCCCATGTCACTTTAGAATATATTTCCCTGCCCTGCACTGGTGTCCTAAAATTTTAATGCCATAGAATCATAGAATGTTTTGGGTTGGAAGGGACCTTTAAGATCATCTATTTCCAACCCCCTGCTGTAGGAAGGGACACCTCTCTCTAGTCCAGGTTGCTCACAGCCCCAGCCAGCCTGATTTTGAATGCTTCCAGGGTAGGGGCATCCTCAACCTTGCTGGGCAACCTGTGCCAGTGTCTCACAGTAAAGAATTTCTTCCTGTTATCAAGTCTAAATCTACCTTCTTCCAGTTAAAACCATTTCCCTTCATTAATACAATAATCATAAAAGCATCTTGAGACCAGGACAGGTAATTTATGCTCAAATCAGTTTTCAGCGGTAGTAAATCCTCTCATTTTATCTCCATTTGAAAGTGAAAAACTTGTTCTCTGAAATGTACGTCATCCTGAGTGAGAATTAGAAAATGTCCAGTTGTCCAAAGTTGGAGCAGACTGCTAATGGTGCATTTGCCCCTCAATAACACACTGATATTTCTTCTGCTCTACAGAACAGCTTCTGCTGTGAAAGCTCTTCTCCAGTCTTTCAGAGCCAAACCACTGCCATACTTTCTCCAAAAGTACCAGTTCTGGGAGTCCAGATGAAGTCTAGTTGATGGGAAGTGAAATGGCCCTCCTAGGCCCCCTATCAAAGGGAGCAGCCATAAATGGAGCTTGCAGTTTCTAATGGGGCAGGGATTTCACTCCTGGAGGCCTACTTGCACTTTTGTTTCTGTGTTAAAGAGTCTGGGAACCCGTGCCTGTAAGGGTCAAGCAGGGGCAGGGCAATGCTCTTCTCCCCTTTCAAGTGCAAGGCGCAGCCCAGACCACTGCATGCTCCTGCATGTGAATTATTTAACCGTTCCACTGGTTAAATATAGCACAGCAGCAACTCCCTTTGCCTCTCAGCCTCTGACCGTTAAATGGACCGGCAGAGCACAGCCAAGCACTGGGGTCATGGCCTGGGCTGTACATGCTACCAGGCGTGGGGTGCCAGAGGCAGCGAGAAGCAAGTGGCCGTGCAGCCTTGTTCCAGCCCGATGATATCAGCCTGGGAGAGAAAGGCAAGGCGAGCTCGGAACATTATGGAGCTGCCAAAGAAAACACTGTCTTCACAATGAACATAAGTCTGATTAATTATTAATTGCCTGCCAGCTAATTAGCATTCCCTTGGGCAGCTGTCTACAGAATGCCTTATATTTCCAACCCACCCCAGGCCAACATCATCTATGCAAATGGCTTTGGATCAGAATTAGCAACTGATTCGTTGCCTGAAACAAGTTGTTCCCCTCCCCTCATCTCCTCCTGCCACCCCTTTTTCCGCCACCCAGGGGTTTGAGCTCATTACAGTGTAAGCTAAGCAGAAAACACCCCTTGCTGATGTCTCTCTCTGCAGTTCTTGCTCAGCCTTTCCGAGGAACACAGACACCTCCCACCAGCCCTCAGCCTTCACAACACGAGCAACGTCAGTGTGTCACTGACACAAAGCCATGGCCATGGAGCAGGAGCAGCTCCAGGCTGCGAGGAACTGGTGAGCAACAGAAGCAGAGACCAACTCTTGGCTTTAGAACTGAAGGCAGCATTTAGGGAATTCTTCGTCAGCTAATGCTTGTGTTCAACTCCTATTAACGTTAATGGGACTTACGCACATGCATCAAGGGCAAACAGACCCCTTACCAGAGCAGAAGCATAAATTACAGCTAAGTACAGGCAGAGCAAACCTTCAGCTTGCTGTTTTACCCTGCTAAGAAGGATGCACTTCCATTTTAAGATCTCAGCAGCACTTTTTTTTTAAATGGAGAGCCATGAAAAATTGCAACAGCACACGAAAGTATCTCAGTCTGCCATCACACTGCTAGGCAAAGGCTATTCCAAACCTACCCGAGCATTACAACTCGAGGAAGCACAATGTAAGTATTTATCATGCTGTCCTTGCAGTACAGGCAAATCCCAAAATGGATTTATCACCTTCCCTGAAACTCTCACCCAGCTTCTGTATTCACACCCGACATCTGAGTGTACCTGACGTACTCGTATTCATCAGACAATAATGTGCTTAAGAGCTTAACAGGATAGCAGGTAAATTTCACAAGGAAAGATGAAGAATAAAACAAGGATCAACTATAGAGCGGTCTTAGGTATGAAGGCTGACCATCAGCAACCAGGTGTAGCAGGGAAGATGAGGTGACCTGAAAACCAGAGGCTGTAATGGACATCTCTCCAGCACCTTCACCAGACCTCAAACTGATTCCTCAAGTCCAGAGATCTGAGGAAAGATCAGGTCCCTCACAGCAAGGCCAGCTGACAAAGGCTGCCATGGCAATTGGGGAAGTCCTCACTAGTGGGAGCACAGAGTCACTGGGACAGAGCAGCGTCCTGGCCTGTTTATGCATTTTCTAGACAAGGAGTCCTGCATCTAAGACTGAGTGTCCTGGCTGTCACTGCAATATAAACATCGTAAATGGACTGTTATTCACCCAAAGGCAGAAGATAAGTGCTTATGCAGCAAGACGATTAAGGTAAGGAGAGCAGTTGTGTTCTGACTGAAGGGACATAATCTGTGTGAGGTTCCTGTGCTACAGGCAAGGAACTTGATCTGCCAAGTAAAAAAAAAGAAGCCTGTTTACTGCAGTCAAATTCTTACTCTCGTCCTACCAGATTTACCAGACCTTCTGTCCAGCTATACACTCCGCTGTGCCAAGAAGGCAGCACGTTAGTCAAGCACAAGATCATTAAGTTACATCTCCATAGCTATGGGATACAGCCCCCTGGGACATACAGGCACTGCACAGGAGCAGAAGGTGTTTCTGCAGTGCCCCTGTTAATGGCTTTGCAAAGAACCTGCAGCCACGGTGCACAGGCAGATTTTTTTTATTAGACTACATTTTCCTCATGTACTCGAGTCATATAAAGTACATAAACTCACGAAGTCCAACTAAGACTAGCATAAATCAGAGAGAGCACCACTGAAGCCAATGGAGTTGCACTGGGGTGAAAAAGTGGCATAAATCAGAGCCTGATCAGGTACACATTTTCTTTAAGGTAGACAGACCATTAAGTGGCTTACATAGACTCCTTATCACATTACAGCTCTGAAAGGTAAATAACAGTCACCATGCACTGTATGTAATGAATTGCAGCCTGCAAAATACAAATGGCCATTTTTCTCAGGGAATCTCAGCTCAGAGCTCTGGGACCAAAAATAATGGGCAATATTCTCCAGCATTCATGTGTGACATTCCCATTAGTATTAACAGGAGGTATGTGCCCAAAGTCAGGATGTATTCATCAGCAATCTGAATTGGATATTTCTGAGGCTCCTGATCAATGTTCCAGTTTCCTACCCAGAAATGATCCTCCTAGAGAACAGACACAGCTCTTTACTCACCCTTGCATAGCCATTGCACAGGAAAATATTTACACAGTGGCAGGTAGAGCTAGAATCAGAAGCAGGGCAGCCTTGTATCAGTTACCTCTGAACTAAACTCCCCAAAGCTGCCTTCTTCAGCCTCATGGTATGATGATTTGAAGGCCAGATGGCAGCTGGTAGCTAAAGCATGAAGGAGAGGAATGGGGAGAAGTTAGGTGACCATGAAGCAACAGTGCAGATCAGCAGGAGCTAGTGAAGCCAAGTCTCAGACCTTTTGGTCACATATTCTGTTACACGCTACCACCTTCCTACATTTAACCTGGGAGGCTGTAATCTCTCTCATGTTTCATCAGGTTAAGTCTATTGACTTCAAAGAAGTTTGCACCAAGCTTATGTTGGAGAAGGTAAAAACAAAATTCTGATCCTCGAAGTACAGCAGGACCAACCAGTGAGATAATTTAACGTAGTACATTTACCGATGAACTTCAGAACACAAATGCTCAGCCTGTTTTCATCCCAAACAGCCTATACACGTGTTTTACTATTCTCTGCTTATTTTTTGAGTTACACTTCAAGATGACTTGAATATGGAGCTGCAGGTGACCGACCTGCAGCTGACACAGGCAGAGCGTGCATGTGTGCACAGCTTCATTAACAAGAACAAACTGCTTCCTCAGTTGCACTTAAGGAGAACCATAGGCTGGTTCAAAACTAAATATACGCTCTAGCATACCATTAGAACACAGAGCTTGGGGAGAGTAGAGTGGCGTGAGAAGATAAATACAAAGCTAAGAAGCAGTGGGATCTGTGCAGGAGAAAAGGAATGAAGAACACAGAAAACTGAGGAGCACAGCTGCTTGAAATAACTCTAGGGAAGAAATGGAACAGTTGCTCGCCTCAACCTAAGCCCTTATTTCTTAAATTAAGAGTCTTGGCTCTGCCCAGGCACTGGGAATATGTCCCAGAGAACCAACAGGCAGAACTGAGCGCCCAGCCTAAACCATCAGATCTCAAGATTTCAGAGGTATCAGCTGTGCAATTAAAAAAGGTGTTTTTAACAAAGGCTTTCAGGACAGCAATACCAAATGCTTGCAGCTGTGAACACAAGGGCTTAATTCCAGAGTTACTGGCCTGGGAATAAAGCCCAGGTACTCCGTCCATACCTTCACAAGCTGTAATTAGGATAATAAAACAATGTAAACACAACTCCCAACTAAAAGATAACTGACAGTGATACAATGGAGGGGTCGGGGGAATCTAATCCAGAAATTCAGCGTGCACCCCCTTCAGCAAGGAATTGGAGCACTACTAAAAATAGAAGGTGAGGCTGTCTGACAGCTAAATTGCCAGTGGTGGCTTAGCATGGATTCGGTTACATTGCTCAGCGACCCTCAGTGAATTAAATAGATTGAAATGCTAATGATAGAGTGAATTCCCAGTGCAGAGGTAGAATAAAGTAGTCAGATTGGGTTTCAGACAAGGTGAGTTCAATGGCAAGAGAGAGATCAGCGTTTGTTTGGATCAAGGTACAAAGGTAATTTGTCTAGATCGGGGCAGAGAGATTCTGCCTTAAAGCTAAGTAACATTCCACAGCCAGCATGGCCCTTCCAGCCATCTCAGTGATTGGTAGATTCCTACCATCACCAGAACATTTTTCACTGGTCTCAAAATGCTCTTAGCAGCATTATCATTTACCTCCTAATTAGTTAAATGCTACTCTGATGACAGATGTGTGACGGTTCACCTGTGCTGTCACTCAGTCTACACTTAAAAATTGCAGTGAGATTTGTTGCAAAGCAGTGCAAGATGAGACAGTAGGGTACTCACCAAGGGTGTGCTAACAGCCTTGGGAAGAAAATAACAGGTATTTTTACTCTTCGGTATCTATAGGTTACCACAGCATCACAAAAGGATAGTGAGGTTCATCTTCACTGCTCCTCGAAGTCGGGAATAAATATTGCCCTCTGTCAGCACAGATAGCAGACCCAGCCCTGACCAAGTGCTGTACCTGCCTGAGCCCAGGCCACCTCCTGAACTGAACGTATTCCCTAGGCTGGTGATAACATAAAGAATGAGAACCCAGCCTGAAACTCTATCCAGGGTTTGCTCATTTAAAACAACTCCAGAGGCTCTCCAGAGCAGGTATATTACTACATAAATTCCAAGATCAATTTAGCCTTAAACAACTGATCCATCCCTTCTCATCCAAGGTCACAGAGCAACTCAATGACACTAAATCAAAAAAAAAAGAAAAACAAAACAAAAAAACCCCACAAATCCAGCACTGCAACCATCTTGAAATGAAATGCCCTATCCTAGCAGAAAGGGCAATTAAAGACCTTCCTTGACAAGCCAGGGGCCTCAGCATCACTTGGAGCTTTAAAAATGAGAGTAGGCATCTTTCTAAGGGATATGTTTCAATTCACTACTCTTGTAATACGGGATAGTTATTCTCATAAGAAAGTGACATTGTAACATGTCATTCTACTATCAATCAGCGGTGTCATAGTACTTCAGCATCAGTTGTCTGTTTCCATTACAATAAATAAGAATTAGGTATTCTAGAGAAAAAAATGTTATGTAAGCCTATGTAAGGTTGGGGGAAACATAACACTGTGCCCACAGGAGCTTCTTTTGCTGTAGCACTCACAAAGCTGTGAGCAGGAAATTCCAGCTCTTCTGATATCGGTGCTTTCGGTCTAGGAACCAGATCTCATCATCTGGTCATTGAGTTAATTACTATGCAAGGGAAAAAAATAACAAAAAAAACCCCCAACCACATGAAAATAAGATTTTCCAGAGTGGTAATTAAATTTACATTGCTCTGTTTCAGTGCTGGGATACAAAAAGGACCAGTTTTCAGATGGCAGCTGACTGCAGGAATTAGCCCAGGCAGAATGCAATTTGAGCAGTCATTTTTCAGACACTGCACTTGGGATGGGGCTTACTGCTGCCTTCCTCTTGACTCAGGTGAGGTCTTGGTTTTGTCTCACTATCTAAAGAAAAGAGAACATGTGGGCAGTGCATGAGGCAGCTATGATGACTGCCTGAGAACCATCATCCTCCGCATCCAAGTTTAACAGGAGGCTGGGGCCATTTCTCCCATTATACCAGTGAAAATGTGATTAAGTGCAGTCACTGAAGCAGAGAGGCTGACAGCAGAGCCTCACCCCTCGTGGTTCCAGACCTAAATGAGATTCAGCAAGTAGAAGTAATTCTTGAGAAGCAGCGCCCTGATATGCTCTCTCCATTCACTGTAAGTCCACTTCATGCCAAGTGACTCATTACCATGAGCGAAGGGAATGCGATTCAACCCAAAAAGTACATGTAATTTGCATAGATTACTTTCCCAGTTGGTTTCCATACTGTGGAGTAATAGGGACTGCCTTCAAGGCAAAAAAAAAGGATAGTCCCATGAGTAATTCTTTACTGAACTATTAAGAGATACTAGATTGAAGAGACATTTGGATACAGCAGTCAAGAAAAAAAGCACTGCCAAGTAGGAAGATTTGTGCTGTATTTATTTCTGCTGTTGTGGAAGTGAAATGAAATTAGCATTTAGAGGACGTTTCAGACAGCACTGGTGAAGTGAGGAAGAAATGCTTCTTTTTGCAGCCCATGGAGGTCGGTGCTGGGAAAATGAAAGAGAAGGTTGGTTCAAAGATGTGCTTCTCTCCCCCAGCTGGGCATGGCTTGTTGTTCTGGTCAGAGGCAGCACCACACCAACAGCTTGTGTAGATACAGACATCAGTGTGGCACCAGGGGCTCACTTCTGTGAAGGAGGTGGTCTCCAGACTCACTCCTCCCTCTGGGTGCTGCAGCACGTCGCAGGATGACACTCTGAGAGCTTTCAGCATTCATATATCAGACCATTAACCTAAAATGAGGATGTGATTTCACTTACAACTCCTCAGTAAAATGTAGCAACTGCAGTGGGTAGTTTGTTGTTGCTTTCGTTGAAGCACTTGCTGGCAGAATTATGATAGGAATAAGCAACTGGTTCCAGTGAAGTCGTAAGGACAAACCCAGACTGCTTACTTTCTACATATATGGTTTAATGTGGCAGGGCACGGGAGGAGCAGAAGATCTGTCAGGAAAAATAAACAAGAAAGGAAATATTACTTCAGAATAACTCCTCCCAAGTAAATTGAGCTTCCTGAAGCAGCAGCATGCTACTACCGACTTCCAAGAGTTTCATCCTGCTTCCAGGCACTGCATGATGCTCCACTTGACAAACAAGCCAAGTTCAAGAAAAACAGCCTTGCTAGATTAACTGAGCAAGGAGGGACCGGGGAGAGCTGACACGCAGCTTACCACGTACAGGGCTTCTTGTACTGTAGGAGAGCAGGCAGGCTTTGATAAGCATCCAGATCTGAAGCCCACAAAACTTCCCCACACTTTGAACCATCAGCAAAGTCAACAACGGTTTAGGAAGTGTAGAGGTCAGTACACGTAGCTGGCTGACAAGGATGTCAGTGATGGCACCTACCAAGGAGAAGCAGGGGAGCACAGCAGCACCACGGGGCAGTACAATCCCAGCACAACTTAGGAGCGCAAAAGTGGAAATCTTGCCCCAGTCACAGGTGGGAACATGAAAGCAGAGAATGCTCTTTTGACAGGGGAAGTACTGGGGGTCCATTAGCCAAAACAGCACCGTGTAACTTCTGTAATTCTGGACCTGATAGAGAGGCACTATATAATCCCTCCAGTCCCTTGAAGAAAGTGTTCAGCTGACTTAACCAGGGCTCTAAACACTGAACAGAAACCTCCCTAGAGTTGTTTTCTTCTAGTAGCTCAGAAGTCAAGTCAGAAGAGTGCAAAGGAACATCTTTATCCCAAAAACTGCACAGAAGCAAAATTACACTGTACATCAGCACAGAGCAGACATGCAAATCAGCACCTAACTGCAAACCCATGGCTTTACTCAGCCTTCCCTCTACAGCCTCACATCTCTTGAAGTCTGCTCCCTTCCCCTTGTATTTCTTACCCTCCTGACCCAGTGACTTTAAGATGGTTACCTACCTAAAACCATGCTGCTGCTAGAAGAGGAGGTTCACCTCTGCTCTCTGATATATCACTCAAGGGGTGGGTAAAATTGCATCCTCTACAAGGCACTCCCAAGTCATTCTTCTTCATCTGCATATAAGAAACTAGTTAGAAATTAATGAGTATTAAGCGAATTGATGAGACTGAGAGGATCAGGAAGCATTACATAAGCAGCATGACCTGTGACAAATATATGGACCTCTAACTGTGTCTTATAAGGCATGCTCTACAACCCTATCTGCAGCTCAGGCTAGGGAACCTTCCTGTAGCAAGCTATGGCTCCATCTCCTTTCTAGGAAAGTCAGAGCTCAGGAGAGGACAACAAATACCAAAGTCTTCCCTCAGCACAGAAGCATTCCCAGTTCCCACAGTCCAGACAGCCCCAGAAATCCTATTATTGCTCTTCACATTCTTACCATGTTGTTCAAACTCCTTTGCTTTCCCACAGCACTTTGGCTGTGCTCCCAGCCACACTGGAAGTATTTGTTTGTAGACAAGGCCCCGTGAGTCCACTCTTAGCAAAAAAAACATTGTGTAGGATCTGAGCACAGAGCTAGAACATAAAAGATCATAGCTGCTTGAGAACTTCCTGGGAAATGGAAGAGAGCTGCCTGTTCTGGGAGACAGGAGAGACTGCGCAGGTGAAAAGATCAGTGCTAAGCAAGGTGTGGGCCCTCGTTGGCAGCTGGCAGAGGCTCAATAGCTCTTTGGAGATCTACATCAGTCTTACTGCAGGCAAATTTTAATGTGAAATCAGCTACCTGCAGCCAGTTGCAGGTATTGCACTCTGCTGCAACCACCTCCATCCACCCCTGGCAATCTCCATCCATGTGCTCCCTCCCCTTGGCTTGTTCCACCTCCCAGCCCAGCCCTCTGTCCCATCTCCCGTCTTGGAGGGGCCGCACAGAGCACTGTCAAACAGGTGGGTGGCAGCATCTCTCACACTATCAGCCCTTTGCCTTTCCCTAAGGAAAAGCTTTGTTAGTTTTTTTTTAATCTGTCCCTTTCAGAAGAGGGAAGGAGGGGGGATAACCATCAGCAAGCCCTTGTAAGCACAGATAGGGCCCTAAGGGCTTCTCCACACTAAAGCCGATACAGCAATGTAACTCCTACAGGCTGCTATTGTGGTCTGTGTTTGCACTCTCTACTCTTTAATTACAACTGTTGTTGACAACTGTTTACAAGACCACTTGCAGCTCTGTCTTGGAAATCAATTCAGATGTCAACAGTTACACTGTGAAGGGGTTTGAAGCAAATGGGTAAAGGCCATAAACTTGACACCAGAAAATGTAAACCTTCAAAAAAGTAGGAGTGGGAATTCTCATAGAATGTGACACCAGGGGACACCAGCTTCTGGTCATTAAAGGGATGCCTGCACAGTGGCATATGTGCAGCCAGCAGGGCAGTAGCTTTGTTTTCTTCTGCAACAATAACGTTAATGTACTACCTTAATAATAATACACAACATGAGGAAGATTAAACCTCCCAAAGCAGCAAAACTTGGGATTCTCAGCACTTGCCAGAGTCTGTTCCAAGCAAGCTGCATCTCTGAGCTGCAATGGCTGGAGGGCTCATCTGCAGCCAAGATGTCCTTGGGTAGAGCTCCGAAACAGGAGTCAGAAGGTACTGGGTGAGAGTTTACAGATGGGGAACCGAGGCACAGGAAGATTAATAATAATGATACTTATCGTTTCTTTAATTCTTTAAATGGTCCACACCCTTTAGAGATGTTGACTGATCAACCCTCCCAATACCCTGGGGGGAGGTGATTGACTATTGCTATCCTGTTTATCACAGATGGAGGCAAGAAGCCTGAAATATGCTGTGCCCAAGGCCAAATAGTAGAGAACAGATGAACATAATTCAGTGCTTTGAGTCCACTCGAGCGCTCCATATCCTGCACAAAAACCATCTAACGATTCTCTTTCTGACCAACTTTATCCTATCGCTCCTTGTAGTTGCAGACATGCAGAGCATCCTCAGTCCTCTTGCTGAAAAGATTAATTTGAGGCCACACACAAGGTGACTCCACTGAAAAGTCCCCCAAAAGCCATTCCTTCCCCTTGGACAATCTCTTCCCCGCTGGGAAGAATAATAGCTACGTAATGCCACCAGCACCCCAAGCATTCATCTTGCTGGGCTCACTCCTCCTCTTCCCACAGTACCGACTTCATTGCACCAGTACTGCCCGTAACAATCCCCTCCCTTTCCTCTGCTTTCCCAGCTGAAGGAGGACCACACAGGGCTGGGAATGGGGCTGAGTGATGATTTTTAGGAGGAATAGGAAGAAAAGAAACAGCTACCAGGCAATGTTGACAAAAGACTGAGTAGTATGGAAAATAAACGGTTGCCACCAGCAGAGTGAGCTTCTGGAACAGGCCTGGAAGACCAACAATGGTGGCAAAACCACAAGGACAAAAAAAACTCAGCCAATCTATGTTGTTTTAAGGTGGACAGAGATGGCCGTTTGGGAAGTACCGTATCAGAGCTCATGAGGAAGGTTATAAGGACAGCAATGGGAGTTGGCGCGATCATGTAAAATGTTGGAAATCTGTTCAAGAAGACCAACCCTCTGCTCCTCTCCTTCTTTCCCCAGGGTGCAGACACTCCTCCTTCTCAAAATCACGAGCACATGTCCACCCAAGGGGATGAAAGGGACTGGGTCCTCCCTGCTGACTTGTGGAGTGCCAGAGGTGGCCCAGACCCGTCTGTCAGCTGTACAGGGCTGGGCATCTCAGGAGGTGCTGGGAGATTTTCCTCCATGGGAAGATCATGCTGCTATCATTCAGGGTCTGAGCATAAATTATGTGATCCCTTGGGGCCCTTCTTCACGAGAAAAATGTAAGTCCTTAATGCCCATTAATTAACTTAAAGTAGGCTTTGCGGGAAATGTGTAGTTTTTACATGAATCAGTGGGTTATATTAAAGACCAGCTCTGCATATTTTATTTGCTATATGATTCAGCAGATCTCGAGCATGCACTTAACTTCAAACATGCTTTCAGAGCTCTGTGAAGTCTGTGGAAGGCTGCTAAAATGCTTCAATTATTTGGAGCTTATTTAGACTGTGTGATTTAGGGCTAAGCATCTGCAATCACAAGTTTCCAGTACTTCACCTCCTACTGTAGTACCTGAATATGTTTCTCTCTCTTGGCTGAAAGCTGCTAGCACTGTGTGAAAAAGTAAGACCCAAGCCTATGGGAGATCCATGTCTGGCTTGCTTAAAGCTCAGCAAGGCTTTGTGGTCAGAGGGCAGAGGTTGTGCTGTTTCCTGAAGGTCCAATTCAACCCCTCTGCAATTAGGACTGACACCAGGGTTCTCTGCTTTCCTGAAAGCTGTTGCACCAGCAGATTGAGCTGCTTTGTGCCAGGAGGCTGCAACACGCCGCCCAGATATGTTGGAGAGCTTATGAGATTTCTGTGTGCATTTGGAAAGCACTAGCAGCCTTGGAACGCCAAGTTACCGCTATAAAGTTGAGAAGAGCATCTCTTGATCATCTGTGCTTTTCTGCCTGGAACGCAGCAAGCAGCAAGCGTGAGCACCATGGAGGCAATTTCACACAGCTCCTTTCTCCTGCCAAAAGAAGACCACACAGGAGAGTCTCGGTGCAGCAAGCACCCCTCCCTCAAGCCAGGGCCACCTTGTAGGCTCAGATCACTGCCCATTTCCTTGCCCCACAGCCCACCCAGCTCTGCCAGGGCTCCCCTCCTCCCTGCACGCAGCATCAGCCCTCAGAGCCTAATGATCGCTGTTTAAACGTAAAATATGACAGCACTGTGCTACACTTATGTGATCCTGTAATCATATCTTCCTACAGATGCCCTTTTCATGCAGCTTAAATATTTTACAAATACATGTCTAAGTACAAATCTACTGCATTAACTCTTGTATAGAGGGTACTTATGTTCAGCTAGGTGGCTGGGATTCCTATAAGTATAATTTACCTTGCAGCATGACAGAGCTGGGCTAGAGCGCACAGCTTTTACTAGCTAAAATACAATAAAATATGCTACGCTGTGTTTCACAGATGAATCACTTCTTAAACCATACCTCTAAGTATTGTCTGTCACTGCAGTTCCTTATTGTAATACTTTGTGAGAGATGGAGAAAAAGAGAGAGAAATTGCCCTTTAAATCTCCACAAAGCTTAACATCCAGAAGAAATTAGGGACATTTGTTCTTGGACTCGGATGGGTTGTATAAGAGAACGCTGTATACAACAGATTTTATTGGGGCAGAGGTGAGTAGAACGTGTTTTCACATATTTACATTATGTTTTATTAGAACCCTGTTTAAACACAAGCTCATGAACAAAGCAGCACCCAAACTCCATAAAGAGCATCTGTGGTCCAAAGGGTGCAACCACTCCATCTCAGCCCAAGCAGCCTGGACAGCAGGGTGACAAGAACTTCGTCACATCTGCTCTAAGTCAGCTCCCAAGAGGAGAGCCAGCAACGTGGGGACAAAGCAGAGGAGTAGGGTGGGCAAGTCAACAGGCTGTAAGGTTTTCCAGACTCCTCTCTCCCTTAAAGCTACTCCAGGAATAATGCTGCAATGGCAAGGCTGCCACCTCCAAGGAGTGAGACTCGGGATCCATGAGATGTGCTCTACACACAGCACCAGCCCAGGTTGGCATGCAGCGCTGCATGGCTCGGTGCAGCTTCCCATTAGCCCCACTCGCAGCTTTGGGTTTCTGTCTGGGGCTGCACGGCTGAGTGTGTCTCACTACCAAAAAAAACATTAAGCACTTACTTAGAACGATGCCTTTCTGCAGCTTTTGTAAACAGTTTGAGGCCACCAGGTTTCGCTCTGCCTCACAACTTCTCCAGAAGGAGGTGACTAAGAACTGGGCAGTGCAGGAAGGCGGCACCTGGGAGCCGGTTCGGGCTGGGAGCTGCAAGGTGCACAGCTGTGCTTTGCATGCGCCCTTTGCTCACTTTCTTTAGATGCCCATTTGGGAAGCGGAGGCTCAGGGAGGGGAGACATTTTCTTTTCTCTTTTTGACAAAACCCACCAAAAAAAAAAAAAGAAGAAGAAGAAACCAACCCAATGGAAACCTCAGAAACACCAACTCTCAGTTTTATGCAAGAACCTCCACAAAGCTCCCCCGAGCATTCAGATCCAGAATAACTCTGCCTTCTGGAGGCTGACACCTCCTCACATCACTTTCCATTAAGTATCACCTTTCTCCCTGTCAGCGCTCACCCTGTGATCCTGCACCCCTGGGCACACAGTGCTCCCCATGGAAACATGGTGCCCCCCGCGCACGCGTGGTGCTCTGCAGTGCAGCACAAAGCTGCCCCGTTTGCTGGCTCTGCTCTTGCCATAGAAGTCCAGGAGTTCTGCATATCCCTGGTGGATCAACCTCACTTTCAGCCAAAGAGATTTATGTGCCCCCCCAGTTTAAATAAACTTCTCTCCTAAAGCTAAGTTCAGGCGTAAACCCATGTAGATTATAGGGTTGGAGATCCCACGAGATTAGAGTTGTTTCTACCATCTTCTCTGCATGCTCCACTGTAATTTCCAGCTTCCTTTATGTTCCCCAATGCTGGGCTGTAACTCAGGCTGTCACCCTACAGCAGTACCCATGGCGGTGGGGACCAGACCTTCATGTCACCAAAGAGACACGGGGCCAGTGCCTGGCTTGGTGCAGCAGCCCCAGCTCTTGGGCCAAGGACTTGCTGGCTTTTTCAACACCATCCGTTTTACATTTACCTTGTGAGACCACATAAAACATGCCCTTGCAGTGAATGAGTTCCATAAAGATCAGACATCGGTTATTGCCTATTGATTTCATGAATGAAATATGTACCCATAGCGTGAGAACCGAGAGCTCGCACCACAAGCACTTGTATCATTACAGGAGATGTGCAAGTTAACGAGGGACCAACTGTATTCTCCTTAAGTGCAAAGTGTGTTTAAAAGGAGAAGGAGGCTCCCAGAGCTTTTGAAGTCAGAAGTTGTTAAATAGCCAGCGGCTGGAAATTTAAAATTCCTTCACATCGGGGCTCTTGGATCTGTGATCAATAGGGATTAAGTCAGACAGCACTTTTCAAAGCCTCTGGCCTCATTAACAAATAGGAAACTGAAATGGCGAGGCACTGTGACACCCGTGAGATCCTGGAGGGCAGAGCAATGCTGGGCAGGGTGCTGCAGCTCCTGCATCACCAGTTACAGCAGCTCTGGGAGCACACAGCTGCAGGCAGGCAGAGGGCAGGGAGTGCAGAGACAGCTGCTTTGCATTTTCTCCATTTGCAAGGCGCAGTGTCCCTGTTTCCATTCTAATAAAATCTGGTCCCATGGTTCCCCTCGAGCTTAAGGCCTTTAGATCTCCCTTGCAGACCTCTGCTGTAGGAGCAGGTCCTCCGCTGATTCAGCTCGGTCTGACTCAGGGTCCCATCACATGGAAATTCCGCAGGCTTTTCCAGAGGCTTTTCCAGAACTTGTTTCTGCTGCTACTTAAAGCCCTAAGGCCTTTGAGATGTAAATAAAGCAGGATTCCCTCTGCTATGCTTGCACATCACAAAGCAAATGGACTGATCCGTAAAAAGAGCTCTGCATGTTACACGGAGGTCAGTTTTCTGAACATCTGGACCCCCCCGGGGCACTTGCAGATCTGCTTTTTCTCATCTTCTGCTCTTCAGACCACTATGCAAAATGGTTCACGAGGTTGCACAAGGCATGTGTTCGCTTATGTGCATCAGCTCAGTCCTTGGGCACGCCATCTGTGCTCAGCGTGTAGCACTTGAGCACTATTATGATCCTCTGCAGGCTGGCTGCAAGGTTAGGTTTGCTGTTTGGGTGGTGAACCTCATCCATGGGAAGTGTATGGGCATAGCAGTGATAGCTGGACAAACTGGGCAGGCAGCTGGCGGCTGTCTGAGTGAGCCTGAGGAGCTGAGCATGTCACAGGGAAGGGCAAGGGCTGGACCTATGGGGTCACCCTGCTCTCTCAGTAGCGCTCCTATCAATGTTCAGTTACGGAGTCACAAAACCTGCACTTGCTCCTGTCACCTGAGGAGCTCAAAAAACAAAGAACGATTGACCCAAATCTCTTTTTTTTAATCAAGAAGAGAGAGAGAAAAAAAAAAGATTCTTTCCCTTTTCTGGCAGTCTTCCATATGAGTATGGACAGACTGAAACATTAGGGCCTGGGCCTTCAGAGGCAGCAATTCTATTAAAGAGGAGCAAAGATTAAGAGCTTTGCTCTGATCAGATCCAGAAATCAATTTCTTCCTCTCGTAAAGCTCTTATTATTTACCATTTTTTGCAGTTTTACTAGAGTTATAAATATACTGCTTTCTGAGGAAAAAAATAGACTCCTGCAAAATTGAGAAATCCAGTCCCTTTTATATCCAGCAGGTGCAAGCTACCAAAAGAGATTTCCTTCCCAGCAACCACTGAATCTGAGTTCTGCAGTTTCATTTACAACGTTTCCTGCATGAGTGAGCTAAGCCCCGTTGTCGCCATGTCGCTGGATTTACGATGTGGTCAACAGTTGGTTATCTGCTTCTCTGCCTTCCAGTTGTCTTTGTCTCACTCAGAGATGAATGGCCGAGGTGGGACGCGTGGCCGCCGCCCAGCATGTCACCCCGGCAGCAGTGGAGGCCCCTGGAAGCCCCGGTGCGCCTGCCAGCCCGAGGTGCACACTAATGACCAATCGCCGAGATGCTCGAGGCTCAGAGCGTGAGCCCGTCGTCCTCAGCACAGCGTCGCGTGTTGACTAGCAGAGCAAAGTGTTTGATGTTGCTGCGAAAGAAGCCGACACGGCTGGAGATTTAATCATTTCGAATTCATCTTGGCATGAGGCCACGAGTGCGTACAAATGGAGCGTTTAATGTTTAATGCGCTGCTCTGACTGAGCTGTGACCTTCTCGTGCAATTGCATGTTGGGGATTTCCGATGCCGTGTCATTACAAGCAGCAGTGCCACTTCAGCTGCTAGGAGCGGGTGGAAGCCAGGCAACCTGGAGCAGCATCCTGCCCATCCCGGGGCCTGGCACACAGCAGGAATGTTCCACCAGCACCTCCTGACCCGCAGCACGTGGTGGGGCTGACGATGTAGCTCTGCAGGATTGTGATGTCCCTCGTTGTGGTGCTGCTCGCTGTGTCCTTGCGAAAGCATCAGGAGATGTGGGTTAGGAGACCTGGATCTCTTCTTCTCAGTACTCTTCTAAGTGCTAAAATATTGTGGGAATCAAATAAAAGGTGAAAATGCTTATTAGGTTTGTATATTCCTCTTCCAGTCCTCTCCCCAGTCCAGGAAAACTGTAGGCTTCTACAGTGTGCAAGCTTCCTGAAGATGCCTTTATCAGTCAAAGCAGTGATTGTTTGCAACGTTCCCCCTCTTGTTCTGTCACATCATTTTATTGGCTTGCTTGGTTTCCGCTGCATGTGCTTCTCACTTCTCCACCAGAGGAAATGAGCAACGCACAGACTGGGCATTAGAGAGAGAACTGAAAAGCACTTAATGCAAATTAACCTAGGAGCAGCTCAAGCCCAGCGACTGCTCCCCGTGTAGTGTTATTATTGATTGGTTTTTTTTGAGAAGCATCAAATGCTGGGAGGAAATTTCAAGCTGTGTTTGTAAGCTGCCCCAGCGTGGGTCAGACAGTGCAAAGCAAACCCCCACAGCTCTGCCCCAAGGAAACTGCACTCTCATTCCTGCCTGTCCTGAGAATCAGACATACCTGCAGAAACGCCTGAGCATTTCAAACCCCTAAAGAAGGCAAGACTTGCCCTAACCAAACTGCTGCTGAGAAACCAGGCTGAGTCTGAGATGCACACTTTTCTTTCAACGTTTCTTCTCTGTTGCTATACTTTACACCCTTTCAGTATCCATTGGGTTTCTCAGCTGTGTACCCTTGGACCAGAGAGGACACCAGAAAAGCCCATAGCTCCTCTCCTTCTCCAGGGGAGGACCAGTCTGGGGTCATCTCCGACTAATACCCAATGTTCTTAAAGATCCTCCCAAGGTTAAGATCTTGTAGCATCCTTGGCTGAGCCATTACAGTGCTTCATAATTCTGAGAACATCTCTGTATTATTGCTTGAAACCCACTCTACCATCTGCTTCAGGTTTGGTAATGACATTTCTGAACATCAGCAAAAATCCCTGGCTTAGTATTTACTGGACAAGTGTGCACACAGGTATCATTACAGCAAGGCTTCAGGAACAAATAGGTGTCTGGACGTTTGCTGAGTTTTAGTTGTAAGGTTAACCCTGGATATAAGAGAAAAACACAGGGCCTGTCAGAGAGCAAGAGAAGAGCTGGGTGAGACAATGAGGCGTGGAACGCCGCAGCACCAGAGCAGATGTGTCCTGACCAGCACCACAAGGCAGCGCAAGTCGGACCCTTTGCTGGGCAGCCGTTCCAGCCAAAGATGAGCCTTCCTGGTCAGCATCAGCTCCAGTCTTTCCACCAAATAGATGCCAGTCTACTACAAACCGGATAGGAATTGCCAACTCATTTCATATGAGAGCACTAAACATCATCAGAAGAATGACGACTGTTCAGTCATTATTAGCATGGGCCAATTCTGAACTTACGTGATGGAAGGAAAACACCTCTGAGTCACCCCAGGTCAGCACTGCAAGTGCTAAGATGGCAGCAGGCTCCTGGAGCACTCCTGCTGCACCCCACACAGTGCGTTTAGAGCCAGCAGGAGGGCTGGCTGCCATGGCGTGGAGCTTCCTGGTGAGAGGCCACCCGAGCAGAGCAAGGCTGGCTGTGGTTTCCTTTCTGTTCCATCAGCTTTCATGCCCAGCAAGTGCTCCCGTGTGCCTGGCGCTCAGGACTACATGCATTACGGTAGGTGATTTAACTCCGGTAGGAAGTTCAGCAGGGATCTTCATCCGAGCTGCTCAGAGGGCTGTTGCACCCATCCAACGGCTTCAGCCCCAGCTGCTTCCCACGCTGGGTAAGGCGGTTGCTGCCTAACAGCCTCCCGTTGCTCAAGGCTCCATGAGCAGAGGGCCATTACTTTTTCCTCCCAGGCCACTGGCACAGCCCTCCAATACCACATCCCTCATCTTTCATGAGCTCTGGGCACAAGGAGCTGAGTCTCACAGAAGTCAGAGCTGGAAGTGTGGATGCAGGGCTCCATCTAACCAAGGGAAGGCAAAAGCAAGTCTCTGTGCTAAGCCAAGAGACCCCAGGCACAACCACACCCAGTAGCCCTCACACAGGGAGGAGATTTTAATATAATACAGTTGGAGACAAAAAAAAAACCACAGCAAAAATGTGGGATTTTGTTGAGGCCAGAGGGCCTAGATAACTCTGCTGAGAAACAGAACAGAGCTCAGCTAACCTGACTAATGAGCTTATCTGGATGGCCTGGCTCAGAGATAAAGGGAAACCTGCAAAACTTGAGGAAACACCCGCAGCACAAATCTTATCTGAGCTCTCAAGTTTTCTTTTCACCCTCATCTGCTGCTCCATGTGTTCTGAATAGTTTCTCTGTCTCCTCCCACAATCCCATTTATCAGCACAATACTGGCTCTGTTAAAACCACGCCGCACTTCTAGAACTAGGCTCCAGGCTTACTGGGAAGGATTTGGATTTGCTGGAAGACTTGAACATTCTGTTGTCCAACAAAGGGCAGTGAGGTGGAAAGAAACGGGTGCAGCAGGTTGAGGCTAACAGCCCTGACTCCCCACGGGCGCCACATGACACCACACAGCCATGGCAGGCTGGCTGAGCAGGGCTGGCACCAGCCTGCCGTGAGCCCATCCCAGCCATATGTGGCCACCTCAGCATTGCAACAGAGATGGAGAAAGACAACGCCCTGCTGAGCAGTAAAGGTGACTTCAGTCTGATGATGATGAGAAGAGGGAAATGCAGGTACTTAGGGCTCCTCCTTCACGTAGCTGGAAGGTACAGGTACAAAACGGCGTCTCAGTCCCAGGTTAATTTGTAATGAGAAGAGCAGGAAGAAGTGGGCAGAAGATGCCGGTAAGATGTGTACACAGAAGAGCAGCTGACTACACGTACCCAGAAATATATCACACACATCTCACATGGGATGCATCTCATCATGCGTTACAGACACCTCTGCTCCCCCCAGCATGGTGGCTCCAGACTCCCTTTATAGTCACTGGAGAGAAAGAGGCCCAGTTAGAGAATGATTCATCTGACCTATTTTCAACATCTACTCTAGCATACAATGACTCATGTCCTTAGGGTGCCCATTTCTTTCCTATAAACAAGAGTCTAGACAACTAACTCAAACGTAGACATCCACAATTAGATGTCAACATTTGGACAGATGTATTTTGCCTCTAACGTTCATCCAGAAATCAACCTACAAGCTGTGCCAAAGACAGCTCTGGTTGATAGCCACGTTAGGGAAGAGAAACAGGGTCATTCATTCTTTTTGATGGTGCGTAGCTCCCTGCATAAAACGCTTCAAGCACTAGCTAAAAGATTAACCACTCTGTGAATGGTTGCGATAGTACCAGTGGAACGGCAGCAGGGATCAGTAAAAGGAGATTCATTATTGTAACTATTTTTCTAACGTGCACCTGTGTCTAATTAACTGGTGTCAGATCTCTTTTCATTCAAACATATTTAGCAAAAGAAACACAAATCAAACGACTTTCTCATACAGTCTTCTCTTGGGGTGGGTTGGTAATGGCGTGGATGGGCTTCTGGCCATGGGCTTCTACTCTCCCAGACCTGAGAGGCCACAAGAGAAGCTGGTGCCAAATCTGCTAATCCTTAGCATCCCTTCAGTGTCAGCACAGCTCATGCTGCGCTTTGCAACGTAGGGCTCTCAGCAGCTAGGGTAGCTGCCAGGATCTCAGAAGACTTTAGGAACCAATAATCTGGACATAAAGTCAGGTCAGGCCACTGGGACCGTTTTTTATTTTGACAATTTTGAAGCGTTTCTCATTTCAACCTGTCAGTCTGGTTTCCTATGGCTCGTACATTCACACTGTCTGCGTCTCCCTCAGCAACTTTGAACTCATTGAGCAGTTTCAGACGAATTTGACAGAGATAACAGCTTCAGAGACGAATCAGTTCCTCAAAGGTTCACAGAAATAGACATCCACGTAAAGGAGAGAGATGTTATGAGTAACCTCAACTGAACAAAAGGCTGCAGTGTGTGCTCAGCCTTGATTAGACACCAGAGAATCCACAACCGAAGAAAGCACCACAGACCCCTCAGACTCCAGCCCTGAGAACAGGTTTCTTAACTCGCCATCAACCCAGACACACACGCAGGCTCAGCTCAACCCAGCAGCTATAGAGGCCCTGCCAGCAACCTCCCAGCCCGGAGCATGGGTCCAGGAGACACTGGCTCTCCATCCTGCACCCCAGCAAGCAGGGGGTGGGGAGGACTGTCACCTGGCTCCTGCTGCCACCAAGGCTCAGCTGTGCCTTGGGCCTCTCAAAGTGTTCTGCATGAAAAGGGTGGGAAAATTTCCTAGAGCCTGAGGGAGGCTCTGGGGGAGTCCCTTGCCTCCTGCTGTTAAGGGGAGCTTGGGCAGGGAGACCAGGAAGCTTCCAAGAAGCTGGAAGAGGGATGCAGCTCTCCAGCTCACGGGGATGCTGTGGCTGTGGACGAATAGGAAAAGTGCCATATCATCAGGGAACTTTGCACACTCCAGCCGAATGCTGCATGAGTCACTGCCCAGCTGGAGCTAAGTGTCTGGCTGCTACAGCAGCACTGCTCTAGGAGCCCGTGCTGAGCTACAAGTGGTGCTGGCTCCTTGGTGCCATTCCCTGTGCATGCAAAAGGGACTTGCTTACAGGAAAAGGGAAGCTGCAGAGGAGAGAGCAAAAACCAAATACACCACCCAGCACCAGAGCCGTGGGAAATCCTGAGCCAAGGCTAGAAGTCAACAAAAAACATCATTTGGTTTTTCCGCTCTCAACCCCAGCAGTGAGAGCAGCAGCAAGTCTCTCAGGCCCATACTAGGGTTTCACTACAGGGAAACATGGTTTTATCAGCCTACAAAAACCCCTATAACATCTGGGCACGGGGCAGGCAAGGGCTGCAGGAGGAAATCTGCAACAGCATCTGATTTATGTTGACACCTCTCAAGCCTTCCCTTTCCTTCCCACACCAGCCTAAACTGTTGCACCTGCACAAGCCCACAGATGCAGCAGCTCTGCTGTCCCAGAGGAAGCAGCCCCATAAAGCAGCCAGCACAGGGCTCTGGCTTCCGCAGCTGCTGCCCTGTGCTGAGTGCAGTGGTCCTGCCCCACACAGCCGATACCTGGGAAGTTCCTCTGCTCTGCCCCCACAGCAGCTCCCCAAGCAGAGCACTTTTATTCCATCTGCCCTTATCGCTCACACAAGGGGCAGAAGCAGGAAAAATCCAGACACGCAGGCTTGCAGCAGGCGGCCACAGGTTTGGCAAAAACCAGCGTCTGAAGTGGAGGTTGACCCCAAGGGAAGAAGCACATAAACAGCCCCAGACACCCTGAAATGCTCAGATAGCATAAAGACAGGCTGCCGGTCACCCTGAGAATGCACAGAAAAGCCAGAAACCCATCTCTCCCACTCGCCAGAGTGCTGTGAGCTGGAGGGAGCACAGCACCTTGCAGCCGGCTCTGCCCGAGCCCCTGGCCTGCAGCTGGGGAGCAGCGGGGGCAGGGGTGCTCTGTCTGGGCAGTTTGTGCTGTCTGGACACACACCAAGCACAGCCACCAGCCTGTTCTCAGGACGTGCATTTCCCCCCAGCAGAAGTTCTCCTGCAGTGCAGGCAGTATGCCCTGCTGCCTCATTTATTGTAAGTGAGGCCTATTCCAGCAGTATGGAAACAAATCCCTCTCCCCTTCACATCCATAATGTTAATGGACAGGACCAAAATGCAAAGAACATCAAACTGTCACACTGGCTCAAAGGTGATGCTGCTCCATCCACAGTGGCAGAGGTCCCAAAGACCACGATGCACTCAGCCACACTTCCAGCTGGCCCCAGCCCAATGCACCCGCTCCCTTCTGTCCCAGGCAGCCTCACCGCCTCCAAGGACATGTCAGGGCTGTTGCACATCGTGATCACAGCTCAAGGAGCTCACTGGCTGTACCAGCTGTAAATCACCATCACACCACTGTAGAACAGACAGGCCAGGATCCTTGTGTAAACCTGCCTGAACCCCATATCCAAACATCTCTAGGTCCACGCATCCTTAACAACACCTCCCACGCAGCCCCAGATGTGCTCCACACAGCCCCCTGAGAGCCATGTGAGAAAGGCACGCTGTCCAGCTGAGGATGAGGATGAAGCCCCATGTGCCTTCATGAGCTCCAGAGTCCAGCAGTGCCAAGGAAGCAGGATGCCCATCTGCATGCACCTGGAGGAGCCTCTGTGCTTCCAGCAGTGGCATTTAATGTTCTCCTCCGTACTGCTCTGCTGATTGATAGCTTACCACAGAGCTGTTAACACAGCAATATCCCAGCCCTATTTACAGACATCTCTGCACATTTACTTTGTCACAAGTAAACTCTGCACACAGCAATAAAGCTTAAGGTAATGACTTCTTCAGCACAAAGCCAGCAATTTCCTGTCAGCTTGGTTTACAAATGGCTAACTTTTGGGTTAATTTTCAACTGTGATTCCAAAGATGGCTATGCAAAGTGGGGTGAGAAACTCCGGACTATGCCACACTGAGCTGTGGCATCCCTGCTCTGCAGAATGGTCATGATGGGACAAATTGTGTTCCTTGCTTCCACGTCTTGCTCTGTAGCTTGCAGGAAAGATGCAAACCAACACTCTGGGTTGCAGAAAGCCTGCACGCTCCTGGTGTCAAGGAGAAAGAGGGTATTAATGGTCTTTCCTGCATGCATCAGCTTCCACGTGCTGCAAAGAGGATCTTAACTTCTCCAAACTCCTTCTATAATTAGGGAGGATGTCTGAGAACAGGCATCTATTTTGGGTGTTGTGAGTCACCTTCCAGAGATGCTTATCTTTTTTTGCAATGACCATTGAGAAGGATCTGAAAGTAGCTACCTAAAATAGATGGCATAAATATGTATTGAAATCTTGGAGTGTGCTGCCCTTTAACTGGGTTGTGATGTTCTTGCTTAACAAGGGTGAGAAAACACTTCTTCACATTGACATTAAATTGTGGCATCTAGGAGGGTCGTCAGCAGCCAACGCAGGCACAAAGGGGACAGGATGATGTTGGTGGAAGAGCTGTAAATCACCTTGGTCCATCATCCCAACACCTTTGGAAAATAACAGCCCATCCTGTCCTCACCTTGCTGTAGGCCTGCGCTGCTTTTCTACTTTGATACTGAACTATTGGAACACTGCTTTGGCAGAGCTGAAAAGAAGGTACAAATGAGCATCATTCCATCTGTGAAAAAAGGCCAAAGGATCAGGAATTCATCCTGGCTTAGAGTCCAAAATCCATGTCTGCACATCACATTGTCATTTTCTGCCATGGCTAAAAAGAGAAGAAACTGAAGATGGAAACAGGCTGCTCCTGCTGCAGCCCCATGTGTTTGAGCAGGACACACCACCAGGGGAGGAGGAAAGGCTGCACTCAAACATCAACTTTTTCCCATACTTGTGGGCTTTTCCTTTTTAGCCCCTGATTTTTCCTACTTTTTCTTATTTTCTTCCACTAAATTTCGCTCCACCCTTTCACAGTGATTTCATAACCAAAATTCACATCATTTAGAGGAATTCCTTCTGTTTTCAAGTGCCCAGTTCTTAACACTTTTGTTATTCTTCTTGAGATCTTTCTTCCCATTGCTTCTATTCTGTCTAGAAAGCCCTCATTCTCCTGTTTCCTTTACAAGCTGTTGGATTCATTTCCCTTTTCCCACTTTTCCATTTCTCCATTGCCCATTCCCCAGCTCCAAGGAAGTTTTCCTCAGTCCCTTCTGCAAACACTTCAAAGCTTTCTCGAATGAACCGCACTTCAGCTCCGTGTCCTCTCACACGGCTTGCTGAATATGCTTCTTGTTATTTTTGAGAATCTGTTAGAATTAAATCGCAGTAAGAAGTCTGCCACCATTGTGCAGGATAGCCCATTAATCAAAGACACAAGCCTTTCCCCAGTTGCCTGGGCAGGGCCCAGCTTGGAATTGATAAATTGCACCTGGAGGTAACTAATAAATCTGAGAAGTCATTTGCTTTTTATGAACAGGAGCGGTGGGGGATCCTCCTGTTGGAGGGATGTGGTTGGAAGGGAGAAGTGCCCAGAACTCTGGATACATGTCCCTTCCTATTCCCTTGCTCCCTGGCATCCTGATTTTCGCTCACAGAGATGCTGTGCCAGGAGGTGCAGGAGCTGCCGTGGGGCTGCTCAAGGCACTCAGCAGGCATGCAGCCAGAGCATCACCAGCAGTGCAGGGCTGTGTGTACTGCTGCCAAAATCAGCACTTGAGCATTGCCACAGAAGACTAGGAAACCGTCAGCCTCCTCGGTTGGAAACATTTTTACTGCACCCACACCATAAAAACCCGTAAGAAATAAGATAAAACATTAATTATGCATCTGGTCTTCGATGATACTGCAACCAATTCTGCTCAAAAGCATGGGGTCAAGAAAAATAATTAAAAACCTCTGCTGCAGTACCGCCCCAAATATCATTTCCTGTTTTCTCCACTCACAAACTCCCCAAGGTAAGCAGTCTCTCATACCTACACGTTTCACAAAGCTGAGCACAGTCAGTAGCAAACCGGCCCCAACAACCTACGTGTCAGTTATTCAGAAGCATAGGAGAAGAGATGGGACATGATTACAGCAGAGATCAAGCAAGATGTGGGTTAGAGCATTTCCTCCCTCCCCTTCCCTTCCTCTTCAGAGGCATGTGGCCGTGGTTAGGGCGGTCTGGAAGCCACAAGGATGCAGTAGGGTGGGTGCACACCAAGTGAGAGGGCTCAGTGCTCACAGGCAAGCTCTGCTGCTCTGGTGTACTCAGCATCCAACAACATCAACTCCAAACCCAGCAGCAGCAGCCTGGACATCTCATTTTTTTTCCCTTTTCCTAAATAGGGCCACTCTGATATTTGTTCACAACACAGGTTGCGCATAGCAGCAGAGTGGGATTACTTACTGCCAATTACTACGTTAAAGTTCAAGTGGAACGATGCACTAATTGCCTTGTTATAGCTATTAAAGCTGTGTTATGCAACCGAGGCACTCTTAAGAGTATCTGCACGCTGCATGGCGATACACGAGGTATGAAGGGATCTGCTAAGAAATGAATGCTGATACAGTCATAATTTCTTTCATAACAAATCATATATATGTTGTGAAATAGAACGCTCATGTTTGTTGGGGCTCTGCAAACTACTGAAAGCAAAGAGTCACTTGCTGCCTATCCACCAAAGCAAAGCTCCTACATCACACCTTTCAGAAAGCACCATAAGTACAGCAAGGAGCATCACTCCACAAAGCAGGAGAAGGAGACACCTCATCTCTTCCCACCTGGGGCCTTCCTGCTGGCTGGCAGGGGGCACTTCAGTCATCGTTGCCTTCCTAGGGGCCAATCCTGCTGTCAGACAAGGGGAGCCCATGGAGAGCTCCTGTGGGATTTCAAGCAATGCTAAGTTCTCTTGCATCTTTCCAGGGAACTAGTTCATTCCCATTAGTGGGCTTGCAGCTGGACCAACAAGTGAGTTGCCGGGGGGTTTCCATCTGCAAAGTGATGGGAACAGTAGAGAGGCTGTGGGGGAAAAGAGCCTGCTGCCTCCTGCTTCCCACCCTTCCCTCCTGGTTGTGGTCATGTGCTCAGCAGGTCCTGTCTCTGCGCTCGGACATTGCAAGAAGGTGTTAAACTATTAACTACAGAAAAACTCTTGCTCAGGGACTCATTTAACTGTAAGCTCAACTCCCTGAGAGCCCATCTGGTCAGATTCCAGCTTCTGTATTTCTGAGGGATTGCTTAGGAAAAAGAGGCAGATAAGAGCTGAGTTACAGAAAACAAACGTTTTCTTTCTGACTGCCTGAAACTATAGCTTAACTTTATCAGTAACTCAGCCTGGTGCAGCAGTGGTACCAGGCATTGCAAAACAGGCTGTGTGGTTTCACCACTGACAGTGGAAATGAGTGCTTCCAGTTCTTATAACAACTCACCGAAGGGAGGACAGAGCAGTAAATTCAGGCATTGCTTTTCATAGGATAGCTGAAAAGAGTGAGAAGAAAGTAGCAGTGATAGCGAGAGATCCAAAAATATTCATATCTAAATTAGCTCCTCTAAACTAGTCAAGTTAAGCTCCAGCCTGACTATGTTTTATAGACTGTGCATCAGGCTAGACACAACTCACACCTATAGCAAGGGAGTAACAGTGCATGCCATCCAACCAAAGGCCTTCTGCACACCTTCAGCTCCAGCTTCGTCTCTCTCATTAACCTGAACTCTGCCTGGGTCTCCCTGAAGCCCAAGGGACCTCTAAAGCTTTAGTGCACAGTAGCCCATGCCAGTGTGGCCACGCACAGGGTCTGCAGGTTGCACATCTTTAAGGGAAAAGAAAACACCACCAAATAGATTAGTTGCACAGTTGTGCTGTTCATTACGGGTCATTTAGTTCAGTTAATCAATAGGCAGACTTCTTTAACCAGCTAATTTTGCCGAATTGCTTCCACAAGAGGCAGGTTTGCTGCTAGTTGTTAGCCATGAAGGGATAATATTTCACTGTAATGATAAGCATAGCCCTGGTGCTCAGGTACTTTGCAGCCCCTCTGTTTGCACTGCCACTGGCTGCAGTTGAACCCCTTCCTCACCAAACAGAGGCTTGCAGCTGGGCAGAGCTATCGGCATCCTTGGTCTCTTGGTGCTGAGCTACCAGGTCAATAACAGGCCGTCTCTCCAACTGAATCACTCACATCATTTACTCTCCTCACCCAGGATAAGCAGGAGCTTGAAGTTATCTGCACAAACCAACCAGCTGAACTTCTTGATGGCAGAGCAAGTTAAACTAACACTGTTACCTTACAGGCCATAGATATAGTTCCCTTCTTTGCTTTGCCAGGCAGTTACACGAGACACCTTCCAGCCAAGGCAGGAGAGCCCAACCACATCCTCCAATCCGATCCTTGGGGCACATCAGCATGCAGAGGAGGAGGGCAAGGTCCTCTGTTGTCAAAACAGATAAAAGGTCAAGACAAACCCTTGTTACTTGCCTTTGTTTAGGGGGGAAAAAAAAGGATTTTGTTGCACACTTGAAGAACTGATTACTGGATTCAAGGCCCCTGCTGAGGTCATCAAATAGTTATTGCAATAGAGCAAGATAAGAGCCGAGCAATAGGAAAAGTTTGTAGCTGAATTTCCTGGAGGTTTTATTTTAACAGAACAAAACAATTGGTGCCTGGGGTTTGTTAGCAAATTGCTTTAGCTGAAGAACTGCAGCTTGCTGAGTGAGGGCCCTCAGCATCCTCTGCAATGCTTCCTCGGACGTGTCAGGGCCTCCGCTCCCACGGGGGGACTTCAGATGTCCCCACCTGAGGACGACCCCAGCAGTGGCACACTGGCTCTGGGACACTTGCCACCAACAGAGCTCTGTGCTTCCGCTGACTTCTGGATGACTCTCACACAAGTCACAGTTCCTGCCCTACTCGTATCCCCTATTTTTATTTCCCCTTTTGTATTTCCCCTTTTTAATCCCTCATCTATTGGCAAACCAATCCCAAATCTATTGGCAAAGACCTTTGCTTTTCCTGCTTGAGAAAGCCCATTAATGAGACATCACTGGAATGAAGAAACACAGATACAAACCCTGGCAGTGAGTTGTTGCTAAGAACTTCTCTCCACAGAAAAATCACACTGCTGTAACTAGCAGATGACTGGTAGTAGTAGTTGATGCTGTTGTAAAACACAACTGAAGACGACAGATAAGCTATGCCAGCAAAGACGCCTTTAACTAGAAGAGAGTTCAATCCATCCACATGACCATTCAGACAACTGGAAATTAAATCCCTGCACATCTAATTCCACCCATCACACCAATGCAGTACTTGCACATTCCCCAGATCTTGACAGAAGACTTAAAGCTTGTAATGCACTGCCTCAGGGGGTGCAAAGTGCCCCCAGACCGTCTGTGCCACCTCTGAACACCCCTGATGACCTTCTGTGACCACTTTGCTGCGCTCCCAGCCGCACCAGATCTCAGTACCCACAATAAGATGTTGCAGGTAGAAGCACTACCTGCGCTCTGTATCACCTTTTTGGCACTTCAGTGCTGAGTTGATTTAAAAAGAAGCCAAGCTTAACTGCAACAACTCGTCTGCAATCAGCTCTAAATTACATTGCTGGGGCGAAAGCTTTGTGTAAGCTTTTCAGTTTCAGACATTATTTTCTAACCTCCTCACATG
Organism: Pavo muticus; assembly: GCA_016647715.1. Taxonomy (NCBI): domain Eukaryota; kingdom Metazoa; phylum Chordata; class Aves; order Galliformes; family Phasianidae; genus Pavo; species Pavo muticus. Next base: position 893,626 of record JACDJE010000004.1, on the reverse strand, counting down.
TTTACCAAAACATTAAAAAGACTGCAGCATTGATTGGAAAAATGGAACGCGGGCTTACAGAGAAACAAGGCTTTGCTGAATCACAAAACCTGAAAGAAGTGCTAGGGTTTGTATCCCAAGGCAACCTGCAAGCCAGCCAAGCAGCCCTGCTGGGAAGGGAAGGTGTGGTGAGGAGGGGCTGCCAGCACAACCCGGGGGTGCTGGGGCAGAGCTGCAGGATCCAGCTCCAGTCTGACCACAGATTTTCTCTGGGAAGAGTGCTGCTGGGATGTGAAGCCGCTCCTTGGGAGCACTATCAAATATCACTCGTTTGAACCTGCATGCAACCCATTTGCTAAAGCTCAGTGCATCTGCCAGGAGCTGGAATTTCAGTCTAGAAACTGGGAAACAGAAGCGTAACAGTTCACATCAGAAAAGCCTGCTCTTAGCCAGATTGCTAGAAAACAAAGGGACAAGGAGTATTCCTTTGGGACAAGTGGTGCTAGATTACAAATGTGATTCATGGAGACATTTGATCTGATGGCACATCAAAAGCAATGGCAAATTACATGTCTTCAATAAAAAAACCATTAAGTCATAGATGCTTGGCCATGGAGTAAGGCGATTAGACTTCAGCATTGTTTGTTGAACGGGCATAAGATGATACAGAGTGAATTTTTTCACAATAATAGCCGTTCCTGGTTATTCATTCTGAAGAGAATAAATCTGTCACTTGAGTGAAAACAATTGACAGCACCATTTATTACCCCGCACACTACAGAATAACATCACGATTTACATGTTGCCCTTTGGCACTGGGACTCTCATCTCACTTAGAAACAAAGCAAAAAATATCTGCAGACTTGGTAGTAAGGACTTAAGCAGCCGCTGACCTTATGTGGTTTATTTCAACTTCTATAACCAGGGGCTGAATGAGGGCACACCGTGATCAGGAAAATAGGTTCTTCTGGAGGATCCACAGCCTCTGGATGCTGAAAATCTAAGGGTCGTGCAGAGGTCTCGCTATGTGATAGTTCAGAGAGTAACAGTTTAGCTCTGATCCTCTGAGATGCCTCCTGGGAATTAAAGATATTTGGTTTCCTTTCAGAGGCTTTAAAAGGTTGGACCCGTCATAAAGAAGGGAATTTTTCCCTAGCTCATGAAGATAAATCTTTGTGCTGAGTCTTAGCTTTCTCATTCATATGGAGGCCGATTCTTGGTACATCTAGGCAATGTAGCCCAAGAAGATCAAGACAAAAATAATACGGGAAACACTGTGTTACTGTAACAGAAAATACTCACCCAAAAAAGGAATGCAAATGTGTTAAAACGCTGCCCTTCACAGTGACATCTCTGCAGGCTTAGCTGCTGCCTGTTACTTGCTTTTATGAAAGTTTACAGGTTTCCTCTGGCACCTGTTACAATGCATGTAATTCTCATATTTGAGATCAATTATACTGGGGAAGTGTGAGGACAATTTTAGAAGGACATTTTAGATACAGACTTGCTTCTTGAATCCAACAGAAACATTTAGGTGGAGAGCTATTATAATCCTCTATTAAGTACTTCTCTATAATTGATGGGCAAAAATCTGTCCAGTATGGACCACTTGGAAAATGCCCTATTCTTACCCTTATGGTATTAAACTGGGATTTCGGGGTTATAAATGGCTACTGGGATAGGTTGTCCATGTCAGCCAGGCACTGGGAAGTGTTATGCCTGCTCTGGGACGTCTCCAGAACTCCAGCACCTCAAAGCAAGAGCCAAAAACCACAGCTTTTTCCATCACAAAACCACAGTTTAGCAACATCCATTACAGTTCCTAAAGGTTCCCATTGCACTTCCCTTTGCCAACAGCTCCCCAAGCCTATAGAAATGGCAAGCCAACACTTTGTGGTTCTTTCCTTCATTACGCTTGAAACATAGAGCAGTCAGTGTTTATTTTAATTTTCCCTACTGTTTGACAGCACACAGCAAGGTCAAGAGAATGGTCATTTATTAATAATCCCTATGATTCCTAAGAGCTATTCTACACACTGTAAAATCCAGAGAGATTAATACAGCCACTGGCAGCACTTTGCTCTCCTTCAACACAAGTCTCGTGCCTTTGTGCCTCCTCCCACGGCACCCAGCTCTTTGTAGAGCTGGGAGGAAACCATCACTCTGAACTGTCCTATTCTCAGCAATGGGACCAAGTTAGAAAAACCAAAATGAGATTTTGATTTTCAGATATCTTAAGGGAAGATTTTAGCCCTTTGCTGCTACAGAACGTTCTTAAAGATCAAGGCTATGACTGGTTTCTTAGCCTTTTCTTTTTCCTTTCTAATTCTTAAAGACACCAACCTATAGTGAAAATGTCTTCTCTTTTTTCTTTTTCTTTTCTTTTCCTTTCTTTTTATTTTTTTTTTATAGATAGTTGTCATCAACCTGCAGTTACGCTGTCAAACAAACTGCTGATACAGGTATATCATTCGCTGTAATTTCTAGCAATGCTGAGAGTAGAGTTTCATTATTTATTTATTTATTTTAAAACACTTCAGCATAAAATTCCACTCAACTCATGTGTCACTTCAGTGCTCCAAAAATACCCAAATCTAAAACCTCCATTTGAATGAACAGCATGACAGAGAAACATCAGAGAAAAGCTGGACAGCCCAGACCCACAAATGTCCTTTCAATAGCAATGGACCAGAAACCACTGATGAACCTCAACCCTTTGTTACAAACAGCAAGAGACAGGAGGTTTATACTGCACCCTCTGTGAAACTCAAGAAACGAAATCTAGGTAGGGTTTATTTAACTACTTATTCCAGTACTTGGTGGTAAAATCTTCTCTTCTAAAGAGCCAGGGCAAGACACCATAGATGGTTCTCATTTTTAATATTGTTCTTTGCACTGTCAAATGTGCAAATGTTTGGGAACTCCACACAAAGCAATTTTTGGTTTCCTTTGCCTCTTCTCCGGGCCAGAAATGTTTGTTATCTTGCTAAGGTCTGGCACGGGAGGCTTGAAGAGGAATTCCCCCCAGTCTGGGCACCGCTTTAGCAGGGGAAGGCAAGGTCTCCTCACCTTTGCAGTTTTCTTAATCAGGCCTAAAACTCTTTATCCTGTTCTCTTCCTTATCTCTTGCTCTCCATATCTACTGCCTTCTTAAAACAAACAAAATTTGGCAGTGGATGAAGCAGCACAGTGCCAGGCTTGTGGGGCAAACAGAGGTCACCTGCCCTATCTCTGCCTACGGGGTCTGAAAGCAGAGTACTTAGCATTATTAGCTTTTCTGCATGAGTGATCAATCCCAAGTTGGACGTACGGGTGCCATGGACACACTGATAAAGTCACATTTATTTTTTCTGAATGGGCTATTTACTACTTACTTGTGACTGCGGTAGCGGTCTGCAAGCTACACTTCTGTGATATCCTGCTATCGCACTTTGTGATAAGGCTGAAACCATTAGGCAGGCAATAAATAAATAAAAAAGAGGGGAAAGTCCTCTTGTGTGTGCTAGGGGAATACTTTGAGGCAAGCTAGATGCCTGCTTAGGAGAGGCAATACCCCCAGATTCTGCCCCTGCTCCCAGGGCTACTCCAGCTCCAACTCTGCTGAGCACCTGAAGATGTAATTCTGAGTACTGCCTATTTTAAGCGAGGTATTGTGGGATCCAGCTCCACACACAGAGGCTCCAACCACCAGGTTTTACCCAAATGCTGCTCCTCTTGCTCAAACACACAGAATAATGAAACGCCCAGACCTGGTGAGGCTTTCCTTCAGAAAGGCTGTGCCCAGCACCACAGCCTCAATTTCCCTGAAACATCACTGTGGGGCTTTGTTCACCAGCAGAATTTATAAGAACACTGGATGAATCATTACCAATCAGATGACCTTCAGTGCAGCCTGAGCAGCGTTCTGACACCCACACAGCCTGCGAGGTGATGGGAAGCGACGGCCTGCCTCTGCCAGGCGTTCCTCTCAGTGCCTCCTGCTGCTCCCATGGCCTCGCTTTGGTTTTCAACTACTTTTGCTTCCCACAAAGCAGGGAAGGGGCATACAATGGGTGATGCCTTGTCAGCCCAGGGCCAGGCCAGGGCTCCTGGAGGTGGCCCTGGGGCCTGGTGCAACCTGCAGGCCTGCCCTGTTCTCAGGAGTCTGGGAGGAACTGTAAGCAGAGAAGGGGAATGGGCCGCTGGCTGAGCTCTGCTCATAGCCTCTTGCACCCATTTCTTTAGAACACTCCTCCAGATTTTCTTCTTCTTTCACTTCCCTTCCTCACCCTACCCTTTGTCTCTACAGGCCTCATAGCAGGACGTGAAAGCCTTTCTACGCAATGCCTTCACATGGCACTAACACATCCAAGTCACTTTGTTATGGAAAGGTCTTCCACCCCCACCCCTCCCCCCCAAGAAAACCATCATAGGGTACTGAGGGTCAACATCCCATCTGAGAGCAGGAGACACGAGGCACAAGAGCCAGACCCTGTGCAAAACAGGACACAGGATTTCCCTCCACCAGGATCCTTTGCTTAGACAGTCATAAACCCACTGTGACGTCTCAGCCCAAGCCACACACACCACCTTTTAACACCAGGAGATTACTTCCATTTACAGATTAACTTTAAAAATCACTTTTCAAAACGAGAAAAATATTTCCATTTCAGATAGCTTTACACACTGCTCCAAGTAGCTTGCAGCCCAGCAATTTGAAATGTCTGCTCCTGCAAAGCTGTCTATGTGATCAATCTGTTCTTCAGGCAGCAAAAGGCAAACAAGGAAACCCAGTTGCAACAGAAACTGATGGGAACCTTCCCACAAGTTTTAATAGGAGGTGAATTAAACCCAGGGTTAATTTGAAATGCTGGGACAACCCGCAGCTCAAGATGGATGCAGTAAGTGCCTGGGATGCCAGACATCAGGGAGAGACCACAGTGACCCCCTGTCTCACCTCAAGCCCCAATGCTCCCAGTGCTGCCTCAGCTGCTCAGAGCCCGCCCTGTCTGCATGCTCATATAACTGAGAGCTGCATCCGACAGACCTGGTCTGCTGGGTTCGTTACAGTTAATTACTGTGGCTGCCCCCCAGGCTGATCAATAAATGAAAACAAACAGGGCATGCATGCACCGACCATATGTGCCATGCATCTTTTACAGGAGCGCTAGCTGATGGCGTGCCGGGGTCTCAGTCTGCTCAGCATGCCCTAGGAGCAGACCACCCACACTCTGAAGCCATGACATACACACAACAAGGACCGGCTCTGCATCAGGAGGGGTTAGGAAACCTCTACCCTTTGGCATGGGCAGATAGCAATAGGACAAGGGGGGGATGTTTCTAAACAAAAAGAGGGGAGACTTAGATTAGATATTAGAAGGAAAATATTTACTTAAGAGGGGGATGAGGACATGGCACTGCTGCCCAGAACTGTGGGTGCCCCATCCCTGGAGGTGCTCGAGCCCATGGATGGACTCTGAGCTGGTGGGGGGCACACAGTAAGGGGTTGGAACTGGGTGGGATTTAAGGTCTTTTCCAACCCAAACCATTGTATCATAGAATATCCTGAGTTGGAAAGGACCCATAGGATCACTGAGTCCAACTCCTGACTACACTTAACTGCATGCAAGACCTGAGCCACTGTGCCATGGGGCCACTTGTCCCATTTAGCACATCCCTCCTGCACCCAGCTCAGGGGCACTTGGCCTTCAGTTCATGGTGCAGACCTGGGGGCTTGCAACCCCGCAGGCAGCCCGACGAAGAGGAGAAGGTGAACAGCCTCACTATATCAGATTGGGTTATGAGAATCTGGCCCCAAACTGCTGAGGAGGTTATTTGTATGAATAGTAAATTAATGATAGGTTTTTGGAAGGAAAACTGATATGGGAGGAGATAGATTTTCCAAAATGTCAGAACATTCTGTTTTGACATTTTTCCAAATGAAAATGTTGACATTTTGCAAGGAAAAAAAAACTAATTTAGATTTTAGTTTAATGTTAAATATGGACTCATCAGCAGTAAAACTCAACAAAATAATCCATTTTATGTCAAGCATTTTACATCTTAGCTCAAAATTAATTTTGTTTTTGGGATTCGTTTAATTAATTGAACTCTCCTGGAAAGTACCAGTTTCAGCTGGCCTAAAGTGATACATCCCAATTCACACATTCAGCCATGGAGAAAGAATTTCTGCGCTCAAATTAATGCAAGGTGGGAGTGGATAAACCAGCCTGAAAGAGCAGCTCCCTCTGATACAAAGATAGAAAGAATGGGTTGGGGAAGGGTGTGAGATGCACAGAACTCAACGGCAGAGATCACAGGGGAGAAGCAAAGAAAACAGCGTAGAAGTGCATAGACTCCATTGGAAAGGGAGAGAGGATTTAATATTAAAATACTGGAAAAAAGTTGGATGCAGAAGGGGCTTTGCAAAGATAGCTTAATACCCGTGTATCCTCAGGCTAAGCCCAGCTTCAGAAGATCCAAATGCTTAAATAAACATGAGTCAATTTATTATTCCTCTGTGTTTTAGAGCTTCTTCACCTTCTGCCTGGCTCATTTACTGCAATTAAATGCTTGTAAACAGATTATACCCTGAAAGCTACATTTTCCTGTTAAGTGGTCACCTCATCCTCCACTGCTTTGGCGATGGCTGATATTCCCCAGGTCGCACAGTAATCACTGAATAATAAGACCAAAAAGGATCACTAGGTCAGTTTGTTCCACAAAACTGTCTTCTGCACCCAAACCAGACCCTTGGCCGTGCTCTGCTGGTTGCTCTGACGAGCACTGCTTGAACAGTCAGAAAAAAACTTGTCACTCTCCTTAAAAAAATATTCCGAAGAACATGCGCTGAACACAGGACACGCTTGTATTAAATCAGTATTACATTAGTAAGTGTAATAACGAATTCTAAACTCATCTAGTTTTGCTTTCTTGCTGGTTATGGTGCATACACATTGTGAAACCAGCAAAGTGGAGCTTGCTGTGAAACAGGGTAATTTTCTGGAAACGTAGATGAGCTTCTCCAAGCTATTCTAAGAACTGGGATCCAAATACCTTGTTTTTAACCCGGCCCCAGATGAGCCTCAGCACTGCCTGTACAGGCAGGAAGGAACAGCAGGAGCAGTGAGAGGGCCCACTAGACAAGACTGACTTCTTAATGCTTTGTTTGTTTTTAGTGGCAAGATTTGAGCTGAAATGCTACTGACAGGGAGAAAGTTGATTACAGCTTCTCAGATGGGGAGCAGGTTCTGAGATGGTGTAGATGAGTGTGACTCCTCTGGATCAAGTGGGGCTACCAGTTTACAGTAATTGGTAGTCTTAACCTGCATTTTCTCTCCTCGGCACCGACTCTGTCAAACTGCATTGATCGTCTCTAACAGCAAAAAGAGAAAAAAGAAAAGACACATTGCTGGAATGGAGCCTTTATCAGAGTGTCTGCCCAGCACGGTGCCTGGTGTCTTGCTACACCCTTTGGAGAAGCAACACGCAAACAGGCATGCGCTCTCCCCCAGGCCAACACACAGCAGAGAGACCGTTGCATGCAAGTCTCCACAGGAAGCCAGTTCTGTATTTTTACATAATAATCTCTATTCTGAGCTTTATGAAAAGTTCATAAGAGGGAAGGAACAGAAAGTCACAGTGCAAGCAAAACTCAAAGATGCAGCGTGATACTTAGCGGTGTTTACCTGCTCCAGTAATTCTGATCCCAGGGCAAAGTGCTGAAGATTAGCTCCAGACCTCATTAGGCAGGATAGAATTATGTGGGTTAACAAAGTAATTCTCTTGGCTTTCCTTTGCATTTTAAAACTGGCTTGAGACCTATAAAATCCCTTTGAATTTTATTAAAAGTCTTCCTCAATCATTTTTCATCCCACAGCCCCGTTGAGCCAAAATAATAAATTAGCGTGTTATCTGCATGGATATCCATTAGAGCTTCAAATGAACATTACTGCAGCCAACAAACTAACAATGCTGGTTCTAAGCAGGGAGAAGGCAAGCTGCTCCACTGAGCACTGCCCCATGAGCCCACAGGAGATGGGCAGAATGGGGCTTCTGGCCAAAAGGTGACTCAAGCTCACAGGACTCTTCTCTGGACTCTCTCCTTACACCAAAGCCCCAGCTCCCCCTTCCAGGCTCTGGTTCCTGCAGCCCCACCCCATGTCCCCACCACCCCAACATAAACACAGTCATGGATTCTTACACCCCCCCAAAAAAAGTCTGCATGAGCTGAGCCTCATGATGTGCTGCCCAGAGTGAATTTCAAGATAAATTTCCTCGCTGCTGCTCTTCCCCTGGGGTCACACAGACACCATTTTAGTGTGTCTTTATTTCCAGCCTTCCTCTTCTTCATCTAATTCCCTTTTACCTCCCACTCCTATCCTTTATTACTCTTTTTCTATTCTTTTCTAAGAGGAAAATGTTTCTTTTCACTCTCAATCTCTGTTCCTTTCCTCCTGTCATTCCCTTCATGTCTCATCCATGATGGTATTTTTGTTCGTGCAATAACTAGTTTGCTCTTTCTCCTCTTCCCGCTGGGCTACTTTGATCTACTGTTCCTGTGGCTGTTTTACACATCCCTTTTCCTCCTGCCAAAGACACATCAGTCTATTTCCCATCCCCTCCTCCTTACTCATTTCTCTTTTCCTGCTCTGATCTATTCTTGCTACACCAAACTCGTTTCATGTGTAGACGGCTTTAAAAATCTGCTCTGCTTCCCCAGTAAGTATTGCAGTAAGTAATGGAGGATATGGTCTGTCAGTGTTGTCGCCCTGCAGCAACTCAGGACACCCCTTTAACAACCTTCCCTGTCGTACTTTATTGAGGAGGACATCCGACTTCCAAAGGAAATTCAGACCTGGAGTTTTTAGAAGAACAATTTCTCAGTCTCTGCTGATCTGGGGAACACCCATGGACTTGTCCCAGCCACAGCACAGCCCTCAGTGGGAGGGCACACGTGGCCCTTTTGTTGCCCATAGTCAAGGACATCTCCTGAAAATGAATGTACCTTACTTATAGCCTTATAGGAGCACAGAGAGAGGACCTTTTAGAGCTGCATGTTCTCCTTGACAATAAATCACAGCAAGATTTGGTGTCAAGCAGCAGGGACCCCACTGGTCCCATATGATGGGAAACCTGAGGGCGAAAATTACTCTTCCCCTCCACAGGACAGCCATTTACTAACCTGCCCTGGGAATCCGTGAGCAAGAAGAAACAAGGGAACTCTGACAACAGTGCTTTTCCACTCTGCGCCAAGCAAGACAAGAGCAATTTCTGCAGTGTCTCCTTCAGGTGAAAACTCACGTCTACCTGACTTGGCCACTTCTTTGGGAAAGCTTCACCCCAGGGGTTGGATGAGCAGCACTTAATTTGAAGGTTGCAACAGAGAGTTTTAGCAGCTTCAATTCAAAGAGCATCACCCAATGATTTCATTAATGCCAGAGAACTGGAAGAAGTGTTGGTATTAGTACCTGGAAAAGGAAAGAGTAAAAGGGCTTACTCTGTTTTCCTTTGTTCCAAAGCGGAGAATACAGGAACGTGGTGTTGTACATACTGTGAAAGGCTGGTTTACCTGAAAGGGGAGTTAACAGACTCTGTTGGCAGCAAGTGAAACATACTATTAATTAATTTTGTGATGTCAGTCCTAGAATCCCAGCACTGCTTTCTTTTACCTTGCGCAGCCACATGAATCAGCCATTCCCAAGATGATAACTGCACTCAGAGCCACGCAAAGGCCGAATTCTCCTCCTTGATCTCCAGCCCTGAATTCTCCAGGCTCGCTACTGACAGCAACCTGCGAGCAAGCTCTGTGTGCGTTCAAGCACCCATGAAATAATAAGGCATCCACAACAATCTTTCTGCCCTTCCAAAGGTTAGGTTCGGGCTGCCCTTTGCATGCCCCACATCCAAAAGTGGTTTGCGGCTGAGTGAAAAAACCCAAGATGAAGCAGATCTGAGCAATTGCTTCACACTTGCACACAGCACATTGTCCATTAGCAATGATCTGAAACATTATGCTTCCACAGTGCTCCAACAGCATCACTTAGAGCCATCACACAGGGAGAATGCAGCTCCGCTTGGCAGCGGGAGGTTTGCTGTGTTGTTGGTTTTTAGTACAGTAAGGAAGAACTTGAGGCTTTGTGAACTTCTGTCTGTCCATCCCAAATAATTCCACTGAAATAAATATTACCATGCTGTAAGGTTTCAAAATTGAATTAGCCCATTTGTTGACTAAATATAGTTACATCTATATATAGGAAAACATTTCAAATACCCAAAAAGCATCTACTGCCATTTTGACATCTAAGCACACCTGCTGCAAGAGAACACAGGTCTCCTGCTTTCTAGATGACAACTCCACAGTTATCTCAGATGCTGTAGGGTGTCTAACAGCTCACCTGCGTTTGAGCACCTTGTTCACCTCCCCCCTTCCCCCCCATGGCTCTGCAGCAGCAGGTGATGCGATGTGATAAACCTCAGCATGGAAAATCTCTCCCCCGCACAACTCCCAGTGCTCCTCTGGCCATGAGCTCAGCAAGGCCTCACAAAGTTATCTCCCGGCACCTAGCCAGCTGATTTGACTAGAAAGGCAAAATAAACATTAACCAGTGTACACGTGCGGGGCATAGATAGAGCATATATTTGGGTCTCTCCATTGAGGTTCTACATACTGCTTGTGACCAAATTCTACCCCCAGAAACATAGCAACAATCTGGGGGCTCGGGACAGGCTGTGGTCAAGGGCAGCACTTGTCCTTAAGTTGATGTGACACAGGTTGATGGAGAAGAAAGATAATCTCATTATGCGACTCTGAACAGATCTTGTCATGCAAGAAGGAAACCTAATGCGGTGCTAATGGCAAAAATAAGTAGATGCCTCAATAGCTATCATCACTGATGGAACCATACGAATATGCAACACAATTGCTGTGCTAGGAAACAGCTTCTGACCTGTTGGTATCTTCTTGTTTTGAACTGGGCACCAGCCACAAAGCATAAGTCTTTTGAACCTGGAAAAATAGATACACTGCACGCACAGTGAACTCCTAGCCTTGAGGCTGAATGTTGCCTTATTTAGTGAAAATTGATTAGATTTGTCAGGTGAATAAAATCCTTTATTAAATTTGCCTGGCTGAAAGTATGCCTGTGTATTTTAGTTTTTCATTAGAGTGTCGGTAAATTTGTCTGAAGTAGTTAAGAATATCATAAGTAATACATCAGTAACAATTGGACCAGTCCACAGCAGAAACCCCTGAGGAGAGCGTGCCTTGCCTATGAAACTGAAGTCTGCGTGCTGCTGGTTTCGATTTCTGCCCACCAGAGGGGAGCAGAAGGGAAATTAGCCTAGAAAAAGGTATCTTTGCTTAAGAAAAAATAATAATAGTAATAAAACCTCTGAACCACCTCTCCCTGCTCATACATACACACCAACAGTGCCAAGAAGGCCAGCACCAGCATTTCAGGATCAGCTGCAAAGTTCAACCACAGAGGGCAGGCCCTCTGCGGGCACATTGCAGAGCTGCCCGACATCCCACACCGGGGAATTCGCTTCACTTGCCCGCGTCTGATTTCTAATTATGATGCAGCATGCACAGTCATAAATTTCCTATGGGATACTCATTATATAGAGCATATGAATGTGCTGTAATCAAGCGTATTTGTTGCTATGGAAAAACACAGCAAGCATGCGGAGCCTTCTGTGTGGCATCCTTAGTGTCCCTTCACCCGGAGTACTTGGATTCCTTGGCAGCGCGCGGCATAGCAACATGTTATCTGGCACAAAACTCAAGGACGTTACAAGCTTCAGCTGACAAACTTGCAGGCCTTGCTAGCCCGCTGCATTTTCAAGGGACGTTAGGCGTCATGATTTTGCATTATTGCCTTTTAAAGCATAGAGCTCAAAGAAAAGTATCATAGGCTGCATGACACTGAAAGCGTGACCTTTCCCTCCTCCTTCCTCTTGTCTTACACCAGTATTACTGGCCACGTCCATTTCAGGAGGGAAAACAGCACGGTGTGACGTGTGCCTAAACCTGTGCTTGCCATGGTTAGCCAAGGCTCAGCACAGCTCTCTGTGTGCCCAAGGAGGGATGTGCAGCTTGAATGCCACTTAGGGCAATGCCCAGGTTGCTCGTGCTGTGCTTAAAAACAATAAAAAATAAAAAGAGAAAGAAATAAGGAAAGAAAAGTGCCATGCTCATTAATTAACCCCCCTGCTAATCCCTTCTGCGAGCAGAAGTGGGGGCAGTGCTCCAGCGCAGTTTTCCTCCTGCTACTGAATTAATGGCTCCTGGTGGCACATGGAATTGAGTGGAGCATTTGCTTTGTGCCTCCCCTGTTTTAGAACACTTAACCCGAGGCTGGGCCCACAGAGCTGCAGCGCATTTCTCAGGGGCTCCCACAGTCTCCATAGAGAGGCAGAGCAGAGCCATCTCTCCCTGCAGCACAGTGAAATGCAGATGCAATGAAGAGCAGTGCTTTTTCTCCAAAACGTGAGTCTACTCGTATCATTTTACAGCAGCACCCATGTTTCTGTTCATCTCAGGCTGGAGAAGATCCAGTTTGTACTTGGGAGCTTAGCCCCACTGCCTCTGTGCACCAAATAAAGATAGAATAAATTCATCTCTCTTATTCTCTAAATTGGGCAATAGTCCAGTGGATGGAGTGGCACTAAGCAGGGCTGCCACTATTTTTGTGATTTGTATCATGACTAACAACTCCTACTTCAGAAGGAGGCTTTTGGAAAAATAGAAGCGTGCGTGTGTGTGAGAGGAGAGGTGTGAAAAGCTGTCAGGCTCAGAGAGGTCCTCTGCCCTCCCCAGCTTCTCTGCCCGTTTCCATGCCTGAACTCCCAGGTAGAGCCATGCTATGGGCTGGCAGAGCTGAGAAATCCTGTAACACAGGAAAACTGTGTGAGTGGGCATCAGACAGAAACCTCTACATCTGTAAGGCCCATGCATCAGTTGGCCAGAAGGGATGGCCAGACCATGCCATGTTCTGCTAGGATGGCCAGCAGCCCACCTGCGTGTGGTGGATCCCCCCAGATCCAACCAGCCTTGTTCCAAGCTGGTGTCCTCCAGAGAGCACTCGCAGCTACAACATCCAAACAGAGCACATGCAGAGAGCAAGCTAAAGGTAAACAGGGATGTGCAGTCCCCATTAGTTCATTCACTTAAGGAATTTCTGTTTCATTCACCTGCTAGGTTGTCCAGACTACAGTGCATTTTAAGGAGTCACTGTCACTCCTGTGTTTTATCTATACAACACATCACACACCCAACATCCTAGAAGGCATAAAATACAAGCCTTCTAGCTTCATAAAAATTTACCAGCATCACAAGCTCATAACTCTGCAGAACAAGCGCGTTGCTGGAAACTAATGTCTCGACAAAGAGCCCATGACATAAGGCCGAGCAGGGAACAGACCAGTGACCATCACACTCCCAACCCCATAGCAAGCCTGCAGGATAATGGCAAAGTGTTATGCATAAAACTTGCAGGAAAACTGTCCAAGTCTTTCTTGGTTTTGTTTATATAGTTTTTTTGCAATGCTTATGAAGGAGAAACTTGACAAGAAATGTGAATACACAGTTTCTCAAACAAAACACACAAAAGGGTGAAATTCCCCTCCTACTTCAAGGGAAAAGTGTCTCATTTGCTGATGCCAAATACTGATTTAAAACACTGACAGATACAGACCACTAAAACTTCCCGTAATGAACTGTGGTTTTCAGTGTTGGTAAGAAACCTCAAAACACAACAGGAAATGAGGCAAGGGTTTTGTTTTGCTTTTTTCTTTCCCTCTACTGTAGCTTTTACAAAGGCAAAAATCGTTATTATTTATTGCTAAATCCATAACTCAAAGACCTGATCTGCCTGTTTCTGCACCCCAGGCACAACCCCTCCGGCTGTGGGGGTGCCCAGGAGGTGCAGCTCTGCAGTAGCCAGGTGGGAGTGCGAGCCAGAGCTCAGGTGCTGACTGAGAGCCTTTCAACTGCTGCTTTTTGGGAAAAATGCAAAAAACATTCTTTCTTTGTGTCAGTTGCATCTTGCCAGCAGTGCTGCCATGGTTACCACTTGGGGCTTTAGTTTTATAGGGTTTTATTGCTTTTTGACTCTCAGCTGAATTTGTTCTCTCTCACTGCTGAAGTGTTTGGTAATGCTATCTGGTTTTCTTTCCTCAAGCAGAGGAAATTCTTGTCTAGAAAGTTTTGGAGAAGTGACCTTGTCTTGTTTTGGTGGTTGGTTTTTTTTTCCTGCATACACTTCTCAGCACCTCCTTCCCACCCTGAGAGCCTGATGGCAAAGTCCCAGCACAAAGCAAGTAGCCTGAAGACATTAGAGCTGCTGAAACCCAACCCAGGCAGCTGAGGGAGCAGGAGCCAGGCAGTGCAGCAGGCTGCAGTTGTGGCACTCGTTTCACATGCTGGATAGCATCAACTATTCATAGAAGAAGTGAAACGAGCTGTTGTGAGTTCACTTATTTCTTGCCTGAGCATGTCCGTTGTTCAAATCAATGGGGAGCAGTTATTAGGACAGCAGCAGTAAACAGATACTGAAAAAATACCCCAAAATACGACCCTCATTTCTGCATTTGACTTTTGCACCACGCATCAAAGCTTTCCTGACTTCAGAGCTCAAAATTGGTGACAACTGTCCGATTCTTGCACATTTCTTCAGCACAGATTGAAGGGAGAATACACAGACCTGGGGATGCACTCCTGGTCTCAGGGACTGGTCACCTTTGTAGGCTGTTTGCAAAATTTGAGATTAAGTACAACATCTACTTCCTGCAAAAAGAAAAGAAACTGCCTGTAAACTACCAACAGATCTTTTTTAAAACCCGTGGAAGTATTTGCAGACATTGTTTTCCCAACCGCATTCAAATTAGCCATGAATATGAGCCATTAACAAAAGCAATATTAGCGTACTTGCAGCAAAGCATCTCTTAGCATTATTAGTCTGTCTGTGTCACACTGCACATGTTCCCAGAGGACCAAAAACACACAGGACCAGCTCTTTGAAGTGAGTGAGAATGCTACTATCCCATGAACAGGATTAAGTATAATACACAAGAAAAAAAGGACCTCATTTTTGAGGACAGAGCCCGAAGAAAGAGCAGTAAGGATCCCAGGGCTGCAGCACTTCAGTAATTCAGCCAGAAGGTGCCGTGAATTAGGCCCACTGGCCTGAGACATTAAAGAGGAACAAGACAGTTTTCCCAGGGACAGAGATGGTAATCTCTGCTCAGCTGCAGCTGCTAAAGAATTGCCTCAATTCCAGTAGTTCCAGAGACAGCTTATCAGCCTGCGCTGTCCTGCCCTTGGAGCGGGAGGTTAGGGCCCAGGGACAGCTGCGACTGGAGACAGACAAAGGAACGATAACAAGGAGGAACAGGAAGCCCCGCTTGCTTCCCACTCCACTTCCAGTTTAGAGAGATAAGGATATTTTTCCTCTCCTTGGAGCACTGTAAGGGAAGCGGGTTAGACGTGTGGGCTACATACTTCCTCATGCAACTCAAGGGAGCAGGAAGTGAGGAGCTTGCATCAGCCAGCTTCCTCCTTAAGGCCAGCCTCCATCTCCATCCCAGCGCCCAACCACCAGCGTGACACCCACGACACCAAATGTATGGGAGGCAAGCAAAGCCTCCTCCAGGAGGAGCTGACCCAAGCATAACTGCTCCCTATTTGACTGGGGCACAGCAGTTAACAGATGCCTCTCTACAGCTCCCAGGCAGCAAGAACCTAACACCCAGCAGTTCAGTACACAGGAGTTAAGTGTGTTTGTTCTGGCCTGAAAGGAGACATCTTAAGGACAAATAGTTCATAAATATAAATGTCTTTTTAACCTGCACCCAGCAGCTCTAGGACAGAGGACAGGTATGTGAGGAGTGGGAACCTAAGTCTCTGATGAAAATGTTGCACTTCCTTTTACTTGCTAGAGAGGAAAAAAGCAGCAGTATGGTATGCTACCACAGCGGTACAGAGCTCAGAAAATACCCTTTTGCTGATACTCCTCTTTTGGCAGAACTGTATTCTGCTTCTGGGCTAACAGGTTACAGAGCAGTTGGAGACTCTTGTCTGCAGGGCAGATGTTGGAGAAAGCAGTGCCTGGGAGCAGCCAGCCCAGCTCCCACCTTCACACCCCAGCACACCCCCACAGAAGGACACACTGGTGGGTGCAGAAGTCCTAGAAAAACACTTACCAGTGGTTATCCATGGTTACACTTGATTTTGTCAGACAGCACAGCACATTGATGATGTCACTTCTTAAACCTCAGTTTAACATAATTCTTAGGTGCCTTGATAAGTCTCATTGAACTCACAGGAAATTAAGTAGATGATTATCTAATCAAGAGCACAAACAGCTATAATTTTCCCTTATCTCCCCATCAACCTAGGATCTCAATGCAATTTACAGAACAAGTAAGACAAGACACGTAACTGCTCTCCAAGGGATGGTACTGTGCCCATTTTACAGGTAGGGAAACTGAGGCACGCGTTTTCCAGGCACAGGAGAGCATACTTTCCCATCATGCTGTAAACAGACTCATGGAAACCAAATGGATGAGTTAAGATGAGAGGATTTGCCTTATGAATGAAGGGAATGTTGATGGCCTCAAAGGTCTGCAGTTACAGATGGAAGTACAGATGAGACCTAAAAAGCATCACTTCTGGATGCAAGGATGCCTGCCTCTTACATGCACAGTCAGAAAGTCTCCCTCTCTCTCAGTATGAATAGGTACACATGTGATCCTCTGAAATTCATTCTTACACTGCTCTGTTGACTTAGCAGCCCTCTGCGGCAAGGGAGGGGTGATGGATTCATATTAATGCGCATCCTGGGAAGCAGGCACATCCCCAAGGGAGCAGCATGATTCATTTTTAATGATATTTCCCTGAGTCTGTAGGCCCCATAAGCCAAGAATTACAAGCCTTGAAAGTCATCATCACTGACTGAGTTGTTGTTGGTGAAGGAGGGTTTCCAGCCCAAGTGGGAGTCATTACAGCAGAGGGATCGTTTTAAACTAAGTGACAAGAATATATTAGGGACAAGAAAATTACACTTTTCAACAACCAAAGAAAAAAGAAAATAAGAAACTACTTCCTGGCAGAAATTCTGATTCAGAAACACGACAAGAAGGCAAATTGCTTCCCCTTGTCTACTCTGCATGGAAGAAACCTACACACGTAGGTCAGAGGCCTAGCAAGAGCCTGAGGCTAAACTAATTATTGTGATTTGCTCGTCTTTTGTAATTAATCTAGGAAAGGCTTAAGGCTGTTAGCAGCTTTAAAGAAGTAAATCTGA
Source organism: Pavo muticus (assembly GCA_016647715.1). NCBI lineage: Eukaryota > Metazoa > Chordata > Aves > Galliformes > Phasianidae > Pavo > Pavo muticus. The sequence continues at coordinate 876,362 of JACDJE010000004.1, read as the reverse complement.
AGGACCAATTAATTAAAAACAGCAGTGCTTAATGAGGACCTTTTGGTTCTCTCATGTTGATTGTTATATTTGTTGAAAGTTAAGTTTCCGCTGTCTGTCAGATCTTGTCTGGTCTTGTAAAATAGATCTTCTTACTTGGTGCTTAACCACTTGACACTGGAACAAAAGCTTTCGATTACAAAGCAATTTGTGGGGATTATAATGGAATGAGCTACACCCACGCTCCCTGATTTAACAATCAATTTGAAGCTATTTTCAGTTGAACCAAGAAATCTTAAGGTCCATGAAACTATTGCTCAGATCTCCTGGTACCTCTCCTTCGGACCTCACTGTTATTGATAGTAGACAGAGACTGAAGTGTGCCGCTCAAATTCCAAGAGAATTTGAGAGTTCTTCTTTGGAAAATAGAAAGACAGGTGCGATTTTCCTTGTTCTTAGTCTTAAGTTTACTTTACTATGTTTAACCAGGGGAATGAGTACTTCACCCCAAGAATATACCTACATAACTGAGATCTGACAGCAGAGCTCTGCTTCAGGGGAAACCTGGACCAAGGGGTTCCCTAAAGAGCCCGAGCATCTCACAGAAAATATTATTCAGCAAGTAAGGCACCTGCCATGGGCAAGGCTGAGACCCTGGGACACACTTCACCTGTTGGCTCTTCTACCAGAAGAGATGCAGAAATGCATTGAGCTGGGAAAAAAAAAATAATAGAGGCTGGAAAAGGAGAAAGCAAGTGTAAAAGGAATAAAAAGCAGATTACCAGCTTAACCCTAGAAACAGCCTTTTGTGAATACAAAGGGACGATTTTGCCTAGCGAGATGCAGGAAATACATCCATGCCATTCTCTTTCTGACACCTCTGTCATCTGTCCCCACAGCTAGCGTTTTTCACATGCAGCAAATTAATTTTACATTCTCAGCAGGCATCCCTTTTAGAGACCAGCCAACTTCCTGATATTTTGTGTTCAGTTTTTATATCAGCAGATCTATTTTAAATAAAAAGCTATGTGTTTTACAAAACATGAGTGCCAGTAACACAGAGGAAGAATGTGACATTTTTCTCCCCAGGATATTTTGACTGACACACGAAAAAGTCTATAATCTTACATAGGCTCAAGCTGCTCATGTTGACATCCAAATGTTTGGTGAAAAAAGAGCTTGATTGCCTTCCATGAAAGGTGCAAGCTTCTGATTTAGTCTCTCCCTCACAGGAGGGGAGGAAAAAACAACAAAAAACTGACCTCGTGCTCTTTCTGAAGGCATTTTATTTTATTCACCTGCCACAAATGCAGCGGGTGAGTTGTCTTTCCACTGCTTCACCAAGTCTGCACACAACACCTTATTTATTTCCAACACATTCTCACACCGCCAGCTGCTTATGTGAACCCACTGAGCCTATCCCCATAGCCTTCGCAGCTCATCGTTCAGCTCAGTGGAAGCACTCCCTAGCTTTTGTAATTATTCTGTCCTTCAACATCCACAGACATCCACCATCTTCCTGCAGAATCAGTCACCCTCTACAGAAAGGAAACACCTGACTCGTCTGTGGAAATGAGAAAGCCTTCCCACCCCACACAACCACTCTGCTGCCTCACCTGAGCACTTCAAAACGCAACTTCAAAATCCTTCCAGACAGCAGCACACAGATGCAGTCTCCTTGGAGCCGGGCTGTAAAATTAGTCAAACTCCGAACGAGAGCCAGAGCAGAACTTTACTATTTTCTGGTATCCTTATGGTTCTGTACTTAAGTGAAAGCACTCAACCACCGAGACAGAAATAACCCCTTTCTAAGGGTTTTTCCCAAAGACCACAGTGGAAACTCCATGAGCTTTGACTCACTGTTTCAGACTGATTGTTTCAGCAGCAGTTGGGAGAAATGGAGACTGAACTGGAATTCACCTGACACCTGCAGGGCATAGGAAACCTGCTGGATCCGGGTCTAACAGAGTGGAAACCCCAAAATCCACCCCACCTCCCAGCAGTGTGCATGTAACATTATCACCAGTCTGAACCAGCAGCAAACCTCCCCAGTGTTATGAGTGAACACAGATTTCAAACCAAGCCTTGTGTACATGCACACAGTATTTATGAGCTGGGTTTGTGGCTGAGTCATAGCATGTAAATCGGGAGTTAACTCATGAAAGCGAAAGGGCTCATTTTCCAGTGCAGAGAGGTCACCTGTCTATGCTTCAGATTACTCTCACTTAGATCTAAGTTTTGGGGCTGGTAAAGATGGAAGTTCATTGCTGCTTTCACTAACTCAGTGTGCCAGATGAGTATAGTGCCTGAGGAGAGTATCTGAAGAGAGCATGGCAATTTTGAAATACTGGAGAGCTGAAGAGATATAAGGGCCTTTCAGAGATAGAGCAGCTGGGCAGTTCCTTGAGGTGAGCAGGGCCCTGGGACCCAGATCACAGCCTCACGGACACCTCTAGCTGTGGTTATCCCTGGGTTTTCATTTAGTGCATTGTAAGAAGGATAAAAAAGGAGGTGGTGGGGGAGGACATCTCTGTGTTAGCTGTGGAGAAACAGAGGGAAGAGCTGGCAAAACCACTGTTACTATTGGTATGAGCACAGCTGGGCCTTACCGGGCCCAGCAGCTTCAGAGCTGCAAGGGATGGGCCAGGTGTTTGTGTGAGCTCTGGGATCTGCTTCTTGCTGAACTCCTGGTGTCAGAAAGGAAACATTTATGGACAGGCTCTCTGTTGCACCAACCAGCAGGCTCTAAATGCTCACAGAGAAGCAAAGTGGCACGTCAGGGCAGGAGGGGAATGCACAGCTGAGGCTAGAAACTGCTGGAGTTGACTTCACTGCAAGGTCTAGGTATGATTAAACCGAGGCCTGTGCTGCTGCATGTGGGAAATCAGTCAGTCAGCACCTTCCACCTGTCCCAGTGCTCAGCCATGTGCTGGAATGCTTTTCCACAGCTTGCTATGGCCCAGACTTGCATGTACTCAGCACCGTGGCACGTGGCCCACGTGCTGAGCTCATGCTGCAGCTAGAAAGGTCAGAATGGATTTTGTTTGCATCAGCAATAACTCCAAAAAAAAAAAATCATTATAAACAACATACAGACAATTTTGCAGCTTCCCAGGCATGATTGCAAGACAGAAGGCTGGCAAGGGGAATATTGCCCTGGCTAGATGGCTCAACAGCTCCTGGCTGCAGAGTCTGGGAAGGGAACAACAGATCCTACTCCAGCAACATTAATTTCTTGTTTGTTTAGTTCAACTTGATAAAGACCATGGCATCATCTGGCTGCTTTTCAACAGAGGGCTGAGAAGGGCATGAATATCTGATTAGCTGTGTATTCTCACTCCAGATCTGGAGCTCAGCATCTCTCTGGATAGGGATTTTTGCATGTTCTCTTTAGAGTAGGACCCTGCTGGGATTGAGGGAATCTAGTGGTCACTGGAAATATTGATCTCAGACTCTCTATTACACTTCACAAAGGAGAGAGTGAAAAATGTGCTTAATGTTTGTTCTTGCAATAGTTCAAAGTACATGAAAATCAAGCAAGATATTCAGAAAAAGGAACATCTAAATATTGTCTCTTACACAGGACAAGAACACTTGCCTGGAAGCAATCAGAAGATGCTTGATAATACGTTTGCAGCTCTGTCACTAGTGACCTATCAGTCTCCTTACATATGAAGATAGATGTCAAGGCTGAGCCATTGTGTATTCTCAAGATACAATGGAGAATACTTTGAAAAGTAGTCCCAGAGCACTTCAGTCATCACTATGAGATGAAGCACAATAAGACATCTGAAAAGCTGTGGCAGTTGTTTTATGTCTGATATGTGTTTTTCTGAATAGCAGCTTCAAGTAATTTATGTTCCTGGTTGAAAAGCTTTTTGTAGCCTTAATACGCACACAGCAGTTAACCCTTCTGCTCCTCAGCCCAGAAACCTCTACAAGTCACTGAAGACAAATAGTGCTATCCTGGGCTCCATCTCCAGATCTCTTTCAAGTTTAAGAACTAACATCCCTTATTTTCTATGCCCTCAGAGCAGCTGTGCCTCGAAGCATGGAAGATTTCCCAAAAGAAATATCCTGACATACCAGCACTTGCCTTTCTCTCCCCTTCCACAGCCTCTCTCAGCTCCACCCATTCTATTCCTTTGGGGCTCCCTTCTCTCCTCCCCAAGATCCTTTATCTGTATTGCCTATACCAACACTGCCACCCAACCCCTCCTGCAAATTTTAGCAAGGGATCCATTCTCTGAAGATTAATTCCACACATTTTCCAGTCTTTCTTGGTAAATATAGGTTTAGAAGAACGACCCCCACAAGCCTTTCCCAGGTACTAAGAAATCCAAGCTGTATCCAGCAAACCAACATTCTTTAGCTGGTGAGGATCTTAACAGAAATATTTGCAGTCATTTTGTATGCTTGTGCACATGCAGAACATGTATAAGATCATTAAGAGGACAATATCATACAAAACGAGAACAGAGCAGATTACTCCTTATCACAATCACACCAAAATGACAAGATCATATAGTCTTAAATGCTGAAAAACAGTAAAAATCCTTCCTCTGCAAAGGATCCTCTTTCCTTTTGCCTACACTGATCTGTGCCCATCTCTGCAGGGTTGGGACAATCACTGAGATCCTCTGAAATCTAATGCAGAGGTATGAGATGTACTGGAATTATTTTTTCCTATTAAAAAGAGGCTACAGTAATCAGTTTGTATGATGCCTGCAGCTGCCTCTGTTACATCATGCAGCCACTGCATGTCACTGTTAAGACAGAATGGCAAAGAATGACGAGGATTTCAGGAATGGCTACAAAGCTCTGGTGGGACGGACCCCACTCAACTGCCCTGGTTGTGCCTTAGTCAGCATCACTCTCCTGATCCAAGCACAAGGTTGAAGACCGGAGAAGACCATTTGGACTAAGCTGAAAGCAGCAGACAGAGAACGTTCTTGGAGGAGAGGAAAGGTGGGAAAGCAGATGTGGAGAAAAGGAGAGATCTGAAAAATGCCAGAGAGAAGTGTAGCGAGCAACGGTTAAAGATCACCTGCAAGCAGAGCTGAGGCTAAATCTCAACTGCCAGTGCCTATCAGCAGTGCAGAGCCTTCCTAATTTTGTAACAATACCTATTTCTCTGCCAACAAAAAAAAAACAAAAAACTCAGCTTTCTCAAAATTAGAAGGAGCAAAGCAAGGGCAATCCTTGCTCACCTTGTTGGTGTGTTCATAGCCTGCCAGAAGAACAGCTGCCAACAGCTTTGCAGTAGCACAGCCCAAAAGTGTTCTCATATCCATCCCTCCCTGTGTGCTCTTCAGGCTCAGGACACCCTCTGCTCAGCACAGGTCCTGGACCATCCTGTGGTTGGCCTGACATGTGTAAACCAGAGATGAGAACAACAATCTGGGAGACTCATTTGAGATTAAACAAAGGGCTAAAGATTAGGTGTTCTGTAATTTAGTACTTCCTTTGCCTGCTTTATGTTTAACAGCTTTTGGCAGAGAAGAGGAACAGCAGCAGCCAAGATGGGCTCTTTCTGTGAATCCACATGACCTAACCAGAAACGAGAGCATGTCACTTGACTCTAGTTAGCACGCCGACCTTTCATCCAGGGTACCCTTCCACACGCTGCACTTGCATTCGTTTTGCCATCAAGCCATGCGGTTGTTTAAAGAGACTCATGGAAAACACATTAAAACATAAACTGTAGAGGAGATCCAGATGTTTTGAAATGTTAAGCAGTACCTCATGCTCTTCCCTCCCCATCCTGCTCTTAAAAAAAAACTCCTGAAAGAAAAAAAAGGGAAAAAACTCAAAAGCATTCCTGAGCTGGTTTGTAATGAGCCATTACTTCATTCTAAAAAGTATACTCTAACGCAGACTCAAATAATCAATCTTTTAGCCATAAACACGATTACCAAAACACTTTGAAGACTTGGATCAGCTTCATGGAAGGATAAAAATTCTTCACTTTTCTATTTTAAATAGGAGTTTTGTATCCAATAAAAGTTCATTTCCACATTGAAAATATACACAAGGAGGCGAGACGATATCCCTGTGTACCAGTCTGAACATGGTGCAGTGGGAAAGGATTTTGCACAGGCTTGCAGAAAAGGAGGCAAAGGCACTTTGCACCTGCTTTTAAAAGTGTTATGGACAAGGCAGGAGCAACCAAGCTCTTAGGGCAGGTCTCAGCTGGCAACTTGCAGGGCCACCTCTATACCATCAGCAGAAACACCAGCATCCAAACTCTTTCACCTCTGCCAGTGATGGTGGCAGTGGTCCACCATACGGCAAAGGCCACAGAGTGGGTATCTTAGGAATTACGGCATTCTTGTCTTCAGGCGATATCCTGGTGAGACTGGACAGCTCTGCCTCACTCACCCCATGCTGAGCTTCCCTCATCACCAGCTTAGCACTTATCAGCTGTGTTACAGGGACGTTTTTGATGCTAGCGGGCCAGAGGATACCACTACCTCTTATTTGAAACACCTGAAGACCTTGGTCTCCCATGTTAATCTCTGTTTCTGAAAATCCTTCCCTTTTTGAGAACCTGACAGCTTCAAAAGGTTGATGCCTCCACCACCAGGCAGTATCCACCGCATCAGGCAGCCCTCACTCGCCTTAAACCAAACAACTCCACAGCCCTGAAAAGAAGAGCCAAGGACCAACTGCCTTGCCAGGCAGGTGAGGAGCCCACGCACACCACAAACCTGCATGATTTCCTCATGACTTTGCAGAACTACTCACACGTTTCAGTTCCCTGAAAGATGCAAAGAGCTCAGCCACCAGTGGGACCAAGCTTTGCCATAATACCATGCAACCAGACAGGAAGAAAGCAAATCTTCTCTACTTCTGGAGTCCGCCACCATTTGCACATTACTGCTTCTGCCACTCCTGTATAAGTATCTTCAATTGGAAAGACTTCTAACATCTTGTTTCCTCAAGCTGGCCAGAAACCTTCTGAACTCCATCTCCATATCACAGGTCAGATTCATAGGCCAGGGTCAGATGATTTTTTTCCCCCCTTCTTTTCCAGCTATTATCTAATAGTTCCCCAAACTCTTCCCCCATAGTTCCTAATAGCAGTTGAAGGCTATTCAGTGGATGAACATGACAAGTGCATTAACGCACACAGTGTTGTTGTCAACCATAAGAAGCTGTGTTGAAAACAACATCGAGAATGGGATTCAGGAGTGAGATGACGGGGTGACTGCCTTCCTCTGAATCCCCAGGCCTACTTTCAGGCTTATTTAGGCACAAATACCAGGAATGAACTAGTGATTTGGTCAGCTCAGCTGCTTTAGAGAATCTCCATAAGGTTCTCATTATAAGGTTCTCATCTATAACCACTTCAGTACCTTTAATAACCTGATTCACAAACTCTTTTTTACATATGGGGAACAAAAGCCCCACAAGTCTAAACTTCCTAGAAGAGGAAGTGTTTCTAATCAATGAAATGGCCTCGCTTCAAAATCATCTACTGAGATACATTAAGGTCTATATCATCTGTCTTCATGCTTTGAAAGTTGGGGAGAGGAATGTGTTTTTTAATAGAGCTTGCATCAGAACAGTCATTAAAGTGCTCCTGGTACCACAAGTCCACAATGCCTGCATACTGCTCCTTTCCCTCCCTGACCCAGAGGTCCCACTGTACCCAGACCAGCCTCATCTCTCACATAAGCCTTACATGCACCACTGAAGGTTTCCCCACCAGGCTTTACTTTACTCCAAGAAGAGTCCCAGCCTACCTGTCCAAGCAAGCTCTCTGGGATCCAGGCCTTTGAGACTTACAACTAAACAATGCAGATCAGCTTTAAAAATCAACTCCAGAACATTTGGAAGTTATTGCAGCCTGCTAGCTCTGTAATTATAAAACACTGATATTACTTTGAAGCTTCAGTTAGAGAAGACTAATGTTGCAATTACTCAGCAAAGCCATTTGCAACCTGATTATTGATTATCATCATATGTTCATATCTGTGCATGGACGTGAACTACTAAAGGGCAAGACACTGCTAACCACACACCTACCAGTGCCTCTTACTAATATGCTGCCCCATAAAACCATCTTCCATAAACTAAGAAGATAATATGTTAAATGCTGGTTTCATTGTTAGTTATAGCTTCCTTGCAAAGCAGCACATAGGAGGGCACTTGGAAAAGCTGCTATGCTGTGTATGGGATCCCTGCAAATCATGGCTCAGCAGTATGGAAATGGTTAGCACCTGCATATCAGCAGAAGGCTGCAAAGTTCAGAAACCATGATCATAGCTTTTGGCAAAATGAAGAGCTTGAAAGGTCTTAAGTTTTCCCGGGCAACAAATCCAGTGATAACTGAGATTATATTAACTTAACATTCATCTTTTTGCTGCAGCAGCATTAGCAGCTGTACCCAGATCTTGGGCAGTGGGGCATGACTGAGAGGTACGGCTTCCAGCAGACAGGAGCAATGAGTCCCATCATTAGACCCAATGCCACGAGTTCCTGCATCAGTGCATCACTATCTTAAAGCTTTGAATCAATAACACAGAGTTACAGGTACTTGAGGAGGGGGAATAACATCTCCCTGTTCTACATCGTTATGCAGAACTGCAGAGACCGCTGCTCTACAGCTCTGTTTATCCCAGGGGCTTATTTCAAAGCCATGTCCTGTTGTTGATGGCTTGACTTTGAACTGGAGTTGATACAGCATCGCAGCAAACACAAACTAAGCCTGTCAGCATCAAGAGAGCTGCTCAGATATGTCACTGAGACAGAATGGCAGATTAATGGGGGCTTGGCAAATTAACATTTTCTAGAAGGGCTTGTAGGTGGAAAGCACAGAAAGGAATGGGAACTCGTGAGGATATGAAAATAAGCCAAAAGCAAACAAACCTCCTTCGCCTTGGTTTGCTTGCTCTCCCCCACCCTTGATTTATTTTTGTTTTAAACTTGGTTTTCTGTTTGTTTTGTTTTCCAATAAGATTCTGGAGGTGTTCCTGATTTTACCCCACCCTTTTTCACCGACTGAGCATTTCAGCATCAGTCATAAAAAAACTGCATACAGAGAAAGCTTTTAACCTCATTCTACACTAAAAAAAAACCCACAGTCTGATACCTTTCAAGTCCATCCCCATCAAAGAGTTGCTACCCACAGCCAGCCCTTCCCCATGCCCTGACTTGCCCTGGCTCGGAGGAACTTATTTGCTGTCAGCTTCAATCAGATCCCTGCAACCATCTCATCTCAGCTCCTGACATGGCATGGCACCACGTGCCTGGGAAGAAGAGCTGAGGGCTGTGCAGGGCTGGAGGCAGCTCACCCTGAGACAAGCCCATATTTTAGCCCAGGTTTTTGAAGGAGTTGGAGTTATGGGCTCAACAGGCACTTGGACAAGACATGCAAGCACAGCAGATGTAAATACCCAAAGGAGCAAGTCACAACCCAGCGCTCCTCACGCCCACCATCCCTTTGGTACTTCCTTGCCCCTCACCAGGATGCAGAGCCACACTTCTGCCACCACATTTCTCACCTCCACACATCCCCATGGAGAGATCTCAAGGCAACCCTGGAACTACATTCACGCTCAAAAATGAAAATAGCCACATAAGTTACAATAATTAAAATTCCATTTTAATACCTCTACGCAAGAGAGAGAGAAGAGGTCTCCGGCACATGTTTTCCCACTACCACAACAGTCTGTGCATTGTGTTATAAAATTGTTCAGTGCCATTTATTTTTATTTGGCCTGTGAAAGACTTTGGGGAAGGCCTCCTTGTAAATGGCCCATAAAGTTTGACAGGAACTAAACCTCCCGCTGGTTTTGTGACTGATATAAAAAAGAACCAACTTAGTTGGCACCATTAATGCACGTTTTATGGGAAGAGGAAGACTGTCCCTCTGTAGTAGCAGCCGATCTCTGAGCAGACCGACTTGTGTCCTGTAAGCATCTTTTGTGGCCTTTTACAAGGTAAGGCTTTCCTTATAAAGCTCTGGCCTCACCGCAAACCAACTTCCCTCTGGGCTCATCCATTAATAAGCACTTTCATTAAAATTCCACCTTTCCTAGAGAAACAGCCAAGCTAATTCAACAGGAAATTGACTTTCTCCATCTCCCTCATGCCTCTGAGTGCAGCGACATGCAGCACAGCCAGCCAGAGACACCCCGTCTGCAAGCAGCTCTCCTTCGTGCATCAGTCTGTAAAACCACACAGCTCCTGTGCTGCCTTGGGAAGGAGCAAAGGGAAAGTCTCAGGGCAATTGCTTCATAGAATCATAGAATCACTGAGGTTGGAAAAGACCTCTAAGATCATCCAGTCCAGCCATCCACCTACCACCAATATTCCCTCGCTAAACCATGTCCCAACATCTACACATCTCTTGAACACCTCCAGGGTTGGTGACTGTACCACCTCCCTGGGCACCCCATTTCAGCACCTGACCACTCTTAGTGATCCTAATATCCAACCTGAACCTCTTCTGACACAACTTGAGGCCATTCCCTCTTGTTCTCTTCAACGCACATTGAGCAGATGGGATGAGATCATCTGCAGGAGTTCAGTGAGCGATGGGGTCATGCCATGTGGCTCTCAGTCCCCTGCACTCCACTGAGGTGCCATCCTCCTGGGGATGAGCCACCATTAGCAGGAGATCAATCCCATATAAACAAAAAAGAAAAAGCAGACTTACTACACACAGTGTATTCCAGGAAATAAATGTCACCCACACAGCAATACTTGATGAGCAGAGGAGGGGGTCTGAGTTCAAACACATTATCTGCATCCTGTATACTGGCAAACTTCTAGGAATTAATAACTTTTTTGCCTTCATTGTAAAAATCTTCTTTTTCTTTCTGCTTCCAAGACAAGCTTTCAGGTGGAAGGCTGTACATAACACCACTGTATTTAGAAATGAGAAACCAGAAATGACAGTGACTCCATCTGTCCATAAAAAAAACCATAAAAATTCCATATGAATTTATTTTGCATTCTAGTGACGTCTCTCTCTGCATTTCACAAGAAAATGTCCAGGGAAAATGACAGGTTTATTTTTAGCCTTCCTTTAATCTCTGCAGAGGATGACAGCAGATTGCAACCCATCATGAGTGTCCCAAACTAGGCTGAGATCTGCTACCGAAAAAGAATGGCTTTGGATTGACTGTCATGCTGCAAAGATATGGAGATGTTCTTAACAACCAGCCCCACTCCAGCTATAAGAAATTTTATCATATGCATTTCATTCTCAGTGTCACATATAAGTGGGAGATACATTTGTCACTGGATAATACATTCAGAATTAACAAGAAGAACTTGTCAGGTTTTGGCTGCAACCACTGAAGCTAAAGCCTAGAGCGAAATAAACTGTCAGATCAGAGCTTTGTTAAAAGGATTAAACCCATTCTTAAGGGTGGAGCTGTGGAAAAGCTTTTAAGCATTATACTTACACCTGAAAGGTTTTAAACTGGGATTCTAAGACTGACATGAAACAAATATGTTAAGAATCAGCAGCGATTCCAACCTCAGTGCAGAGCCATCCCCAGAGTCGCTGGCACTGCGAGCCCCGCGTCCGTCGGGCGGTCACTAATTACTGCCTGCGTTTCTTGGCATCTGCTCAAGTTGCTGTAGAATCAGTAACTGTTCTGTAAGTTAGTCTCATTACAGACCTGCTGCAGTAATTGGTTTGCACAGTGGCCATGTGGTAACTCATAAAACTTTGCACAGGGGTCCCAGCTCTGCAAGTATTTCTTCCTGCACTTACAGGGAACAAAGCCCCCTCTGGACGCTAAGGAGCTCAGCCTGCAAGTGAGCACTGGGAGCATTGCATCGCAGCCTGAATGCCACCAAAAGTGTTCTTCTACATTCTATTAGTTATAGAATTGCACAACATGGTCATAGAATCATTAAGGTTAGAAAAGATCTTCTAGTCCAGTCATCAACCCATTGCCATCATACCACTAACACGTCCCTCAGTGCCACAAGCCCTGCAAATGAAGTGGGTGTTCCTGTAATGCTCATTCTTCAGCTGGGTAAGCAGAGCTATGACTCAGAGTTGCTCAAGGTCACCCAGTAGCATAAATAAATAGTGCCCAGGAGCCCAGCTCTTGCCTAAATTCAAGCTTTCTCACACTGCTCTGACAGTATTTGGGGAGTTCATCTTCAAAGATGTTTGGAACCCACTCCATGCCTTTGCAACAAGGAGGCTGCTGGACACCAGTGCAGCCTGCTCTCACTGCTGCTGCTGCTTGCTGGGAGGAAGTCAGCGTCTGCTTGGTGGGTGCAAAGAAAATGCACAAAACAAGGTTGAATAGTGCAAATGCTGTGCATAGCCCAGTCACTGAGCTAAAAGCTTTCAGGCAGCTGATGGGCTGCTTTTCATCAGCTCTTCGGGCCCTGGGCGAGGTTCCGGGCTACATGCAGCTGTGGGAGTTGGGCTTTACAAGACTGGACCCCAGGGATGGAGAGAGCACCAGCTGCAGACACACAGCTTGGCAGAGGCTGCAATGCAGGGACAAGGCAGAGCCACAGCCAGCCTGCATCTCACAAGCCAGAGTTTTTTCTGCAAGTGCCATAAAATGAACTGCAATAAGATTAAAGTTTAGTGAGTCAGACATCAGATAGTACGGCATCAATGGTCTGGGATCACGAGAGCTGAAGCCCAACCTCATTATGGTGTTGCTATATTGCTGGGTGATGAGGAGAGAGCGGTGTGCTGCCGCCCAGCAGGACATGTCTCTATCACTTCATCTGTCCGGGTTATCTAGTCATCAGAGCACAGCCTGTTCCTCACCTGCCACAGCTCTAGCAGATAACCTCTGGCAAGGCTCTCATATTTAATGCTGTTCTTTAAGCAGGGCAGACACCACTAAATACATATCTATATCAAAGCAAGGAATCCTTGCTTCATATTTGAAGCCAATTTTGGTCTGAAGAGGCTCATTTGCCCCACCTGTGAGGATAGGCCCTGTGCCACTGCACCTTTCCTAATGACCAGAGCAGGCTGTGAAAGATCAATCCTCCCAACTCCTTTCATAACAACACATCACAGCTGTGCAGTTCATCCCCTCTCCTGCCTCCCCCTGCAAACCTGCTGCTCCCCTCCTGCTCTTTGCAGCAAGCTTCTGCAGGGCTGGGCTGAGGGGGCTCCCTTTTTGCCTTTTAATATTTGAACTCAGTGGTGCTTAAGAACCATACACCCTCCAAGATACCAATACATGCCCAGGGGCCAGGCCATCCCTCCCAGGTAATTAGGTCTATTGCTTTCACAAAAAAAAAAAAAAAAAAAAAAAAAGCAAAATAATCATAATAATAAAAGTGTAATTATGGCTTGGAGAGCACTGGTCTCAATTTTTCCATTCTCAAAAGTCCTCTGGGGATACAAAGAATGAGAGCTCCTTATTGATTTCATCCTCCCGATGCTCGCACGCCGCTGGATAACGGGGCCCGTGCTGGAAAGCCCCGCTGCCCTCAGCTCCCCCGGGAAGCAATGGGGGACGGGGGGGGAGGAGAGAACGCGCTTGGGTTTTAAAAGGAAAAGAAATAGAGAAGGGAAAGGAAAAAAGAAAGAGGGCAACAGCTTGGGCTTTCATTATAAGCACTGTTCTATCAACAATGGCTGGGGAACAAAGGAAGCCATTTCCACGAGTTCCTGCTTCAATTAGTTATTTGAACTAGTGAAGATTGTGCCACTTTATCTCCCCCTTGTAACATAATCATTGTATTTTACATCTCACGAGAAAAAAGGCCTGCCAGAGGACATTATCTGGCTCTGGGTCATACATCACAGGAGATAACATCGTTATTCATGTCAGAAGGGATGATCAAGGTCTTCCTGTTTTATCAGCGATTAGCCAGGAAAGAAAAGCCGCGCTGCTGCTGGCGGGCGGCCCGGGAGCGCTGCCAGAGCCGCTGGGGGCTGCGGGGGGACCGGAGCGGGGCTGCGGAGCGGGGCGCACCCCGACCCCACACAGCAGAGCTCAGCTCCGGGTTTGCCCCCCGAGCTCAGCGCGTTCCCAACCCGAGCACCTCCCCAGCTTATCTCAGCTGCAAGCCCAGCGGGAGTTACAGCGCAGTGTCTTCAGCCTCGAACGCTAATAAAAAAATAAAACAAAACTACACTGTGATTTGAAATATATACCGCATCGAACTCCAAAGGTACAGCCGCAGCGCCTGCCTGACGTGCCTTAGCTCAGCACCTGATGCGGAGCTCCCAGAGCCAGGAAGACTTTCCAGTCACTCCCTGAGCTGTGGCACCACGTCCTCCAGCAGGTCCTACAGCATCACTGTAGTTCAGTGCCCCAAACTGCCAGGCGAGTCACTCCAGCAGGATTCTACCATCTTCTCCCAGCCAGCTGACAAGAGAGAAGTCCATTCCCTGTCCGTACTGTTGTAGGGCACACAGAGGGATGCTGTCTGCGAGCTGGATAACTCAGACCAGACTTACACAAGTTTTGAACTCTGCTAAAACAATATTTGGCAGTGGATGCAACAAACATAAAAGCATAGAAGGGATGTATGGCCTACCAGTTTGGGAAAAAACCTCCTTTGGGTGGATGTTTTGGTTAGATCCACTGTGCAAGCTCTATGCCTTCCCCGAGATCATTCATCTCTGGCCAGGGGTGAAGAAGTAGGAATTCCTACTTCAAATCCCTTCAATGGTTATTCCAAAGACTTCACAACAGTTACTCCAAATCGCAGCCCAACACACAATTATGCTGTTGCAGCAGCCAGCCTGAAACTGGAAGAGTGTTAATAGCAAAAATAAAAACTGTGAACCAAAACTTATTAAACACTGCAATACGTTAAAATAATAGCAAAAGAAAACCGAGACCAAATGCCGTTTCCCTTCAAAGGGAGATAAAATTAAATGTGACTCAGCAGCTATGAGTCAGGACAGGAAACCTGTCACAGAGCCAGCAACTGCAGCTCCAGTGGAAACGGGCACGAGGGCTCCGAATTGCTATTGCTGGCGTTGGCCACCACCCGCCTGCCAAACCCAACGCGTGATGCCTGCGGAGCCACATGGGACCGACTCACCATGAGGGCTCGGGGATGTCGGGTGTTCTCTGGCTGAGTTATGTAAAAGACCCAGAAGTGCTGAGGCAGAGCACAGAGGTGAGGCCAGGCGGTGCAGGCGCAGCTGGGGCTCTCACTGCTCACGCAGTTACAGGGGGGAGCACTCTGCAGCCAGGACCAGGGCAGAGCTCTGCTGGAGCTTTGCTCGCAGCCTTCAGCTGGTGTCCTGCTGCTCATTAGCCAAGTTGTGGGAAGTGACCTCCAAAGTCAATCATCAGGATTAAGTCAAACTGACAGCTGGGCTTCCACCCACAGACATTCAGAGTCCTCATCATCTTACTAGAAATCATAGGACCCAGGCTGGGAAAGGCTGGCAAGTAAGCTTGCTTGAGCAGTGAACAAACCATGCACTGCTCTTCTGGAGAAAGAGCCAGGAGATGACTGTCTAGATAGAGGAACTCAAAGTTTTACTACAGAGATCATATAAGCCCTGCAACCTTTAATAAAGCAATTGCTTTATTACAGAGGATTACTGTTCATTTTTATTTTTTAAATCAAACGTTTCAAGTGCCAGGTATACAAAAAACACAGTTGTACAAGCTGCCAAAAAGGAATCAAGCAAGTATGTAACCCTCCCAGTAATTAACATTCATTAGGGCTTATTTGCATACAATCCCGCATCAGATCTAGAAATGCCAGCCTCAAAGAACTGCCCAGTTTGCCCTTTGGGAATACTAGCCTTGCTCACATCCTGCCCAACCCTATTCCCAAAGACCTCAAAACACAGCAGAGAAGCAAAGCACTGCCACCACACGAGGATTCTTAGCAAGCACGTAGTGAGCTCCTTACAGAGCACAGCAGCAGGAGCTACAAAGCAGAGCCCATATTAACTAATTAATAGAGCTCAGCTACATCAAGAGTGCACTCCAATCTTTCTTCTCTAATGGGGCCCAGATCACCTCTCTGGTTGAGTCCTCTCAGGAAGCAAAGAAAGCCTCCCCGGCAGGATTTTCCCACTGCCCCCAGCCCCATGCATCCCATAAGGACCACCAAGCTCCAGCCCCCAGCTGAGCCCCACGGCCACGCTAAGCAGTTCAGCATGGCTTCGGGGCTCTCTGGGAGCAGAGCCAGAAGCACAGAGCCGGATCCAAGCTGGCAGGACCAACCTGAGCACCGAGCAGCCCCTCATCCGAGCTGGAAAGTTCTGCCACAGATAACTACTTCTACAACTGCCCTAGGAAAGCTATTCGGAGTTGGTTAATGGATATTCAAATAACAGATTAAATCCATCTGTGACAGTTTTATTTTTGAGAGAAAGAACTACACTATAGAAACTGTACATACTGCTTCTGGCCAAAGATGCTATTTTGCATGGGCTGCACCACATGGATGCATTTATTACTACACTTCATAAAATATTTCTGAAGTTTCCTGGAAGATCCTGTTTCACATGCCACCAACAAACAAGGCTTTCTCCAAGCAGCTCACAATACATAGTCAGAGGAGGGGAGGAAATACATCAGAGCCTTTTCAAAAGCCAGTTCTTCCACGCACTGCAGAGATAAGAGCGATGGCATGTGATGGATGAGACCATCTCCAGTCCCGCTCACACAGAGCAGTCCCAACCAGCTGGGCACACACTTCATTGAGGCCTTGCTGGGATGTCACACCCCAGGTAGGACAGCTTCCCACAAAGGCTTCCAGATGCCCCATGCCAGCAGAACAGCAGCACAGTCCCTCCTATCACCCGGCAGCCCCCACCCGCTCTGTGCCCGTTGTAGCCATCTCAACACCTCCGTGTCCATCCTGACCCCTCCATTCTGTGCCCAACGAACCTCCCACACTGCTTCAAGGCATCTAAAGCTCAAAAAAAACCATCCAAGTCTCATTCCATGGCTAAGTAGTACCTGGCTAATAACGTAATGACATTTAAACCTCACATCAGAGAAGATATTAATGAAGATATTCCCCATCTTCTCAGTTACCATTATCGATTACATCTTTTTAAGGAGGATGGATGGGATTTCGATTTCAGCACTAAACTGCTGAAATGATTGACTGGAGACGCACAGCACCTCCCCACCTCAGTGACCTCTTGGTTCTTTAGCAACGTTATCTTTGAAATACTTTAAGAGACTCTTTGATGAGCCTCAGTGTCCCAGATTTCTCCTTCACGTTTCAGCACAGCAGATATTTCCTCAAAGATTTATTTTTAAATTTATTACAGGTCTCTCACTCGAGTATAGATCTTACCATGGGGTATCTCATTCTGATAAATCGTTAATTCTATTAATTTTAATTGAAAGCTGTACTGCCAAAAATCTGAGGGGCTTCAGACTGGATCTAACTGTGGAAAAAAAATAAATCTATTTCCTTTGGAACTAAAGGAAGACTCAAAGAGACCAGAGTGAAAAGAAGTAATCATCCTAAGCATAGACATGCAAAACTTCTTTATTCTGTTCTTAAAGTGATTATTTCATTTGAATCTTTATAATATCACAGGAACAAATTACTACGAGGATGGGGTCATTATCCCATTGTTGTGGGACAGTGCTGCCGGCTCTGCTAATAATTCCCCCGCGGATCTGAATGCAGATACCAAGAGAGAAGGGGCTTATCTTTGCAAGTGTACAAATGGGGGAGAGAAAGAGAAAAAGAGGCACTTAACCACATCTCTGAAACAGAAGCCTTCTCCACCAGCTGCTGCGCAGAGCTACCCAGATGAAGCACACAGCCCCGTTCAGAGCTGGGGGCAGCTTCCACAGCTGTGCTAGTGCAGACCACAGGGTTTGGGGAGATGCTGTAAGCCACGACTTGCCACTCAGCACCAATCAGTCTGCATTGTATAGAGCTATTATTTTATGTCCCACACCAAGCGGGGGAAGGGCAGCACCTCCAGGAGGGAGGTGACGAAGCTGAGGGTGAAGATTCGTGTGGCTCTTTCTGCTCAACACTTTGCATATGCGATCAGTAGCCAGAGGATAATTTATTGACAAAATTTGTGGCAGATCAGACAAGGTGTTTGTGAGATATGGGGCTTTGAAAAATGAGGTGCAATTCAGCCTTTGAAATATTCCTCTAACAATTTATCGCAGAGCCATATCTCAAAACCCGCTTGGCCTAGAAACTTCAAGTTTGTTTTATTCAAGAGTCCTTGGCTAGATTCACTGCACAGGAACAATTCAGAGAAGGTCAGAGCCTTATTTACCATTGGTTTCCCACCAGCCCTTTTATTTTTATCCTCCTTTTTTCATTTTTAAACCATCAGGCATTCCTTCAGGCTGGAAGAAGTATCAGGCAGACCTCCCTGGGATGCTGGCAGGACTTGGCTATAGGGAAATACAGACACACACACACCAGCAGCACTACAGCCCTATCAGCCATAAGGGCTCTGCTTCCAGAAGATCAACACCTCTCCCACCCCACTGCTGAGACCCCAACACCTGAGCCACCCTCACTGCAGACACCAATGCAGATGGGTTTTGGGACCCACCGAGCCAGCTCACATGCAGTCAGGGGGTACCACACAGCAACCCCCCCCCCCCCACATGAATAGAGACCACAAATGGCCAACCCAACAGCTAAAGCACACCCCAGAGAAGATTACAGACTCACCTGGAGCAGGACAAACACAGAGGGGGGTAAGAACTCACATCACACAGCATTTTGCTCTTCCTCCCTGACCCTTTTAATCACCCCCTGCTTAATCACCCCTGTGCAAAAGCACCCCGAAGCACCTGCCCCTCATCTCTATTTGCCCTGTTCTGCATCAGCTACAAACTGCCATCCCTGGCAGATGGATTAAATTTCCTTTGACCTTACAATTTCAATAATCAGATGGGCTTTTCACCTGTCAGACACCTTGACAAGCAAATTGGTGTTCCAAATAGGAAAAAACCAGCAAGGAGGGGTGGAAAGAAAGCGGAGGGTGAGGAATGACAAGCCTTTTCCTATCTTGCCCCAGGTGAGCGTTGTGAATTGGCAGCAGCAATAAGGGAGTCACCCAGGGTTACCATGCAAATAATTGAGTATTAGCAAGCATCCTTGCATTGTTTTCATCCATGGTGTATAATTAACCCCTTGGAGCCGATGAGTCTGGCACTGTCATTGTTGGGGTTGATGTAAAATGTGGCATGGCATGTTACACTGGGAATTCCTAACAGCCCACCATCAAAGGTTTAATCATATGCAATTTATGCCTTTGCAGTTTATTACATATTAGAGCTTGTTGGAACCTCTCCTGTTATCGTGCACTAACATGCAATGAATCTGTGTCATCCCCAGTTGAGAGCATTGTCTCACAAGTGCCCTTTCCCCATAGGAAAAAGAAAAAAATGAAAAGCAGTAACAAGATATTTTTAAACAGTCTAGACTGCAAATTGAATAGGAGGAGGTGGAGGCTGAGAAAGAAAGATATGAATGCAGCTCCTGCAATATAGGACAGCCCATACACGTAGCTTTAACTCTTGCAGCTGTTGTGGAGCCCCAGAGGGAAAGCTGAGATCAGAGATTTTACTCTTTTGGGCTCTAAAATGTTTAAATGCTGGTATAATTTTTCTGAGATATCCAATATATGCTATGTGCCAGCAGGTAAACCAATTAGGTCACAGAAGAGAAACATTCCTGAAGATACATACTCCATAACAACAATCTGTCGAAAAGAAACTGCTGGGCTCAGTTTCAGAGCGATGGTGGGAGCTCCAGGAGGGCCCCAGTGCTGAATGTTCGGGGTTAGGTTTGCACTGGTGCCGTTAATGTTCTCTTAAAAGATAAGGCAAAAACCCAAAGAAAACAGGGGGGGCAGAGTTCTCACCTCCCCAGATAAGTCAAGAAGTGGGGGTTTAAATACTGCAGAAAATCTCCTGTAACTCACGGTCAGGTTAGCAAAGAACTGGAGGAAAGCGAAGTACTGGTGGTACCAGCATCCCCTGGAGTACTTCATGGCCTGAGGCGGTTTGCAGGGAGACTTCATCCAGAACGGAGCAGTGCCTGATCTACAGAGGGCACGCAGGCAGAGGGGAAATGCCATTTATGTTACAGAAGCGGAGCAGAACCACTGAGTGACTTGCTTTAAATCACGGGCAGTGCACAAGCAGAAGCAGGGCCTGGATTCAGGCCTCGCAGACTTTCATTGCAGATGCTTGGCACCGAGCTGCCTTCTCTCAGCTCGGTGCCAGAGGACAGCACAGGGCAGCCACCCGGAGGTCACAGCCCGCAGAGCGCCAGGACATAGCGCACAGAAATAGATCCCTGTTACAAAATGTCGCGGGATGTTTTTCACATTATCACCTTTCAGAGGTAAGGTCTCAAAGCAGGCAGGGATGCTTGCAAGCAGGCAGGATTTACTGATGCTGAGCGAGGCTTTATCTCTGCTGCAGGGACGAGACCGGAGGAGCGGGACTGCGTTATCTGCACACAGAGCTCCGAGCGGCACAGCAGTTCCTCCAGCAGTGATACCAGAGATAGTGGGATCATGGGCTGTAACATCTGCTGTGGGAAATTCCTTCTCGGGGGATGACTCTGCTCTTCTGCGTTCCGATCTGCAGAGGAAAAGAGAAGCGTTCTTCCCTGTGCACTGCAGGATGTGCACAGCGCCGGGTGGGAAGGGGGTGGGTGTTCACCACAGCATCAGCGCTGGAATAACGACAGCTTACAGGTATGGCAATTGCTTCAGGCAAGAAGCAGTTAATTTTCAGCGTGCTGTTAGCTTGCTTTCCCTTCGATGCCAAGGATGGTTTAAAATTATTCAAGGCCTAACCTCTCACTCACCCCTTGCACTTCAAATCTCTGTCTAAGCCTTGCAATTTGGGCTTTTATAGCAGAAGATGCAAAGAAGAAACCTCTGCTCATCCCCATCCTAGATGTACTAATTGCCTCTGAGACAACTTCACCAAGAGAGAAAAAGACAATGCTGTAAGTGAAAAGCCCTTATTCTGATTTCTGCAGACCTTTCAGGTCTTTACACATACTTTTCCCACTGCTTTGAGCAGCCACTGTCACATCAAAGTTCATAACATCAAAGTTGGTAGCAGAGCTATCCACCCAGGAGCTAATAATTCACGTCTCTCACAGCCAGGAAGTAATTTGGGTTTAACCTCCCCGTTCTGGGACCCGTGTTAACAAGCTGCTCTTCTCAGATCCCTCCTTGTGTATCAAAGCTGACTCCCTTTCCTGGGAAAAAGGCCACAGCTAGTCAAAGATGCACCAAGAGGAGATAAGTCATTAAACCCATGGCATCCCCAAAACCCACGTTCCACGTTCAGGGCTGTTCTAACCTCACCTGTGCTGGCTTCCTTTGCTGGCCCTGAAGGCACACACACAGGAAGGGGACAACGCCTGCCCTTCACAGGAGGGATTGTGGCAGAGGAAAGCTCTGTGCTGTGCCACGTTTACCCCCTGGAGCCTCTTCTGCTGGCATCTATTAAGAAATCACTGCGCGCCGCTCAGATATCCCTTGATTAGCATTAGCCACATTATGCTCTGATCTTTTCATAGGCAAAGCAGAATTCTTACAGCTGTGTGATACCAGTAACTGCTCCATGTGATGAACCTCAGCCTTACATACACTCAGCTCAGAATGAAGCGTGGCTTAAATGTGAAGTGTCCATCATGCAGATGGGGACCTGACACAGAGGCTGTACTTTCCCATCATGTCCTGGCTGCTCCCTAAACCTGAGTGCAACGCAGAGACCTTCAGCTGAGCAGAGTGGCTCTTAGGAAACGGTATGGAAGCTATTAAAGTTTAAAATGCAATCATGCGCATGAAAGAGAGGTCATTCCTTCACACTGCTTGGAGTCCAAGCGAAAGGAGGAAAAGGGGAAGTGCCTCAGCTGATTAGAATAGGGCAATAGAAAAGAAATAGAAATCAGAAAGGAGGGAGCGATGGAGGGGAGCAGCTCTGAAGAGGCAGCGTGCCACGCTGATGCAAGCAAGGAGGAGGTGGCAGAGGTCACCACTCTGCACCCCCAGCTCACAGCCTGCACCCATGAGCGCTGGGGGAGGAGCGGTGAGCTGTGCCTCCCAGCAGCACAGAGATCCACAGGTACGTTCCGTAAAATACTTCATTCTTAACCCAGGACTCTGTCAAGCTCCCATGTTGGTTGAGACTTGTGGAAGCAATAATTTATAAATTACAAACAGTAGCAAAGCAACAGCTGTTTCAGCATCTGTCATTGCCTGTGACAGAAATACATACAAAGCCCCAGGAACCTCAAGGTGTCAACCCAAGCAACCTGCTGCTACAGGCTTCCATCAATCAGAGTGACCGGCGCTCGGCCACGGCTCCGAGTGGCAGCAAACAAATGCTTCCAGCACGCTGCTCTCTGCCTGCTCTGGTGACTAACAGCTCAGGGGAAAAGAAGTTCGCAAGCAATTTATGGGTGGAAAAAAAAGGTAACACTTGAATATTATTCATTGCAAATTATTCATGCTCTTTTCCAGGCAACTAGTTTGTCCATTCATCAAAATTTTTGCTCCATCCAGGGCTGGGAAACAAGCTGTTACTCATTTTTATTTTCTTGCTATTGCTCTGGAAGGATAATATATAAGAAAAGCCGTGCTCTGCTGGTACACAGGCAAAGGACAGAATTACAGCCAAACAAACACAGCCAGCAGAGCCGTGGGGCTGCACACAGCTCTCCTGGGAAAGGGGACGGCATGTGAGGGTGGTAAATTCAGCAAGCAACAAGGAACAGCAAGGCATCGGGTTTCACCCCTCGTTCGGTGCTGTATCTGCTGACGTTTGGTGGGTCGGAGCGGCCCCCAGGGGCTCTCCCTGGAGGTCGGACCAACCCCAGGCAGTGCTCTGCAAACTTTCCATGCCTGCCCATGCTGAGCAGACTGCAGGACCGGGCACACCATGGGCAGGTCAGCGTGTGAGGGACAAGAAGTCACCCAAGGGTGACAGAGCCTCGTGCCCAGGATCTGCTCCTGCAGCACTGATGCAGCTCAGTCCCAGCCCAGCAGCTCCCATTCTGCTCCTGCAGAGACGAGGGCTTACCTCCAGCCCTGCCTTTCTGCAGCAGCTGGAAAGTAGGCTGAAATACAGGAAACATGACATCATTTGCCTTCTCCAGCAGAAGATAGATTAGCTTCTTTGTAAGGGGAAGCAGTGGTGAGAAACGCACACCCCCAGCAGTAAATTCCACTATTACAGAGACACATTTATTGGGAGATAACAAAAGAAAGCTGCTTCTGCAGTGACTTTTTGGATAGAAAAAAGGAGACATCTCTTTTATTCTTTTGAAGTAGATGCTGTGTAGGAAATGGCTAGCTTTGTACAGCTGGCTGTGTTTTCAGCTCTAGCTTTCCCCAGACCTGTTACTGAAGCTATGTGCTATGTGAGTCACTCCATCAAATAAAGAGCAATAATAAGTTATTGTGAGCAGCAGGCTTTTAGATTTCTTTGTCTCCTCATCTGAAGAACAAAAATTACCCCCCTCCTGACTTCTTAACTTTGTTGGACAAACTTTAAAGCCGTGGCTGAACACCAAGCAAAGTACTGAGCGCAATACTGCACTACAATGGGTTTGGTGTAGTTCAAAGTCAACTTTACCGGGTTCATTTCCCAACTCTACCGTGGACATTTCTTCCTCTTTTTGGATTAAACCCTCAGTCAGTGAGTCATGTGATGAGTGTCTGCAAAACGGTCCCATCCTGAAGGACACCAGAAGGTGCAGAAGCCCAGATGAGCAAATTTCTTCCCATCTTTCTTGCATACAAAGCCACATAAATGAATAATAGAATTAGTACCTTCTTCCTGAAGAGATCACAGCTTTCAAGGTTAAGCACTGCCTTTTGGAGGATGTTCTCACAAAAGCCAACTTGGGTCATCTACAGCAAAATCTCCCCTTTGTCCCTACCTCCATCCCAGCACTTCTGCTGCTCACAGCTCGCATGGCTGGGGATGGGATGCAGAGGGGATGGGTAAATTGCTGCTGCCTGGAGCAAAGGCTCACACTGTAATCCTTCTGCTTCACACCCACAAGGAGGAGGAAAGTGCCTCTCCTGTGCCTCTCCCAGAGCAGGGAGGCTGCCAGCAAGGAGATGCTGCAAGCGAGAGGATGCTCACGAGGTCTGATCCCCAGCTGGGAAATGCATTATGCATCCAGCACCTTGGGGAATCTGTTGGGAAGGCTGAGTGAGGCTGACAGTGGATAGCTATTAAATATATTGCAGCCATTATTGCTGTTACTGTTGAGAAGGCAGGCACTGGGATACCATTGAGGGAGGCCGAGGAGAAGAAATATAAGCAAAACACAGGCAGCACATAGGAAATTAAACCATCTTCAGAAATGCAGAACCAGAGTAAAACTAGCTGGAGCAGGCTCTTTTTCTGCGAACATTTCCTCATTCAGCCCATCATTCGCTCCTCAGCCACTCTCAGAGCCCCATTTTGCACCGGGATGAGGTGCTATTATTCATTGGTAATGCCGTGGTAGGATGTGTTTCTGTTAACATCACAGCCCCCTCCACCCATAAATATCCTCCCAGCTTTCAGACACCCCCAACTCCTGTTGTGTCCTACACCTGAGGCTGCTCTAAGAAAAATGTATGCCTTATTATTCCTACTTGTATAGGCTGTCACAGGAAAGTGGATGACCTAAACACTGTACACATCTGCTGTGGGACATGCAGGTATATGCAGGCAAAGCCTTTTCCACGCTTCTTTTCTTTGTCAGCACTCTATTTCCCATGGAGTATCAAAATGAAAGTGCTTTTATCCCAAGTTGGATTGGAAGTTTCCTAATGGAAATGGCATCGATGCTGGAAGGAATGCCAGGCTCTGTGCAGCCCAGGAATCTGGCAGTGCCTCTGCTCAGGCAGAGCACAGCAGCTTCTGCCTCATGCAGGACGTCACACCGATAACCTTGCCTCTGCTGCCTGCTAACATCTCTATGGGCTTTTGATGACCAAACCACTGCCTACTTTATCAGGCATTCGCTTCTGAAAGACAGTGATGTTCACTTCTTCTGGAGCTGCTCCGGGAGGTTAACACACCACAGCCCTCTGCACAGGACAGCAAAGCAGGGTGCAGCTTCCAGCACTCTCGAAACTGCAAACACTTTCATTCAAATAAAGGCAGGCTGGGGGCCTTCACACAGCAGTTCTGCACCCTCCCCACTGCAATCTCTGCTCACATCTGGTCACCACTTTGTTGGCAGCGCTGGTGATGAAGGGCCCAGTGAGTTCCCCCATGGAGCAGATGTCCGTGCTCCCACATCTTTCCCAGCACATCCCTTCAGAACCCACTCCACTTGCTCACCAACATGAAATGAACTCTAACCAGCCTCATCTGGCCCAGGGCTTGGTTTGTGGGCAGGTCAGGGCTGGCGAGAAACAGGGCCCAAGTGCCTGCAGGGGATGTGGCACTGCCCTGCGGCTTGTTGGAGCAGGCAGGGATTGCTCCTCCCCTCCTGCTTCCTTGGCAAATCCAGCCCTGAGGTTTCTCCTTCCCGAGCTCACTCATATAAGGAAAGTGTGGGTGAGCACCTGAGGTGGACAGGTTTCCTGTATGGAGCTTTATGGATCTACCTCATCTGTACAGTGTCCTTCCCTCTGTGGCACAGGGAGGAGCGATGTTCCACTTGGTCAAATGCTCTTCCCCTTTTATCTTTTAATTTCCAGCCCTGCAAACACGTACATCTGCCAGACTGTATGTAAACAGAATAATGGGTTCTCTGGCCAGCAGGAAGGTATGACTCATTAATTGCTTTACACCACAGTGTAGAAAGCCATCGGTGTCCGCTAAGGCCAATCCCCTCGTAGAAAAAATGTATTTGGATTGTATTTTTCAAAAGAGGACTCTGTATGCTCTGCCACTGTTTGCTATGCAAATTTTGGTGTTAATTGCACCAAAATGAGAAGCATATTACTTAAATCAGTGCACTCTTCAGATGGGCATCAGTGCGTGTGTGTGATATTCTGCCAGATGTTATTTTATTACTGCAGTTTAATACCTAACCATCTGCTTCCTTCTTATTTTGTCATGGTTTGTATTCTCCCTGGGACCTCTTTTCTGTTACACTGGCTTTTATCATATGCATTATGTATTAGGATGGTCAAGGCTAAAGGCTGGCAGCATACCGAGCACGATATTTGCCCAGCAAAGCAGATGAGCAGCAGATTATTGAAGTAAGAGCACGGAACGGATACTCCAGTTGGACCAAAGAATCAAGTTGTCAACACAAAAAGAAAGAAGCAGAGCTGGACATTTTTATCAAGCAGGGCCTTGTTTCGCTGCTTATGTTAGCTCTGAATGTCTTCTTGAGACATCTTAGCAGAGCCTCTGTGGCTCTCCCACACACAGCTGGGGATGAGAACAGGTTGAGCCAAGAACTCACAGGGACATGAAAGTGAAAGCAGCAATCAGTAAGAAAGGAAGAGCATTTCCTTCCTATTTCTCTTAGTTTTTTAAAGAGATCTAGATAGTGTTTTACAGATCAATTTCACAGGGACACTTTCAAGGGTCTGATGGTTTATGAGAAGCCAGGAGCCCTAATTAGCAGCACAAAAGCTGGCATTGCCAACGAGTGTAGGTCTCAGAGGCACCTCAGTGTCGGTGCTCCCACGTGGGAGAGAGGCTGTTCAGATAATTCATTTTACCAACACATACAGCAATATTTTCAATAATTCTGTCTAGTCTGTTGCAATTTTATTGTCTGCTAAGAGATAATGGATAAAAACGACCTGACCTTTTGTTAGTAAACTTCCACCAGGCTACACATAATATTACTGAGCACTTCATATCTTCAAAGTGCTGCACAAATAGTAAGTAATGGATCCACACGGTAATTGTCCTGCACAATAAAGAGCAAAGAGAGCAGCATTCACAGCAAACACTGGGAGCACAGGGTGCAGGGCCTGTCCACAACACAAATCCCTCTGATTTTGGAGGTCGTGTAACACCAGCATTGAGTCCATGTCGTGTTATAACTGGCCTAGAAAAACAGACCTGGAAGGGCCAAAAACCAACACCAGTTGCATAACAGTAACCTGTTTCTGGCTTTCTTTTAGTTAAGAATGAAATTAACTTTCAATTGATTAGGAATTAAAAGCGTAACAGGGAATACAGCCCAAATGCACCACAGAAGAGGCAACAGACCTGTATAGAACACACTCTTGCCTCCAACCTTCAAAGCTATTAACCCTGGCATGAATTTTTATTTACTGTTAATTAGGGGACTGGCAGCAAGAATCAATTAATTAATTACATCTCAGATCCGCTGGAAAGTATAATGGAAATCAAAGAGAGCTTGATTATCTCCTGCATCCACGGAGAAAAGGCTGCAAAGCAACTCTGGATAATGGCAGTGCCTTTCACTTAAGTGTGAAGAAATCAGGGTTTAAACAAAATGAATGAATAAACAAACAAACAAACAAATATTGAAGTCTGGTGAGCAAGATTGTATCTCATGTCAGAAGTGGTGAACCCTCCCTTGACTTGGGTCACCCTCTGGGGCAATACCCATCCCTGGCTTCTGCTTCCACGTTCACCTCTGGTGCATCCTGTTCTTGGGGCTTTCCCATCACAGTCCTGCAGAGTTCTCCCTTCCCCTCCTCACCTGCAAAGCACCCCTCAGGTTCAGGTGATGGGACTGCTGGGGAAGGTCCAGAAGGTCTCCAGGGAGGTGTTCCTGCAGGACACAAAGGGGGATGGCAGCGCACATCCACGTCCTCTGGGGAACATGCACATTTTGCTATGACATCTATTTGGGCAAAATTATGGACTGGGTTTGGTTTTGCTTTGTTTTTCACTGCCCAAGGTACAATTAGCTAAATGGCATCACAGACAGTGATCATCAGGTGCTAATTAGAATCGGATTTCTGTCAAGTTACGCATTGCATAAGCATGGCCTGACAAAGCAGCTCCGTTTTCACAGGAGGAGCGTGTGCTGCTGTAGGCATCCTATGGATGGGGCAGGGCACAGCACGGCTCTCAGCTGAGGTGTCTGCCCTCTTCTGTGCTGGTTTGGGCAGGAAACTTCCACCAGGGGATTCTATCAGGGCAGGATTACAACATTTGGGCTTTCTGATGATGGCTTACGGGGCCACGGGATCAGGGAGCGCGCTGCATGCTCAGCCCATCCATCACTCATCAGTGTCACAGTAGAGGATAAATATTTACAAATGGATTGTCAGTTCTGCTGTGACAAATTATCCCCAGTCATCGCCGAGATGGCTCGAGATGTGTTGAGCCAGACCAAAACATTTGGTTAAGAAATGTCTGAGAGGAATCAGAGGGGGAGAGAGGAAAGCCGCCTGTGCCTGAAGGCCTCGCAGTGAGGGACAAAACATAGGATCATAGCATTGCTAGTGCTGGAAAAGTCCTCTAGGATCATCTAATCCAACCACGGACCAATGTGGAGCAGCTGCCTTCGCACCGCATTCTTGCCCCTGGTTTGGGACATGTAAGTAACCTGCTGAAGTACATTAAAACTCTCTTGACTAACCCCAGTTTATTGTAAATATTACAGCAAATCCATTGTAAACAGCAGCAAGAGGCTTTTGGGAACCCATTAATCAAAATAAACTGCTCTGGAAAATGCCTCTGCTCAGCTTGTTTAACTAGTGCTGCAGCTCCATGCTGCAGAGCTGATTTCAAAATATACAATTTATTGCCACGGATGTCTTTGCTCAGAGCTGGGTCTAAATTCCTCTGGGTACTTTAACATACAGTTAATCAAAGCACAATGCCACCCCTATCATATTTACAATCTGGCAGGCAATTAGTCAATAATAAATAAAATGCATCGGAAAGACAAATGATATTACTGTGTATGTATCAATGGGCTTATAGGCTCAAAAGATTTATCAGTACCACTGGAGAGAATAAATATTTATAAATGGACGTGTCACTCATAAAGTGATAAACTATCTCCAGTCATCACATGAAGAATGCATATTTTCAAGTTGACATACTTTATTATCCACCTAATCATTTTTCTAAAGGTGTTTTTCAACTTTATTAGCCATACTTAACAACGGGAGGAACTTCTTACCGCCATGGCGGGTGGAGGAGGGACGGCACAGCCGCGCTCGGGACGCGAGCTGCACGTTGGAGGAAGAATAGATTTTCTTTCTCCTTTGTTATCCTTTGGCCGCAAATGTGTACTTAAAAGTCCTGCAAACTCTATTTCTGGGAGTAGAACAACTTGAAAGAGAAATCAATAAACCACCTCCGCTGAATAAAAATCTCAGCAGTCGGAACGCTTAAATTCCAAACGCCATTGATACGCAGATATCTGAGACCCATCAGGGCTGGGAACACTTTGCTTCGTCCTGCCGCAGCTCAATACTGCGAGGGAGCATCTGAACATTGGCACAAATGCATCTTTGCTGCCATTCTTCTCCCCCTGCTCCGTCCCAGCCCTGCTGCTCTCAACAAGGGGCTCGCCCTGTCAGAACTAAGGATGAGTATTAAAACCTACCCATTTTTTTGGATAAATATTTAAATAGGAGCGCTTTTTAGCAAAGTAGCTTGTGTTAGCAGAAGTGTGGCTGGAGTTATATTTGTATTAAATGTTTACACGATAGTTTAAATCTTCTCCACAAATACAGCTAATATAACTGCACCCACACTTAGAGACGTTCACTGAAATAGCACAGAAAAGAGTAATTCTTTCCTGCTTACATCCTCACCAGCAGTTCATTAGCTCCTGATTAACTCAGCCACATTATTTATAGAAGCTCGGCTTTCATTTTGTACTATTATATTTTATTTCATTGACCGAAGAGCTAAAGCTATATACTCATAAATAACGAGCACTTTAAGCCCGTGAATAAGGCAGTAGCTAAGTGCTGGCTCCGAGGACCAAGCTGGGAGCTGGGTCATGAACCAGTGCTGTGGTCCCATGGTGCTCTGGGACCTGTGTGCCGGGGATGCCGCACTGCTGGGGTTTGCAGTCTCAGGGGATGGAGCTGTGAGCAAGCAGGTGAAACTGTATATCCTCCACATCTGCAGAGCTGCCACGCCAGCCAGACCTGATAAAATTTTAAATGCTCCCTTGAAGGAAGTTTTTTTTTTTTTTTAAATGCTGCTGTTGTCATCCCACTCGTTTTACATGGGAGTTTGGCAGGAGATGCCATTAGTGAACGTTCAGTGTCGACAGTGTCATGATGCTGCTCTTAGAGATGCGTCAAACACCGCAGCACGATCCTATTGCATTTAGCATTAAGCGCAGCAGCAAGGCAGTGCCAGCTCTCACCCATACAGGCTGCAGCCAGGAGCTGCCAGGTGGGCAGGGAGCACTGCAGGAGCCAACAGGCAGTGAACCCAACTCCATCCTGGCGCTGCTTTTTGCTTTGTGCCACATCTTGTTGGCAAAGATGTGTTGATTCTTGCCAAATCAACTGCTAGGAGTAGGCCTCTCTTGGGCTTCTGGTGTTCTGAAAATTCACTTTGCAAGAAAAACCAGAGAGAGCGGCTGGTCAATGGCCCATCCCTTGGCAACCCTGTGTGACAGCCACGTGCAGCTTCTGCTTCATTATCCTCAAACAAACTAACTCTGGAGGCAGGACAGGACACCACGTACATTTAGGGAAAAATAAAAGCCTCTTTTAGAAGCGTGCTGCCCAGGTGCTCGTGAGCACAGCTCTGTTCCAACGCGCCTCTTTTCCTGATGCATTCAGAGTTTTTCTCTGCAAATCATTTCTCGGCGTAAATCTTCAGTTTCTTGGAAACCACATGACTGATGGTCCTCAAAACTCGAGCTGCAGATAATCTACTGCACTTAGCACGGAGCTGCCCACTCAGCATTACGCACCGCTCTTTTGCACCGCGTGCTTTACGAGGTGGAACACAGCTCTTACATCCTCCGAGCTGACACTCTGACGGTTTTTTTCCTCTATGATTCAGAGGGGGGGGGGGGGGGAAAGAAATGCATTCAGCCAATTGAGAAATGTTGGTGTTAAATTGTTTTCACCTTGCTTGCTCACCTGAAGATGGAACAGACTTAGGATAGAAACCCTGAAGAGTGTGAGCGGAAGTGTGGGTTCACCCATGACTTGGCTTTTCCTTGGGCAAAAGCAGCAGGAAGAGCACTCTGGGATCAGACCCTGCTCTGTGCTCCTGTCATGCTGCACAGACATACACAAGCCGTGCTTCTAAGCAAGCAGGCACACCCTGTGACGCAGGAGAAGCGCTGGCACTGAGCAGACAGCAGATTTTGGTTTGTAACAAGAGGGGCTTGGAAAGAGCAGCCACCTTAAAAAAGAGTGCGGAAAAAGAAAACAACAACAAAACCCAACCCTATGCTCTTGTTTCATAAGAGCGCCAGAGACCATTTCTTCTTAATAACACCTCTTACACAACCTGGGCACCATTACATCATCGACCGGAAAAACTGCCGGAGCGGGGAACGGGGTCACCACGGCCCAGCCCAGCACTGGGCAGCAGCAGGGAGGGGTTTGGTGCTGGGCTTTGTAGTGAGGAGAGCACAAATGGAGCACACAGCCCAGAGATGTGTAAAGCGACAACGCTGGGACTCTGAGCTCAGTGGGTGACCTGAAGTCCCTTCTCTGAAAGCGCCAACCTCTCATCCAACCTTGTTGCATCAAAGCATTTCCAATAGAGATATCCAGTGAGCTACGAGTCACCCAGGTGCCACCTGGGCACTTACATTACAGCCAGGAGCAGGACTGCCTGCCCACAGCAACGACACCCACCATGCTCGTGGGATGCAGCACTGCTAAAGGCAACGGGGTGCTCAGCAGCATGGAGGAGGGGGAGAAGTGAATTCTGAAGGACAACCTCTGTTGTGATCTCTCTGTAGCAGTGGGACTCAATCTTATCTCTTTGTTTCCCCACAGCCCCTCTCACCAGGTGAAGCAGTGCCCCCAAACAGCCCAAGGGCTGGGATCAGCTGCACTGTGCTCCTGGGACACAGCTCCCACACACAGCCCTGTGTCACCGGGAGCTGCACACTTCTGAGAGGTGAGTGGAAGAGCTGGTTGCTTTATGAGCGAGGGATTTGTTCAGACACTGCTGCGAGGACTCCCCAGAGGTACTAAAAGCTAAGGATAGATTTTGCAAACAGTGTTCTTGCATGTGGAGGGATGAACTGATGACTGCATGGGTCAGTTCCCTATTGCAAAGGGCAGGAGAAGAAAGGCACAAGTAAAATTCTCAGCTCACAGACTGTGTCCTCAGATGAATGCCCTGTCATCAGGTAGCTCCTCTTGCTGCAGTCAGAACTTTTTGTCTGCCCTGAAATCATACAGTCAGTTAAGGTTGGAAAAGACCACTGAGATCATGCAGTCCAACCCCAGCCCCCCCACCGTGCCCACTAACCACATCCCTCAGTGCCACGTCTCCACGCTTTTTGAACACTCCACAGATGAGGAACGCACCACCTCTCTGGGCTGCCTCCCTGGGCATTACCACTCTTTCTGAGAAGAAATTTTTCCTAATACCCAACCTGAACCTCGCTTGTATCCTTGCTGCCCCTTCCCCTCATTGTCTTCACTAGGAACTCATGCAACCACCGCACCACATGCAGCCAGCTCCATCCTGCAGGCAGACCAGGGCTCATGCTCTGCCCATCCTCCCCAGGATCTGCACTGGCAGTGGGCAGCACCTTGTCCTGCAGCACCCTCACTGTGCTGAGCCATCAGGAGCTGCCAGATGGAGCCAACCCAAGCCAAGGTGATGCCACTCTCTACAGCAAAGGGCAGGGGGACATGGACACACAGCTGCTGGGAGCAGGGGACATGGTGCTGCATTTTTAAAACAGAGATTAATTTAATTCATTATGAGAACCACATCCCTGCATTATGAACACCATACGGTATTTCACAGCTGGGGTCATAACTCAGCTCTATCTAAAACCTGTGGTGGCCAGGAGCAAGCTGTAGAAATGGCACATCACTTTCTCAAAGACTACAGCACAGCATATTGCTGCAGACAATACATGCAAAACTCAAGAGAAAAACAGGAGTTTTCATTAAGTTCAATGGCAGTTTTCACCTATCTATCAGAAGCAGAGGTTCTTTTGACAGATAAAATAACACACGTGCAATAATTAGTAATTACAAGCCCTGAAAGTACCAGGTCCATGCTATTAATGCACGTACAGGTGCATGTCACATCAATGACACTTCCCAGATCATTTCAGCTTGGATACTAGGACAAAATTCTATTCAGAAAGAGCAGTAATGCATTGGTACCAGTGAGGTGGGGGAGTCACCATCCCTGGAGGTGTGCAAGGAAAGGGCAGTCGTGGCACTGAGGGATGTGGTTGGGATGGGTTGATGGTTGGGCTGGGTGACCTTAGTCATCTTTTTGATCTGTAATGATTCTGTCATTCTATTGCAGGGACACCACAGAACCACCCTGCATCCAGGCCCTGCAATCCTGCTCTTCGCAGGCAATGATCTGGGGATACGGGGGCCGTGCCTCTGCTTGCAGGGATGGGGGTCTTTGGGATGCATCTGCAGTTCCTTTAATTTGAGACAGGACAAATCTAGAGGTTTGGCAGCGTTTAGATCTAAAGCTTCAGGCTGAGACGCTCTGAAGACTGAGAAAAGGAAATTTCCCAGAACGGGTGTCACAAAAAAAGAAAATAAATCTAATCAGTGCAATTTGGTAACCAATTTGTTTCAGGCACGCTCTCACCCTTCCTTT
This sequence comes from Pavo muticus, assembly GCA_016647715.1. NCBI lineage: Eukaryota > Metazoa > Chordata > Aves > Galliformes > Phasianidae > Pavo > Pavo muticus. The sequence continues at coordinate 842,772 of JACDJE010000004.1, read as the reverse complement.
TGAAATGAATGCTCTTTGGAGACAAGTGTCAGAGCACAGGGCTGGAGTGTGAAATCCATCACAAGCACAGCCACCAGATGCGTTTGGCTTCATGAGCTTCAGATTTCCTGAACCTCTCCACAAGAAGTGATGCCTCTATAACTTGAGATCAGGGGCAGTGAATTCAGTGGCCAGCAATCAAGTCCTAGTTATTTCTAGAGGGGTTTCAGCAGGTGAGGTTGTGTGTGGATTATACGCCCAATTCAAGCCATTTGAACTTTTCCCGCAATTGTTTGGCTCCCTGACTCACTGCCGGGATACTAAATAATCTCATACAGTTACCGCGTATAGGTTCAAATGCTTGAAAATGAGCCAACACTTTGCTAGAGTCTCCTGGACAAGCCTGTGAGACACGTACAGCCCTAGAAACACACGTCTCTGGGGTGAACTGGTAAACGATCTCTTTGAAGCAAACCCTGAATCCCTAAGCCAACTGTGCACCTGTCTGATCAGAGTGGCTGTAGAGCTCCTGTAGGAAGCACGCCATCTTTGACTTATGAAGAACACCGCAAAGAAGCAGCCCACGTCATTCTTGAATTCAGCATGCATGAGAGCAAGTGTTCTTGTCTTCTGGCTTCGCTGGGAAGCTGCTAACATGGCTGCACCAAGCACTATTGCTCGTGTTGCCTTATCCATAGGACTCGCTGCTATTTCTGTTGTACCGAGGTTTAAAATCAGGACTTGCCCTCCCACCACCCCCTGCCCACAGCGCACTGCTGGGGCTCCAGCGGGAGGCAGGAGGACATGCAGAAGCCCTGGGTGGGCAGAGGCACACCGACACAGCCCAAAGGGCCCACAGCTTCCCCAGTCCGAGCTCAGCACCACGTTTGCAAACCTTATCTATTTGTTACAAGCCTGCATTTTGACAGAATAAAAATCTGTATGTTTCAGACACCTGATACGCTAACTAACACTGCTGGCATCCAGAGAAACAAGCTGAACCACCCAGCTGTGGCTTTGCAGCTCAGCTCCTCATGGCTGGGAGGGAGGTTCACAGCGAGCCCTCATTTCCCATCCCTAAAATCCAGAGAAGCACAGGCCATGTTGTTTCCTTTATGGCTTATCCCAGAGCGCAGCACAAAGGCAGGCCACGAATTTATGAAGCAACTTCAGTGTAAATTGATGACCAGGCAATAAACCTGTCTTTAGATAAGTAGAACAGTTTGCATATGCTTTTGTGCATGCACCTGCCTGTTCAGCGAGTCATCACTCATTTCACAGCTCATTTCGCTGACTGTGGTCTACAGGTTTTATCTTTTTAATTGGGCAAACAATACACACCTTGTCTTTGCACATAAAGTCCAGTGCTAACGTGCATGACTCCTACATGGTTTGTTTTTTTTTAACCATAGGCTCTTAGTAATGAAGCACATGCTGTGCTTTTAAGGTGAACGTGTCCTCTTTTTTGCCAGTTCCCTATCTGCAGTGCAAATACTCTGATTTCTGCAAACATGTTGATTCAATCCACAGCTGATCTTCAAGAGCCCATGTCTGTGTCCCTTAGCACCCAGGGGGACGCTCCCTTTGATTTGGCTTTGGACATGCCCAACACCGCTACAAATCACAGAACATCCCGAGTCAGAAGGGACCCATAAGGATCACAGAGTCCAACTCCTGGCTCCACGCAGGACCTCCCAGAGCTCAGACCATTCACTCGAGAGCTTTGTCCGGATGCTCTTGAACTCTACCAAGCTCAATGCCATGACCAGCGCCCCGGGTCACAGATGAACTGAAATAGATAGCCAAAAGAAGTATAAACTACAAAATACGCCACCAGAATGCATAAGGGCAGATGAAGAGCAGCAGCCCTCCTGCTTCACGTGGTTTCCCTGGGAGATGATTTGGGGACTTAACCACACGGAGGCAGGGCCAGAGGGGTGGGAGGGAAGGGCTGAGGCCACGCGCACGCCCCGCACGCACTCTGCAGTGTGATGAGCTGCAGGCGAAGGCACGCTGAGTTATGGGGGGGAAGTGCTGTCTTTGTTCTGCGATGCAAATGAGCATCTTTTTTAGAAGCTGAGAAAGAGCCCCAACTAACAAAAATTGCGCACTGACTGAAATAAGCCAGGCTGCCTTTCAGATGTAGACTTCAGACGGAAAATGAAACATATCAAAGTGTCTGATTTGACGTGGCTTGCAGCTGCAAGGCAAAGCGACTGTCCCATTTTTTTCCCCCGAGGCGAACACTCAAGATTTTCTTGATCTTATCGTTGTCTTTCTATAAGTCTTTGAAAACCATCTGTAGCGATTCATAAAGGGTATTTGTGTTTTAAGTAAACTGCAGAAGTGATCTATACCGAACAGATGGAAACAAATCAAAAAGCTTCACGGGATGCAGAAAAAACAGCAACACTTAGAGAAACGCTGGATGTGACCGAGGAGGCGGGCTGCCTCCCATTTCGCATGCCATTTCCCCTGCTCCTCCACGCAGCCAACACGGACCGCTCTCACCACTCTCCTGCCCTCACAGGGGCTGCCAGAATCTCCCTGGCCACGCTCACCCTTCTGCAGCACCATGCCTTGGTTAGGCCCCATGCACTCGGTGCCACCCCACGGCCGGCTCTGCAGGGAGCACTGTGCATCAGCCCTGCTCTGCCCGCTGCTTGCTTGCTCAGGGCAACGTTGCTCTGCCGCGCCATTTCAAGGAAGCGCCAGCCTGTTTCCTCAGTAACATCTTTTCATAGAAGACACAGTGAGGTGCAAAACATGTGTTCCTGGAGTGAGTGGGCGTTAATGGGACTTCCTGAGTGTACTAACAAAACTGTCAGAGGAAAGAGAAAAGCTTTGCGAGCTCTGCCATGTTCCAGCTCTCTCCCTCGCTGCCAGCACAGCCCTGTGCCTTCTCCTCGCTCGTCTATCAACATCTGCCCGATTTCAGATCGGCCATCGTAACCCTGAGTAAAATCTGCTCTTTGCCACACCTTTACCACACAGACTTGCATCAGCACAGCCCTGCCGACCCACACCGGGATGCAGGAAGGGCCGCAGCACCTTGTCCCAGTCAGAAGAGGTATCATCTGCCACCATCACAGAGCCACACAGCTTCACACACACCCCCAGGTGCAGTGGCCCACACCTGCTCTGTACCCACACCACCTCTGTGTGACAACAACCCTGTTTTATTCCCAGCTTACATTCACTAGTGGCCAGCTTGCACCTTTTCTCTCCTCCAAAGGTTACATAAATCCCAGTTGTAAGACCCTGGCTGGCTGGAGCTACATCAAAGCACTCCTTCTGCTTTGTTTCTGTAGGATGTTACATGACAGAAGTTCAAGATAAATGTGTGTTTCTACTGAGCTCCTTAATTTGTTATGAAGTGAAGACACTGGTTCTGCCTCAAGCGTCTCAGGAGGAGGGTGGTCTTGAAGTCCCTTCTCACCCCCAGGAGGGACACCACGCACAGCCTTCAGACTGGGATCACGCTTGAGTTGGGTGCCAAGGGGTGTGAAGAAGGACATAAGAAGGGACTGCTTCAAGTGAAGAAGAGAAGGGCATGCTCTGACCCCACACCAGGTTGAGTGGGTCCATCTCCCTCTGCCCCTGCCCTGCAGCCGCCTCCGGGCGCTCCCCACGGGCAGCCCACGCTGCGGCCCTGCTGAACCTTTGGTATTTGGATCGGTGCGAGTGAAGATTCACAGTTCTCTCCACCTACCAGCCCAGGGAGCCTTGTGCTCAAAAATAGAGGCAACACTGTGACCGATATTTTTAGAAAGGGAATGCATATGCAAATTATTCCCCTGAAAATGTCTCTGTGCGTCACTCTCCCCTGATTCAGAGAACATCCCTTCTCCCTTTTCCTCAAGTACACGCTGCACACAGCGCAGCCAAACATCTCGGGAACCTGCCAGCAGGGAAGGTTGCTGCAGGAGTGATTCATCTCCCGCATCTCACACAGCCTTACTGAGCGGGGCACAGCTCTCTGCCTCCAGCCTCGGCTGCCTCTCCCCCATTCACGTCCCCATGGTCAGGGCAAGGATGATGAGCAGCGCTGCTCCCTCCCCTCCACACCCCGACATCCCACAGGAGGTGCAGCATCTCGTGCTGGGAAGCAAACAGCCCTGTCCCCAGCACTGCGCTCCATCACCGGCCGCAAGCGATGAGGAAGCTAATGAAAACGAATGGATCACTTAAGCATTCAGAGTTTATATCGCATTAATTCTGCAGCGCGAGATACAGAGAAAGACAACGGCTGAAGAAAAGGCCAAGGGCGGTACAGCAGTGCTCCACCGGTGTGGGCTTTTTCACCCTTTCCTTGTAATGCAAAAGATAATCCTGTCTCCTGGCTTATCTAGATACATTTGTAAAGATTAAAACACGCTGCTCTTCCATTGCATTCTACTGGAAATGATTACCCCACGGTACCACTAAGCAGCCAGCCTTGAGACTCTGATTCAAGCCATAAGGATGCGGATATTGGGAGCAAAACTGCAGCTGTCTGCAAGGGAGAGCCAGGGCCCTGCCACCCCATCATCACGGGGCAAGCAGCCATGGTGCAGGTGCCTGCCTCTGGCTGCAGGGGTGCTGCTGCTTTATTGCTGCAGAGCCCCACGCTTCACAGCTCTTTTTAAAGCAGGCGTTGCTGGCAGCTCTACGCTTTGTATCTCTTCCTGAAAATAGCCGTGGGTCACGAAAACTCAGCTGAAACACATGGATGTTGGTATCCTGAAAGCCTGTGGTCACTGTCCTATGTCTTGGAGCTCTTTGGCTTAAGAAAACCTAACAAGGAAATGCATTGCTTTGTCGCATCCCAGGCCAACACAAATTAATATATTGGTATTAAAAGACCATGAAAAATGGGGTTAATTACAGAAATGACGACCCTCACATATAGAAGCTCAACCACGGGCAGCTACCATACATCATTACATTAGGGAGAGCCACTTACTGACACACAACAGCAAATAAATAATAAATAATAAATCCATCAGCCTAAACTGAACCTCATGTAAAGCCTTCCTGACATAGCGGACATTAATTTGGCTAATCCATCATTTGTTAATCCTTCATCCCAAGCAACATGCAAATGCTACAGCAGCAACATGGGAGCCACTCACACCACACAGTGACACTGGTGCGTCTTCCAGAAGACCATCAGCTCAGTTTCCCGTGGTTTACAAATGCTGCCAAAATACAGCCAGCATTACAGGACTCCTCATGTCAAGGCTGGATTACACAGGGGGTGAGCACAGCTTCGCTCTGGGATTAAGCAGGTCACAGCTGAACTGCCCCTCCCGGACACCCGATGCTTTTGGCCATGCAACACAAGCTGCCAGCACTCACTGCTGCCAAGGGGAGCATCCCATCTTCTGGGTTTACAAGGCCATAAAACTAATGGTTGGGGGTTTGTATCATCAGTCAGACAATTCCACTAAACTGAGCATACTGTTTGTACCGTATGAGTAATAAATGCCTTATTCAGTGTTAAAGGAAACAAGTAATCCATACTAGTAGATTTATGCAGTGAAGTTCGCTGTGTAAAAGCTGGCACATTCTAGCTTGGCCCTTGATAACGGGAGTAAATTAAGAGAATTCTTAGGTTCTAAACATATCCTACCCTGGGGCTGTTTGGGGTTTTAGAGCTGTAAGAGTGGTTGAGCACAGCAGACCTGGGTGGAGAAAACACGGCAGAAGCAGACGTACCCACCGTGGGGAAAGCTTTGCAGACGATTCTCAAATTATTGAAGAGATGCAGCAATTCTTCTGCAGCTCACACCGAGCGACAAGCTCTACAGCAGCAGCACCTAAAATACTCGCTTATTAGAACCGTTATTAGACACCAGAAGCACATCTACTCCCACACGAGAGCTGGAAACCTATGCCTAATTTTAAAGTGAAAGCCAAGAAGCAAACAATGGAAGCAATATTTTCCCTCCCCAAACAGATTACTCTAAAGTTGTTTCTCACTGCTGTTGTCAAATCTAATTATTGTGTTCCTTGCAGCACCGTTTGCTCTATTTGTCAAGTGACACACAAGTGATACACGCGATGGTTCCAAAGGTGCCCTGGAGCTGCAGCCCTCCTGCACCCTCTGAAGCCCTCACACCACTCATGGCAGAGCAGTGGGATAATGCATCCCTGGGCAGCTATCGTCTCATTGTCACCCAGACACCAACCACAGAAATCCCCGTCTGTTTTCTCCAGTTATCCCTTCACTCAAAAGAGCCAGACCAAATAATAAACCGCCATGCTCGAGTGTTATATACGATGATCTCTATATAAATGTCATCACATTTAAATCACAATCTGGCATAACGCGGAGGTCAGCCCTGCTTTGAGCAGGAGGTGGACTTCCTGACCTCCAGAGCTTCATCACAACCTAAATTATTCTGTGATTCGGCGATAGAAATTTTCCATCACAGTCCTCCAGCAGAAGTTACTGCAAACCACATGGAAAAAGAATTAATAACACGTACCTGCTGTTTTGAATTCAAAGCATTAAGGGGAAGTAAATACATTTAAGATGAATTGCAGCCTTTAAGGTAGTACATGGAGCAATTCTGTAGCATTCAGCACAGCGTCGGTACCCGGTTCCAGCACTGACAAGGCTACTTCCATATCCATTGCTACTGGCTTTTACAGGGGCATCCAATTACCTTTCATTGCATGGAGGATAGACTTCAAGGTGCTGTTACACCCCTTCCTCCTGCACCCAGCCCTACCGGCTCTGGAAGTGGGAGGCTGCCCCTTGCATGCAGCATGTGATAATCCCATATCAGCAAAACACAGGGCCAGGGCATCTCTGGAGCAATGTGGGACTCTTATATCTACATTTATTTTGCTAAAATCACAGGGACAGAAGTGGCACCACAGCCCCACATCATGAAACCAGCCCAGATGCAGTGAGGATCAAGCCATGCGTGTGTCAGGCTTTGGTGATCCCAGGGGGAAGGAGTGCTAACGGCACGGTGGAGTGTTGTTTTTACACAAGATTTATCAGTACAGTTAACACAGCGCCACAGAGCTGCTATTCCAGCATGCCCTGAATGCTAATTGGCTCACAAAAGGAAGACTGCTGCTGCAGGTACGAGAGGAAGGGATAGAGGCACAGGGTCATGGATGGGCTTGTGAGAACAAGGCTTCAAAAGGGATGGAAGCACCCTACTGCCGTTGTACAGGACTTATACATCGCACTGCCCAGGGGACCTCACACTTAAGCATTTGGGACTTCTGCTGGGTGAGAACGTGTCTCATTCTGAGTGGTGCGGTCTCTCAGTGTTTAATGGGATGAGTTGCTCCGTAGAGTTCCCAAACAGAAGCTTTGTCAGGTGTCAGAGACATGTCAATGAATCCCCACTGATGTCCTAAGGAGATCAAACAAGAGGCTAGGAAAATACAGCAGAAAGCATCTGAGAACCTCTGGGGAAAAGCTAGCAAAGTATTGCAGGAACAAATAAAGCTTGATGGGCTATCAAGAGGTCACCCAGTCCAGTGTTTCTCAGCATTTGAAGATCACTTCAATGCTTTCTTCCAGAAGTCACAGATTTTTGTGCATCACTGTCAGAACTGGCTCATTTGCAAACCTTTCCAGTGTTTGGATTAATGCTAAAATATACATATGTTTTTACTTCTCCCGTTTTTTCAATCTCCTGAACGATTTACTTTTTCCTGGTTGTCTTATGGGCCACTCTGTGTTTTGAAGACTCCAGCGCCAGCTCCCCAGCAAGGCTTCACCTTCCAAAACCATGAGCTACATGCAAGCTGTCTGCATTGGACCGACACAAAATGCCTTCAGCAACATCTTCTTCACCTCCCCGCAGTTCCATGGGGATGTGGCCCACCTGCCCACCTTGGTGGTTGTTCGCAGGCACTCTCTGACACAGCCTGGTTATATGCTGTTAAAAGCAGTGCGACCCTCAACATATCCCTTGTTAAAGTATTCCCATATCCATCCCAGCAAACAAAAGCAAATGGGTCAGAGAGTCACAGAATCACCAAGATTGGAAAAGGCCGCTAAGATCGCAGGGGGAAAGACTTATCCCCACCAGAGGAGGAGCCAACCACCTGAGCAGCCCCTGCACACCAGGGTCCTCCTGACCTCCCCCCATGTCCCAGACCAGCATGTAGGCTCCAGACCCCGCGCCCAGCAGTGGGGTATTTCCATATCCAGGCAGGCATGCAGAGCGTTCCCACAGCTTTCTCACGCCTCCTCAGAGCACACCCAGCCCATCCAACTTCTTTCTAAACCATGGGAGCAACGATTCTCTGTGGCTTGTGCATATAACTAATGCGCCGAGGTCTGTTTTTTGTTTAAATAGCTGTGAAAAGCACTGTGTGTGTTTTACCCAGAGATATATTACACTTGATTAGGCGGTGCGCTGGAGCGCAAATGGTACAACAGGAGACGGACGTGCTTAACTAGCGGTTTCAGCCCGCGCTCCGGTATCGGGAGGTCAAGGGAAAGATTAACTATATCTGACTGCCATGTCAAAACACTCAATTGGAGCATTTATAAACCCGCAGAACTAGTTGCCTCAGTTGGTGGAGCAGATTTATTTCCCTCTGTGCAGCTGCCTCAGAGCAAACCAGGGCACTTGCCTGGCCCTTCTTTGCTTTCAACCCCTTCCAAAGGGCAGGGAGAGCTGAGATGCTCCAGCAGGGCCATGCACTTCCCAACAGCTGGCTGCTGTCTTCAGCCGAGATGTAAATGCAGGGGGGAAAGCCAGTGATTCTCAGTTGCCTCTGCTTGTGGGCGCTTTGTGCTTCAAATTCAAGAGTACTTTCTCAGCAGTCAGACTCAACCCTACCCAACTTGTCACTCCCCACTGCCACCCCAAACTCAGTGGTCACCGTGTGATATGCAATGACAGCTTATTCCTCCTATTTTCTCTGTAGCTTCAGAATCAAGGTCAAGACTAGAGATGCTGCTATCATCCATCACACTGGAAAATAAAGGATGCCAAACATTCAGGGTCAGCTCCTGGAGAGTGCCCATGTTCTGCATCAAACACACTGCAAATACATTAAGGAGCCACAATGCCCAGGCTCTGCTAAAGCAGCACTTTTAAGGATTTCAAAGCATAGAAGGAGCTACTTTGGGTCCAGGAGTAGGACCAGCTCATTCAGTGTCCCATGACACAACATAGACATGCCCACATTACCTTCCAGAAGACAGCGGATGGGACTTGTCCACTCCAGTCACAGAAGCATTTCTAGCCTGAGACTGTCCGGATAAGCCAGGCACTCCATCACTCCAAGCTGTGCTGCAGGGGTGCAATTTTGTTTTTAAACTGCACTTTGCAGTGTTCTGACTTGCAAGTTTCACTTTTTAAATAGTAAACACCTCTTGTAGGTGCCATAGAGCATTTCAAAGCAGTTCAGTGGAGTCCTTTTACCTTCACAGCCCAGGGGCATATACACTGAAATAACAGCTGAAATCCAACTGCTAAGGAATATTCTCAAGTACATTTCCATAGGTAATTTGTTAGTTTGTTGGAACATGCAAAGTGATCTCTCCCTACTTCTTGATGCTGTACCTCAGGCTCTTTGGTTGAAGACTTCTATCCAAATTGCACAGTAGCGTTACCACTGAAAAGGAGCCCACACAGCCATCCTCTTCTCCAGGGGAACCTGCAGTCTGGAGCACACCCAGCATTGCCCAGGCCCAGCCCTTACCCATGACTTGACAAAATCCAGCAGCCAGCCATGCTCCAAGCCCTACCTCCATCCGAGCTGCTCCTTGCCCAATCAGTTTGATACATAAAGACATAAGAAGCCTAAAAGTATTTTTCCTTCAGCATCCTGTTTATTGATTTAGCAGAGAGCTGACACAGATGTACAGTTCTCAAGACAAGCTGTAATGCAATCCCTTCATCTGCTGTCACTCACAATCACACAAGCTGGCTGCTGCCATAAGATGGGGAGTGGCTGCCCTGCTCATTTGGGGGCTGTCACACAGCACAGCCGCTCACATTGCCCTCATTAGGGAGATGCCCCAGATTTGCATCACACCCACACTGCACTAGCTGTTAGGACACATCTAGCACCATGCCCATGTGCTGGGCACATGCAAAGCCTGCAGTGAGGTCCTTTGGTCCTCCTTGCAGGAGGAGCCATGCTGTGACCCAACTCAGCAGCCACCACTACTTTTGCCCTGCTTGGGTTAACGTCACCCCATGGGCATGCCTTCATCCCCAAGTCAGCAGCACACCGCAGGGATAAAGCAAAGGTTGGATGCCAAGGGAGAAAGCTGGAGAGCCCATAATCCACCCTGCTCACAAGTCAGAATCATTATCACTGGTGAGGTATCATTGGAAATTAGTCTGTTTTCAGTGGGGGGGTGGAATTAAATGGGCAAAGTTCAGGTCAGAGTGACAAAAACATAATCAGAAAAGAGCATAGATGAAATGCAATGAGTTCTACAGATAATTCAGGGCAAATTAAAGCATCTGAAATCCTACTGAGAGCCACTGATTTGGAATTATGAAGTTAACTTACAGCAATCATTTTCTATATGAAAGCAATTACGGATGGGTTAAAAGCTTCTGTTATTATGGATTGTGTATGGCTGCCACGGAGGGTTCAATCTCCCTGGATGAAATTTTAGTCCTCATGAAAAGCTACTACATCCTGTATGCCAAATCTTGTTCACCCATCAGAAAGTCATTGAACATTATCCATTTTATTAACCAATGCAAATGCAGACAGCCAGGGAGAGGTAGATAGGGAACATCCTGCTCGCCAATAAAACACATACACACAAATCACCATGGTTCACTTCCCAAAATAATCACACGAGCTCAAACGCGCAGCTGTGATGAATGGCAAATTTCCAAGTCTTAATGCATCAGAAAGCAGAACCGTTGTTTGAAGTGGTCATCTCTTGAAAGGAAGAGAAAAGTCAAGGGAAAGCGTGCAAGAAATCTGTTAGCACAGAGCTGTCCCCAGGAGCAGCCTGGCAGAAGGCCACCCAACGGGGTGAGGTGGCACTGGGCACGTGGGAGCCAAGCTCAGCATCCATCCCCAGCCTGTGCCAGAGGGCAGGCAGCCCACCTTGGGACAGGGCAAAGGCAGAGCAGCAGCCTGCCTCACGGCTCAGCAGTGGGACAGAAAGGGCCATCTGGGGTCTGGCAGCACAGCTGCACCTGGGAAGCAATCCCCATCTTCTCCAGCAGCCCAGCAGCCCACACCCAAGCCAGCAGGTTCACACAGCAAGAGCTCACAAGCAGAGTTGACAAAAGCAAACAATCTATTATCCTGAGCCTCTTCCTTTTCTTTGTTCTTAATTGGGCTTTATTTCTTGTTTGGTGTTTTCTATGCAGTTAAGTGAATTGACAGACTTACTGTTTCTGGAATGAAAATGAGGTTTTGGCTGAGACATGCATGGTGATGAGCTGATGCAAGGGTACCTCCATTGCACATCTTCAGGAGAGTCAGAAAGGGGAACACCCACCAGAGACCTGCTGGAAGCCAAACATTCACACACAGCCAACCTGCCAGCAGTGCTGCAGTATGAGTAGTTGCAATGCTCCTGCTGCAGCGACACAGAGAGAAGCCCGGCCCTGGGGCAGGGAACAGCCCTGTGGTCAGCAGGCAGTTTGAGGCTGATGGGGTGGGGAGGCCCTTGCTCTGCACTAGCAGGGTGGCACAGGAATCAATACAAGGCTCTGATGGTCAGTGTGGATCCATAATTGATGTTAGCTGCTATAATAAATAACATTAATAGCTAAACTCAGTTATAGTAACAGGGCACTGAACTAAGTGTCGGAAAGACAATGAGAAAGCAAAACTTGCTGCATAATGCATGAGAAGGAAAACCACAGTGCTGACAGTAAGAGCCAGTTACAGAGAGATTGAAGGCAAAAATCCTCATTGGATTCAACAGCACTCGGACTGAGTCCTAATGGGGAGACCAAGCTGGTTCTTATTACAGCAACTTTCTACTCCCTCTTTTCTGATAGGGCCCAAGGTCCCACTCCTCTCGCTCAGCACAGAGGTCATGTGGTAGAAAAGCTTTAAGCTTGCACACAGGGACTCCCCAGAGGCAGTTCTGTGCCCCCCTCCATCTCATCTATGCAAGAAAGTCTCTAAGCATATCAGAATTGCCAGAGCATCCGGGTAAGCGAGGCTGAGCACCCTTGTGACCCCCCCAGGGCCACGCAGAAGGGCTATGGCCAAGCCAGCTCTTGCCACCCTCCACAGCCAATGCAGTCCTTCCTGCAGCTTTGCCCTCTGGGCTGCTCTTTGTGCTCGTTCCCTGCACCAGCTGCAGGTGTAAAGGTGGTAAGTGAAACAGAGTTGCATTCCTAAAAATCCTGCATTGAAGTGGATTTGGATTTAGGATTCCTCTGTTCTGATGTAAGAAGTTCAATTCAAGGATGTCTTTTGGGGAAGAATCCCACTGCTGGGCACAGAGATAGTGAAAGCGCACTGGGAAGCAACAGTAGGACAAATCATTTTCCCCTTGAGCTTGTCTTCTCCATGAAGTTTCACATGGCAAACATAAGACAAGAATTGCACCTATTTAGCACTATTGATTGCTCTTACTTCAGTAACAAACCACATTAAGTTAAAATCAATACCAGCCACTCTTAAACTGATTTAGGAGTGTTCACACAAAAGGACTCACGCCAATTTAGACAGATCTTTTTTGTAACCAATTTAGTTAAAACATGCAATCTAGGGGCTGAGCTGTGCTCTGAATGGCTTGAAGGCATTAATTCAAGTTCCATCAATAGCTCCCAAGGGACAGGACACCAAAGGTTAAGTGTCACCAACCAATGTCCATCTTTCTTGGCAAAACATAAGGTCTCCACAGCTTCAAAAGCCAAAGACCTTGGGGTTAAGGTACTCCTGTGGCTCAAACTTGGCATTAAAGAAATAAAATAAAAGATGCTTGAGCCAAACAGATCTGAAAGCTGCATTTTACTCCTCTCTCTGGAATATTTACTCAGGGGGATTCATGAATCACAGATAACTCTACCCACTATAAATCCACTGGTACAGCACTTCACGGTTCATTCTGCCGCAGAATTGAAGTGGCTGAGGTTAGGAAATGTAACGTGAGAAAGGGTTTCCTAGTGCTGTATATCACAGCTTGGTTGTGCTTTGACACCTTTTGTTGGTTTAATATCCAAGGCTCTGCATGTATGGGGAAGAGGCTTGGGGTGCTTCACTCCTTGGTGCTCACAAGTCTTGCCTTATGCCATGTCTTCATGGCATCACAGGCTGCCCTTAGAGCTGGGCTGTAAATCTCCTTGACAAGAATGAAGGAATAAGGATTCTGACTTGAAATGAGATGAGGTTTTAATGTTTAATCAAGTGAAAGCTCAAGGGTCTCCATCAGACACAGCTGCTTGGGGACAGACCCACGTTGGGTCTAAAATCTCTGAGAGAAAATGCCACACTTGGTTGCTGCTCATCCACGTACAAGATCAGCATGTTTCCCCTTCCTTTTTGCCATGGCTCAGGATGGTGGTGCAGAAGATGCTGCAGGAGAGGTTATTATTGGCTGTGCTCCTCATCCCTCAGCCCCCATGCCCTGGCTGCAGGCATCCCAAGGGGCCATAAGCACCCACAAACGTCCTCTGACTGAGTCAGCAGCCCAGCAAAGGGGAGTAAGCAGCTTGAGGGCACCTGCTTCTCTCTGCAGCCATTGATTCAACACAAGAGATTAAGCAGCTTTACCACATCCTGGCAATATGGGGATTAAAATAAAAACAAAACACCACCACAACGCCACGTTTGTTTAATCAGGACTTGCACAGCACCGAGATGCTCAGGCACCAGCAAGTTCAGACCAGCATCAGCACACACTGACCACCACATGTCAAAATGCACTGCGATGCCCAGAGATCCCAGGAGGGGCTGGGATCCCCCAGAGCCCCCAGCCCACCCCCACTGGTTCCTGGCACTCGAGGTGCCGGGGATGCAGAGTTCCTCTAGCCACCCTGCCTCTGTGGTAAGCTGCAGCACACTTTCCCCTTACCTGCTAAGCAATAAGCACGAGGGAGAGGATTTATTGCTTTTTAACAAGTGTCACAGCACATCCATTTCATTAATTTACACAGGAGGCATGGGGGGGGCTGTCTGCTCGATAAATTCTCCCAGCCTATTGCTTTGGAACAAACAACTCCGCGCACTCAGGCTGTGGATGTCACAGCAGAGGCTTTTATCCAAATGAGCTCTACGTTTGCCATGGAATGACTAAAATACTTCACCAAAAAAAAAAAAAGAAAGAGGGTGGGGAGGGAAGCCGCTCTCCACAGAAGGTGACGTACCACTGACACATTGTTTGAGCTCCCAGCAGTGCATTAAAAAATAAAAATAAACCCCCTCTGGACCACAGCTGCATCCTCAGTGTGTTATTTTAGCTCCAAGGGAAAGCAGCTCATGACTTTTTCTTCTCTTCCCTCCGCCCAAAGAGGAAAGCACGCTGGTTTTCCTGGTGCCCAATGTGGCCGCAGGGTGAGGAGAGGCAGTAGTGTGGCAACCCAGTGGGGACATGGGGGCGCTGCCCAGCACAGCAGGGCTGGGCACGTGGTGGCCATGCAGACCTGGTCCTGCTGGCATACCTGCTGCCCTCCCCGCAGTGAAACCGCCTACCAGCAGGGCTGTAGCAAAGCCAGAGCGAGGCATTTTACCTGTTGGCACCTACTGTAACACCAGTGATGGTTAGATTATGGCATAATGACTTGTGCTTTAATTACACAAGCTTTGAGCTCCCCAGTTCCCACTTTACCTCTCCATTACACATCACTTCTACAGAAAGCAAACCAGAGACAAATACCAGCACATACACGTACCCTTCCCCCTGCCATCCAGAGGAACACCTCAGACAAACCCAATGGAACATTCCTGCAAAGCTACCTGAGCACCAAACCTGCATTTAACCGTACTCTGTTCTCCATGCACCTCTTGGTAACCAATCCTGTTCTCTCCAGCCCTGCTGCACGGTTTGCACTTCACTGCTAGAAAATGAGCTGCAACCTCAACCTGTACACGAGGGGACTGTCATTCCCATTCAGGCCCTGTGCCTCTTCCCCTGGGTCTTCACGGCTGGTGGGCACCACAGCTGCTGTCCTCTGCAACCTCCGAAGGCAAATATTGGAGGTAGAGCTCACAGGTGTTTGTTTAATCTATTGGCAAACATGGCGCTTATCAGAAAGTGTTTGTCCTGATCTGTTTTGCCATCAGATACAGAGTGAAAGAGAAGGGTTCTGTTAAAAAGTGTAGAAAAATACAGGGTTGTTGCCAATAATCGGTT
Organism: Pavo muticus; assembly: GCA_016647715.1. NCBI lineage: Eukaryota > Metazoa > Chordata > Aves > Galliformes > Phasianidae > Pavo > Pavo muticus. The sequence goes on along the minus strand of JACDJE010000004.1, from coordinate 827,531 downwards.
TTAAAATTCTCTTATCATAAAAAGACAGAGGAATTGTTTTTATTTATGAAGAAATATTTTCCAGTATTTTTTCCACAAGTCTTTTTTCTTCGCCCCCCCCCCCCCACATTTTCCACAAATATCAACACTTCCGCTGCCTCCAATTACCACAGTGCTCATCACCACAGCCTCTAAGCACCTCACAAATCTCAATTAACCCTAATCAACCAGGGAGCAGATTAATGACTGCCTTGGACCCAGGCAGAGCAGCACAAGCAATGCCAGCACCCCACACTGACCCCAGCACTGGAGGAGAGGGGCTGGCCACCCAGCCTGCTGGCAGAGCTCCTTCAGCTGGAACAGGAAGGCCAAAGGCACTTCATTATCCTCACTTATGTCTTTCCGCTCAACAAGATGCTATGTTCAGCCACTCCATCAGACTTTTTCAGGGATATTACAGAGTCTGAACCCAGAATCTAGGTGCCATACCCAAATTCAATCCTATCAATTTCTCCCCTCCCTTAACACCCCCTGTACTGTGGTGTGGATCTCATCAACTCCTTCATAACTCTTTCTGGGCCGATTTACACAGGACCTAACCTGCAACAAGCTGCTGTTATTCTGTTCACACAGGTGAGGGCAGGAGCCCAGACAAAGCCCTGCAGTTGGCAGCTGCCACACCACCTATAGCACAGGGATAAGAGGACACCCCAAGCTGCAGCCACAGCCCAACATCCACTCAGCTGCCGTGCAGCTCCTGCAGGAGACCTGCTGGAATGTGACCTTGCAGCCATGGAGCAGAGATAGGACACAGTAACGCTGCCTTCAGAGCAAACATTACAGGCTGCTTGCTACATCACACACAGATAATGCTAACATGCATTTGAATGATGTGCTTACAAAAGAAAGTAATACGAGATTAGGACTTGTGTTTTCCCTACAGCAGCCCTATCACAGGGCTTACTACAATCAGAAAGATTAACATGGCGGAAGGGCAATACAGGAGTGTAACAGCAAAGGGACTACTGTGGATGGAATGGTATTACAAAGGAAAAGCACTCACCCATATCCAAAGATCCAGGCTTGCAGGAAGGACGTCACAGGGGAGGAATCTCCAACCAGAGACCCTTCCCCAGTGGCAGTCAGCACTTAAATGAGGTCTAAGAGAGGTGCAGCCAGGCTCCACCCCTTCCAGTCACACGAGTGAATTGCCTTCACCTGTGCTCCCAGGGCTGACAGGGTCCTTTCCCCAAGTGCTCAATCAGTGATTCAGGCCGTGACTCAGCAGTTACCATACAGGGCTTCAGGCTCAGAATTGCAGGCACTCTGCTTTATTCCCCCATGGCCCTCTCAAAAGGGAATGCCCTGGCTTATTACCCCCCTACCACACAACACCCATGACCTTACCCTATCCTGCCAGGAGCACAACAGCAGGCAGTGGCTGAAGCCTCGTCCACCAGCAAGGAGCCATGAAGGCACACGTCTGGCTGAGCCCTCACCTTGCAGCAGCACAGGGCCCAGCCCCTGCCATGGTCTTAAAGAGGAAATTCAGATCCTCTTCTGCTAACCATGGCCTCCCATCCTTCCTCTCCTCGTTCATCAGAAACACAGCCTGGCCAATTAGCTAATGATTAAACCTAACTTCCAGGGCTCGGAGCCTTTCTAGCCCCCGTTTCCCAGGCTGGGACGAAGCCCCTTCCCAGCAGCACAGTGAGTGCTGATGGGGCTGCCCTGCAGTTCCCCTCACCTGCTCACCCCCAGGCTGTAAGCCTCCTGCTTGCTGAGCTCAGAGATTACTTTGCCAGCCAGGAAACCATGTGAGAGTGGTGGTGAGACCTGAACTGAAAACAAAACTCGAGACAAAAGCATTCAGAGAGGCTGTGAAACGGCTCCGATTAGCAGCAGGCGACAAAGCGGCTTTCACCCACGGCACACACCGCCCCCCGTTAGCAGCCGCTGCAGAATGGATTTGCTGAATTCGAGTGCCAAGGGAAAAGAATAGAATTTGATCCAAAGAGCAAATCCTACCAACACGGGAGGCTCAGCCCCGCTCCTATCCTCCAGCTGACCCCGGGGATGCTCACTTTTATTTCTCCCCTTGGAACGGCACACGGTGACATCGCTTCATTGCCTGTGGGAATAAATCAGCGCTTCCCTGCTTCTCGGCCCCGACGTGACGGCCCCCAGCAAAAAGCAGAGATGTGTTAATGAGAGATGTGCCTCTGAGTCACAACGCTGCAGGGACCCGCAGTGTACGGTCAGGGCTTATCCGCCAGCCTTGCTCGGGGACTTCCTTAAGGTCAAGCCCTGCGCTTAAAATTGCCCATCTGTGAGCAGAACAAACACTTGGCCACGTTTGTGTGCTCGAGCTGGAGATGATTCACTCGTAATGACTTTCAGAGGGAAAATTATGTGAGTAATACTTTGAGAGAGAAGGTATGAAAAACACAGGGAGGGAAATTTGTGATGTATTTAATAATTATGAGCGCTCACAGCATCATGAAACTCGTGCAGGACTGCTTCCAGCATTCCCAATTATTGCACCGCGCCGCTCCGCAGCGTGCTAACCCTAAAACGCTCAGCAAATACATTTGTGTCACTCAGTCCTATCAGTGTTTAGAGAATGTCTTGGAGCACACATTAAACACTTCAGCTGCTAAAGCGAGTGTCAGCACTGTCCCAAGAGCCTCTGAAGTAAATGATGTCGTTAACCACATCATGGGAATACTCGTATTAATCTCCCGGCTCTGTGCAAACCTTCTTTGTGACAGCAGAGCCACAGGTGCTGCAGCTCTTACACTTGGATTTACAGCACTCTGGGACATGGAGCAGGGCTGGGCAGAGGTGGCCCCATGGGTACGTGCCTGGGGACAGCAGTGGGATGCTGTGCTCCCAGCCTCCAGCTGCTCCTCCCTCCCTGCCCTGTGCGCCAGACCTTGCTAGCACTGCATGGCACCAGGGCTCCTGACACGGCCGTAATGTAATTTTGCATGTGTTAATTTCATTTCTTGGCTTTGCTTAGTATCAGTTATTATTCTGCTGAGACTGTAAGCAGGAACGGGTGAAGCTGGTTCAGAGAAAACAGCCAAGCCCATGCCTTTCATTTCCCCTCTCTTTCCAGCTGCCGTGACCTTTGCCCATTATTAGAACCAAAATTGAAATCAGCCTGCTCTTTCCGAGCCTCTGAAATACTCAGCTCTGAGTCAAATATATGAAAGAAGGGAACTGATTCAGACTGCCACAAGCTGTTGTTTCAGTTCCACCATAGAGCAGTTCCAGCACCATCAGCTCTTTTCTTCCCTCTGCAAGCAGTGCTGGGAGCAGCCCAGTTGGAGGCCATTGGCACTGAGAGCCCCACAGCCCCGCAGTCAGTTCTCTCATCCCCAACTGACCCTCCTTGTCCCAGCAGGGCCGGTCCCTGTCCATCACTGCCCAGCTGGGACCCCAGCACGATGCTGCAGCTGGCCAGGCATGGTCCCTTGGCTCCATAGCAGCCAGCTGGAGCTTTATCCCTTGGAGAAGGACAAAAGTCCCACTTGAAAGGCTGCAACATTCAGTCTCACTTCAGTCTAGCTCACATCCACCATAACAAACCACTTGGACATTGCTGCAGCTCTGGATGGGGATAAATTGCACTGATTTAAGTGCTTTCTCCAGTCTCACCATGCTTCAGGACCAGGGGTTTGTGATGGTACAGTGATATCGGTGCAGCTACACCCATGCACACTTCTCCAGAGCCAAGACCCCAGGAGAAAGGCTGTTATTTGTGTTCTGAGTCACAGAGTGCCTTCTCCAATTGTTCTTAAACCTGATACTGATCCATATTTTTGTTAAAAGCACAAACATAGCAGCTGAGCAAGTCACTGAGAAGGCAAATTAAAGGCTTTTTCCTCAAAGGTGATTTCAACATGTTTTCCAACTCTGCCTTCTTTACCGTAAATACACCACCCAGGGTTCCAGGGGCCTTTGGGGTAAGGCGCCTGGTGCTGTAAGGAAGCATCTCCTCTGCCAGATCTGACATTTGAGAAGCTCCTACTTGCAGAACAACACAGGCACCTGTTGTTTGTTTTGGCAATCCCTAAATCGCGGTGTTCCCAGCACGCAGGCACGGGCTCAGGGAGAGCTCAGGCTCTCAGTACTGAAAGATATCATGCTATTTAAATTTAAAAATTCTCTATGGTTCAGCAAAGATCGCATGGAAATACTACTTTGCATCTGTCAAATAGCTGAGATTCAGGCCCAAAGGCAAAGAAAGTTGTCTTTTCTTGTCTCCATTGGGAGGAAGGCCTGCTCACCAGGTCTGTGCCGATCAGAGCTGCTGGGAACAGAGGCTGTTTTGGGTCGGGAGAGGTGGGATTTGCTCTGGAGCATCCTTCCCCACCCAGTCCCATGGAACCCCACCACGTAACAGGGGCCTTACCCATCAGCAGGGACAGGTGTAGGCTTTCTCATCTCCTCTGCCAGGATCTGGGTCACAACATCACGCCAGCTAGGCTGAGACAGCATCTGCACCAAGGCTTTTTGCACTCTTCCAGAAGAACAGCAGACCCGGGGATGCTAACTGCAGAGCTGTGCAGGAAATACCAGCCTGCTGCCTTAGCTCCCTGTTTCTCACCTTAATCACCTTTGTTTTGTACAGCTTTTATGCAGAAAATTTTTTCAGACACCCACGACAGTTGTGATTATTCACCTTAATGTTCAGTATTTATCCATATCTACCTCACAGTAGTTAACATACACAAGTCAGCCAGGCTTAGCAAATCTTTGCCCTTTTCTACATTATCGATCTGACGTTTCCTCTGGAGTATTTCAACTGAGAATTAAATTAACGCCATATCTACGGACGTTACCTGGTTCAGACAGACCAGCTGCTCAGACTGGCACACCCCCTGCTTAGTCAGTCACAACCTTCCCTTTATTAATCCATGAAATCTAGTTGTTTCTTTAAAGCGGAAGATGCCACTACTGGAAAGCACCAGACCCATCACCCCTGCCACTCTCCAGCTCACCCCGAAGGAGCTCTGCTCTCCTGGCTCTGCTCCCTCCTTTGCTTCTCCTGTTGTCAGGTTAAACATTGGTTAAACATGGTTTTCATGGTTAAACATTCCATTTTCCCATCTGCTTTCATGTCACGGCAATGCCATTGAGAGATCAGCGGGAAGAACCAGGGACTTACAGAAAGGCTGCTTGGCCTGGGGAAGAGGTGTCCTCCACATGGACTGCACCGCCTTCCCGGATTTATAAGGCTTTCTTTGGTATTTAATAAAGATGGCTGTTCTGACAGTAAAGAGAAACATCTGCTGCCCTGTAAGAGCCTGGCCTGCTTCAGCAGCCTCTGCACTTCCTTCTTCAGAGAGCGGTTTGGATTGATTAAGACTTGAGCAAATATTTTATGCTTTCGATACATCCCCGGCTTATTGAAATCATACCTGAAATCTCACAAAAACCTCCCAAAACAAAATACTGCATTAAATGAAAGTCTGGAGGACACGTGAAGGCCCGAAACTTCAAAGCGCTTTCAAGGAAGAAGACTCCATCCAAAGGCTTTTATATTGCTCCAGCTGCAAAGGAGGCCTTCAGATGGGGTCTGCAATGGTGCTGTGCGCAGGACAGGGCTTTGCTCGTGACCGAGGGCAGTCCCGGTTGGTACACATACAAGCTTCTTGCAGGTTAACCAGGGCAAGACCCCCAGGGTTTGACTTGTGTTCTGTGCCCAGCCTGAGGGTGAGAGGGGCTGCATGCTGCCTGACAGCTCAGAGGTGGCACAGGAAGCAGAGGATGCCATAGCATCACAGAACCAGGCTTGGTGCTGGAACAAGATGGGCATTCCATTTACTTGCAGGAACAATGGTAAATACAAAAAAAAAGAACCTGCACTGATGTTTTTTAATCACTTAAAAGGCTCTGAATAGGAATCAGAACAGACTTGTTGGCTCTGAGCACAAAACACCTATAGGTAAATAAAAATGCCACATAGCAGGGGTTGGAACTAGATGATATTAAAGGTCCTTTCGAACTCAAACCATTCTGTGATTCTATGTACTGCCACAGGTTATTCCTCCATGGAATACCTAAAAAGAAGCTTTTGCTATAAAATACCACTTGCTTCTTTTAAACGCTTCTGCTTTGCATTTATAAGAAGAAAAGCCACTATAGAAGCTGATAAATGTTAATGTTGGTAAGTGCACTGTGCTCAGCAAAGCTGTGGGGCATTCAGGAAGATGACTGCTCTCTGCAGATGCATCTCATCCCACAGATGAAGCCCAGCCAAGCTGAGGCTTGGGGCTGGTGCCCACCCTGCTGGGGGCAGCAGCTGAAGTACAGTGCCTGCACAGCACGGGCAGCTGCCCAGCCCTAGCACTACTGCTCTGAACCACCATCTGAATAGCCCCGCTCAGCAGAACAGCCTTCTCTGTTGTGGAGAGAAGGAAATGATGCGCTACACTCCCTCGCACAGCTTAGCTGACGTTGTTTAGAAATAATCCGCCTTACTTCTGCTATCAAATGAAAAAAAAAGCCTTGCCTCCACTCACCCAGATCTTCCAGTTGTGTCAAACCATGTGGTACCCTTTGTGGTGCAGGCAAAATGCACACTGGGGATTAGGTCAGGAGCATCCTCACCCTCCATGTTTTATTACCCAATGTCTACCTGGTGTGAGCATGAACATTTAAGTCATTCCCCTCCCTTAGTTTAATTGCTGAAATTGCATTACAGGAACTGGAGGAGGACACAAAGCACACACATCAACCCCTAGAAGCATCACATCATCCCCCCATGATCCATTTCTCTTTGCAAAGAGGAAATCACTCCAGGTCAGCTTCTGCACAGTCCACTCGTTCAGCCAAGACAAGAAAGCTGCCGGAACAAGTAAGTGAAGAGTAATACAATAGAAACACAACATCAGTGGTAACAGCCTTTACAGATGGGCTCCTGAAGGATATGCACTCAGAGTACTGCACATTCCCCATTTGCTGTCATTTTTTGCTACAGAGGGATTTGCTGAAGATTTGAGCCCTAATCAGTGTAGCGTAACAGTACCTACAACATTTGTATTTGTATGCTGATCTGCTGTGGGTAGATGTAGGCTTTGGCTCCCAGGGGAATCCACAGCACAGTTTGATCATCCCTGTTCCAAGTAAGTGCACACTAGTTTGTTACACAGAGAGCCTTCGGTTTTCTTTTTAATATCAAAGACAAATAGGCGAGGGTTTGTCAGTGCCCAAGCTGGTGACCACCTTTGGCTTCAGAGCCACTTTGCACAGAACATATGAGAAGCCAAGTGTAGAAGTGCACCTACCAACTTGTGCTGCTATTTGCAATGTACTCAAGGTGAAATAATCAAAGCCAGGAGCCTGAAAGGGAAGAGCACCTGCTACTCCTACAGCCACCATCTCCCTTTTCCTTTATCTTGGGCTTCTGACTCTTTAAGTCAGAGGCCTGAAGCTGCGATAATTAAGGCCGCAAAGGACAGCTTGGCACTTTGTCTAATCGGGGAGCCAAAAGAAATACGCCAGAGCTGGTACTAAATATTACCACAGTGGAAGCATCCTAGCTTCATAGGAATTCTCAGATATCTCCTAATCATACAAGGAATAAAGAGATCCAAAAGTACATTTTTCAATCCAAATTAGACCTTGACCCCCAGATGTGCGAGCAGCTCCACAATGCCAACCCCTCCTGCTTCCAGCAATTAGTGCAGCTGCGCTGATGTGGGCAAGTTCTTGATCCCTGCTGGTGGAGCCACTGTGCCACCAGGACAGCTGTGCCCATCCTTGTGCATCACAGAGCCTGACCTCGATGTTGCTTCGCTGAAGCCAATCACAGGTCAGGGCTCCAGCTGGTGAGCTGGCTAGTTTCCACCAGCTCCAGAGCAGCCGCTTCCGCCAGCAGCAGGCATGGGCTGAGCAGGGCAGCAGGCAGCAGGGTTCCTGCAGCACATGCTGAGCAAGCTGAGGAAAGGAAGAGAAGAAGTGGACTCCTGGGATCGAAGTGTGTTCCCTTGCCACGTTCCTCTGTACAGTCTTTTACCACCCATCAGTGGTGGAGGTTTCTTGGACCTCTCTTGGACGTCTGAGTGCTCTCAGTTCACATGAAGCAAAACCTCCTGCACTGCACAATTATTCCTGTACTCCCATCTCCGCTTCCAGCCACAGCTCCAGCTGAGTTTCCCAGGGATATCACAACTTTTCCTATTAGTTCTTCATTCTCTCCTTCCAGCTCTGTGCTCTGCACCAGATTGCATGAATTCAGACAAACGCCTGCAGAAAGACAGAAAACCTTGGTATGAGAGCCCATACCAAGTGGGATTCTGTGCTGTGATACCCAGTGCCAAGCACTGCAGCCTTGATGTCAGCAGACTGCACAAGACATTTTCAAGGAAGAGTGAAAGCATCACTCAGGCAATCACCTGCTCAGGTGAAGCTCCCAGTAAGAGATCAGTCTATTTGGCAACGCAGATTGCAACAGCCAGGCATCATGCACAACTCTTGTTTCTCCAACTGATCCCACCTTGAAATGAGCTAAATGAAGGGGAATAAAAACAGTAAGTGATGTGGAAAGCCACAGTTCCAGCTTCCTGTAAGCACTGTCCCTGCCTAAATACACACAAGGTTTCAGGAGTGGGCCTTGGTGGCTGCAATCTCACCCCCAGCCTGTGGCTCACCTGCTCACATCACTTCAGGCATTTCTCCTGCTGCCTACCCTCCATGGGACTGGGAATTTACACCACTTGATGTTTCTCTTGTTGGCAATACTACCTGCTTTCCCAGTTTGCTTGGGCTTCTCGTATATTGACAGAGGCTTGCTTTATCCTTAAACATGCTTAGACACAGCAGATGGTACAGCCAGCTCAGCTACCTGCTCAGGACCTTGTACGATGGTGGAGCTACAAATGTTTACAGATATTTCTTAGAAAACAAACACCTGTGGCTGTTGTTTCCATTATTGCCAAACATGAGAAGTTGCTGTAGTACAACAAGAGAGCTGGGGGCATTGCAAAAGAAAAGAAGGAATGATGCCTTTGATTCAACCAATGCAAATATGAAGGGAAGTCAAAGAAGGCTGGATGAACGTAGACACAAACAGGAAAGGGCAGTATATTGCAGTCAGTATAAGAAAGTATCTTGTCCTAGCTGTTAACCTGCATGCTTTAAAGGACAGGGGAACCATGTGACCACACAGCACTGAGCACAGGCTCTGGGCCATGATCAGATGTGGCAGCAGGCTGCACAGCTGCAGCTCACATGAGCACCTGCAGGAGCCAGGTCATCCCCCTCCTTATGTGCGCACCTGGGCAAAACACAAAGCAGAGGGAGCATAGCAGTATCCTCCCCTCTTGCCTTGGCCTGGCAGGCGATGGGGCCAACAGCTTCAGGCCAGGAAGGCAACATTGCTTCCCCAGCACCTCCCCATTAGAAACTTCTCCCAGAAGGTGCTCAGAGTTGTCTCCATTCAGCACTGGCTGACAGATATTTTCTCCTCTAACATTCACTTTAGCAGTGGTATTATTACTTTTAATCAAGCGCTTTGATTTCAGCCACAGGAGATGTCACAAATTAGTGTTTACAAAACTTAACACGAGGGGGCTGTCAGTACTTGCTCAGAGATGAGGATTCAGCAGCTGAGACCCCTGTTTGGAGGCAGGAGGAGGGCAGACATGGAGCAGAGGTGGAACTAAGGGCACTCAGATTGCAGCAGCAAGGCACACCGCACTGCTGCTATGTCCCCATGCCAAAAAGAATGAAGAGAATGGCATGGAAGGGGCTGGCTGTTCAGATGCAGCTTCTTCTGTGATCCGAGGCCCTGCCAGCATTGCCTGTTGGCTGGGACAGCAGATCCTAGTGATTTCCTGCCCAGCTGGAAGAAATCTGTTTTTTCACTTGGGCTAGTTAAAAAGACAATCTGCAGAAGAAATGCAAATCTGACAGTAGCATGACATTAAAAATCCTTCAGTCAGCACAGAAACACAGTCAACACGAATGCACAGAAGATGCGGAGTATCTGTGAGAAGCAGGCTCTCCTATGGGGCACCCCAGCACAACCGACTGCCCCCACGCACCATCATGGAGCAAACACACATCACTACAACCAGCCTAGCAGTGATCCTGGCTGCCCCAGCAACAAACAGATTTGTTTGTTTTGCTTTGTTTTTTTTAACCAGCAGATTTCTTTGTGCTGTGAGCATCTCAGAGCCACGGGTGCAGCGTGTGGTCCCCAGAAACCCCTCCAGCCTTTCGTCACAAGTGCAAATCATGAGCTCCACAACTGCGTTACCAGTGCAGCTCTTTTTAATCAATTCAAGGTAGTGATGTTTAAATGCCTCCTGCACTGAAAAGCAATTGCTGTTTAGACTTTTTTTTTAAGAAATCATTATAACGCTCTCATAATTACTTATCTTTCAGAGGAAGATAACACAGACAGCTGCTATTTCAAAGGACACTTTGTGCACATTGCTTGAGCAGTCACATGTGAAGCAGAGCAGAGATTCTCTCCAGTTCAGGAACCTCCTTCTCTCCAGCCCCACATGGCAGCTCTGTGCCCAACTCCCACGGGCTCTCCCAAGTGGGTCCCTCCCATCTCCGCACCCTGTGGTGAAGGTACCAGGAAGACGAAGCACACCAGAATCCAGGCGGGTATTAACCAACACTTTGTGTCTCAGAATGGTTACTCAGACGTTTACAGGAGATTTGAGTCCCATCTCCCACACCCCTCTGCAAAACATGACCTGCCAGTGATCCCCTGCTATTTCCTCAGAGCCAAAGCTGTTCTTACAGCCAATGGAAATTCTGTCACAGTGGAGAACAGCAAATGAATAAAAAGAGAAGAAAAGTGGAGGGCGGAGAGGGACCCAGGATCTCACCTGATTGCAATTGTTGTCCCCAGCACAGCACGGTGATTTCCCACCACTTACAATTTAAAGAAACTCCTAATGCAATTCCACTGCTAGAGCTGGTACTTAATAACACAAAGACTCCCTGATGCCGTTAGCACAGCTGGACTGCCAGTTCTGAAATGTCAGCTTTCTTCCCTGTGCTGCAGAAGCTCTACTGTTAATTTTGACATCTGTTTTTCAGTGAGATGTATTTCTTGCAGAGCAAATGCACACTGACAAATCCGGGGCCCTCTGTGTATTTTGGTAAATTGCAATCCATTATGAATATATATCTTCCTATAATGAAATGCTAGCTTCGCTGCTGTAATGCAAGCTGTCCAACTATCTGGTGGGAACATTTAACAACAATAATAATATTTTTACTGAGGATAACACCACTACCTCATTTAGGCAGCCCTGGTGCACTCTCCTGGAGCAGTTTCCCCTGATATATTAACAGTTTAACAGCACACAGGTGAAAGCAGCTAGGTGATAGTTACATAAAACACTGCCCTGGCAGCTCAGAGCCTCCCTGCAGAGGAGGCAAAACAGCACACTCCTGCTGTAGTTCTCCCTGGGACCTTGCTGATAGCCAACGTTGTGCTTCACAGCCAACCTAAAAGGACACAGATTTGTTGCTGTGCCTCTCACCTCCGGATGCATTATGAGGGCTTGGGGGGCAATGATGGGTATGGTGAACACATCCTTCCTGAAGGAAAAGGACAAAATGCTCTGTGCTGTGTTCAGATCTGACTTCACCCAAGGTCCACTTGTTTCAGTAGCTCAGCTCAACTTGGCCTCAGATGTGTATCCCAGTCAGTCACCTCCTGTCAACAGGACAACCTTCCTCAGGCCCTCATGGCAGCATGGTCACCCTTGTTCCCCACACTGGCACTGAGGTTTCCCAGGATCTCCCTCCAGCCCTGGTGCCAGGCAATGGGGAACCTCCCCAGCAGTCCACATGCAGAATGCACACAGCCACACTAAGCTTTGCTTTGCTGCCTCAACCATATTGCAGGTTCTCATTCCTTCCAAACCACTTGCCACCCTTTGCACTGGCATGATCTGGAGTGATATCCAGCCTGTCTCAATACTCCAAACACTGAAATCTAGGGGTAGTCAGGACCTGGCTTTTAATCTCAAATTGTTACCTGGTCCATCTATTAGAGCAGTACTTAAAAATCCTACTTTAAAAAATCGGTTTACACCATCTGTGTAACAGTCAGAAAGATCAACATGGTGGAATGGCAATACAGGAGCTGGAATGACAAAGGGGCTGGCATTACAGAAAGGTGTTACAAAGGAAAAGTGCTCACCCACCTCCGAAGATCCAGGCTCGCAGGGAAAACCCCACAAGAGAGGGATCTCTAACCAGAGACCCTTCCCCAGTGGCAGTCAGCCCTTAAATGAGGTCCAAGAGAGGTGCAGCCACGCTCCACCCCTTCCTGTCCCACAGCGGAATTGCCTTCACCTGTGCTCCCAGGGCTGACCGGGTCCTTTCCCCAGGTGCTCAATCTGTGGTTCAGGCCGTGACTCAGCAGGTACCGTACAGTCTGTTATCTTGGAGAGATTCACCATTACCCTATTCCACCGCACGATGCCTTTCTGCTATTTGGCTGCGCTGTGTGCTTCAGGGCTTCTTCTTCTAGATGCAAAGCTCACAGCGGAAAGCCTTCACTGGCACTGGGGATCTGGATCAGACCCAGAGAGCAGAAAAGAATATCGGTTCCTAACTTCCCCATTTGAGCGTGACGCGCCTCCAGGCTGGCTGCTTGTCTTAGCAGAAGCGTTATCTCCTGTTTAGGCATGACAATATTTGTCAAGTGTAATGCTCATTAGTCTGCTGTGTGGTCAGGCTCGCAGTGTATTAACACTCCGAAAGATCAGGTGGGGACAAAAGGTCTGCTCTTTGTAGTCAATTATAGCCATCAACGTTAATGATGCCACCACGGAGAGCCATGGAGGAAGAGAAGTGCTTCTCCGGGGTGAGGCTTGACGGCATACCTGGCTGCGAGGAGCTGGCGATGAAAACGCGCACCTCCAGCCTTCGGCTCACCCTCTCAGTGATTCATTTCAAGAACAGTCTAGTGGCTTTTAAAAAAAACAACACTGAATAAAAGACAAGCTTTCTAACCTTAAGTGCATTCTCATGTATTCTTCAGAATCCACGCTGTTGATGATACTTCAACCTGGTATTTAATCAAGAAGAGAAAAAGCAGCACTGGGGCCGAAAGTTTCCCATCTCTGCCTTTGACGGTACGTTTTCCCAGCAAAGCCTGAGATTTCTCAGCAGAGCTGAGTTTTTAATGGCGTTTGCTTGGAGATGGTGCTTGTCCCACTTACTGCTGGGAAAAACAGCAGGCTTTTCCCCCTTGGAGAATTTCATTGTTATTTTAATGATTTTCAGATGATTTTCAAAGTGGAGCTATAGGTTTCCAAATCTCTTTCATGAAGAAAAGGGTTAAAAAAAGTTAAAAAAATAAATCACTTGAATTCTTAGAAAAGTGGGAAGACTTGGAATTACTTAAAAACTGGTTCTCAAGGTGAAGGAAATCCCTGCTGCCAAACTGACCGTATGAGAGTCACCCCACGTGGCAGCAGCCCACATACTGCCAAGGGAGGAGCGGAGGAGCTCCTCCGTCCCATCGAAGGGCAAACTTCAGGAAAAGCCTCATCCTGAAAGAAGGCAGAAATAGCACGCAGTTCTGGAGTCCTGGTACAGTTCCCCATCCTGCTGGAGTGCTATAAATGCAACCGAGCGTGAGACAGCAAGGTCGTGTCCTGAAACCCCACTGAAACTGGGCGTGTGTGTCACTGTCCCTATAAATGCCATCCACATAGAGCCAGGTAAGCATGGATTCTCCCAGTTGAAAACTAAACCCCAAAATGCATTTTCCAACTCTTCCCTAACCAGGAAGTTTCCTAAGCACGTGCTTAATTCTAAACAGAACCAAGAATAACATGTATTTCAGTTTAGGAACCAATTTACTGCTTTGCTAAGGAGGAATGCTTTGATCAGAGTCATCATTTGCTTAGCCCATGGCCATTGATTTCAATTTAATTGGCATCCATCATCTTTGCAAATGCAGCAGAATAGAGCACTAATATTATAGTCCAAGACATATTCCATTCCTTTAATTGCATTTGCTGGCCAAAACAGGACCCAACATGTCGGGTTATTTATGCACTTGTCCACAGAGCGGATCGCAGAGCAAACAGCAGCATTCAATATTTGATGCGTTCCCTAAAAAAAGCCACGTTCTCTGGAAGAGAGGTGCAGCTCAGTCAGTAATTCAAACTCTCAGCATCCATGAAATCCTGCAATCCATTTACGCCTGCTTTGTGGAAGTGATGTTTGCGTGGTGGTCTAAAGCCTTTTCTTTTTCTCTTTTCCTTTCCAGCATGTGCTCTTGTACTTACCAGGGCACTTACAGTATTATTTAGGTTGCTGCCTGCGATATTTTCAAGCTACTAGAAGACAGTTTCTTCGACATTTTCATAATGTTTTGAAATGCTGATGAGGATTTAGCATTAAAATTAATGGCAGCCAGCCGTGGTCTTTCAGATGTGAAAGACTGCTCAGTATTTTCTGAGGAAAAAAGAGAGGGGGGAGAAGAATGGAGATATAAATAGCCAGTCTTGCTTTTCTCCAGGCAGGATCCTTTTAATCATGTAAAATAGATTTTAAAGATTAAAGACTCTAGGCTCTGTTCTGCCTTTGCTCATGACTCGTATCACAATTTTTTTGTACGTAATTTGAATGAAAAAGGACACACGTGGTGTTTCCATTTGCATTACCCCAAACTGGAATCTCCCCCCGAAGGACGGAGCCCCTTCCTCCTCTGCGGCGAGGGGAGAGCCACGCACGTTCCAAATCATCACCCTGCTTCTGAGGCCTGGGCCTTCCATTTTCAGAGATTCAATTCAGAGCTACATCTTAGAAGTAGAAAAAGAGACAGAAGAATTACTGGTCCAGCAGCTCCATCTGTTTATGTATGAGCTGCAGTCCCAGTTTCCATCCAGACATCAGAGCGCTGATGGAAATCCTGCGCTCATTGGGACGGGAGCGGACGGCGGCAGGCAGTGCCTGGGGCCTCCTCGGAGCTGCAGTGGGTTCTGCAAGCTGCAAGACAGCCGCTTGTTGGAGCCTCTGCTGCACCAGAGAGCAGGCAGCCCTCCTTGTGGGACCACTGGGAGCCAGCAGCGGTGAGCAGGTGCTCTTCCCCCTAGATATTGCTTCAGAATAGCAGGGAAGCAAAGGATGCTGTTGGACACAGATACATCTTCCAATGGCATTCGGGATTCACCTTGAAATCTTTCTGGCCAAAGCTGAGACTGGTTTCTGGTGGGCTTCATTTCCAAGGCTTTGAGGAGCGGAGTTTGCCCTTCACATGGCCTGTGGGAGTATATAAGGAAACATAAGAGCAGAAAGGCAGCGTTTGGATATCAGGAACTGTCTTGGTTCTTAGCAGCAACTTTCCAGGGACAGCATGTCCTGAATGAAAATAAATATGTGCAACCTTCCTACAAGAAAATAAAACATTTCTGTAATTGCACCGACTCTGCCTTGACAGCCCTGGAAATGCAGCTGACAAAGCACAGCGTGGGCAGTGTCGGAGCAGCCTCCCACGTGTGCCTGCAGCCCCGTACGCAAGCAGGGCTAAGGGCAGTTTGCTCCCCCCTGCCCTGGGCTGGCAGACCGCCGTGCCCTCAGTCAGCTCCCTCTGCTGTGCATGCACTCGTCCATGTGGAGCTGACCCAGAACCGCTCTCCTCCCTGTGCAGATAGCACACATCTCTGCTCCCTCGCAGACTACAGATCTGTTTCAAGGTCCTGACCCGAGTTTTTAAAACCCTTAATAGGCGAGAGCCTAATGAACCTTGGAGACAGCCTCTTAGTCTGCAATCCAAAGCAACAGCTGGGACTGCTCAGGGCAAGCAGGGCTGGTTGGGCTCCCGGCAAAGCCCTCCTCGCTCTCTGCGCCCAACCCTTTTGCTGCCCATGTCACAGCTCTGCCTTTTACCAACTGTGACACAGCCCAGGCGGGCACCTCAGACCAGCCATGGCCTTCTTTACTATTGCTGTTGTGAGAGATTGGTTAAGTGTTGGCTCAAGGCAAGGAGAAATGGAATTTTAGGAAGAAACCCTTCTCCAGACCTTTGCAGAAAGCAGTCATGGAGACACCATGCTTCCAGGAGCACACAGAGAAGGGCTCTGTTCAAGCTGTATGAAGGCAGAGTTGGGAGAGACCTTGCTAGGCAAGTGGATCATCCCTGATGGCAACAGCAAGCGGAGCACAGGCACCAGAGCCCTGAAGGGATGGCCCTGGAGTTGCTGGGACCCACGCAGCCTGTGTTCAGGAGTCCTCACAGTGTGACCCTTCCAAGCAAGGACTGGCTGAGGTCCTGGCAACTGAAAGCAGAGGCAGCACCGTGCCCAGTGCTTTATCCTCGGTTAGGAGCAGCACAACATGCAGCTGTAAGAAGACATTCCCCATCACAGATGCATTAATGCTCACTAATTTGCTTATCAGCTTCTTCTCACTCCTCCACATGCAGCCTATGCTCTTCTACCATGCAGCTATGAATAGAACTGCAGAATTAGCCTGCACCATAACTCCGGCTTGAAAACTCACCCGCATCTCCATCCTCCTTGCCACACTCCATTTAATACTCCAGTATCAACTTTTAAATAGCTCAGAGGCTGAGGAGCTGACAGCAGCAGCTCATTACTCCCACAGCTCTAGCACCCTCTTCCCGCAGCCTTCCTCCTCCTCAGCAGCTATCCTCTTTGCCCCCATCCCCACCCCGGACGCTCCCTGCCACATGCAGAGCCGCAGCAGAGCGCACGTCCCCAGCTCCCAGCTGAAGCCCTCATCCTGCTGAGCAGCTCCTCCCACTTCTCATCACCCTCCACCTTCAGCTGGTCACTGTGTGTCCATTCAGACATGTTCATCAGCTCTCACATCCTGCTCTTTTGTAAGCATGTGTTCCTTCAAAAGAGTGAGCAGGAATGACTGCAGCCACACCTATACTGGAAATGCCTGTGCAGCGATCTGTAGGTATGTTCACAAAGAAAAGAAAAGCTGCAAAGAAGTGAGTATCCATTCGCTTTCAACTTTGCTATCAGGTCCATTTCTGGACCCGATGCCTTGAAGCACTGAGCTGCCATCGCCGCCAAGGGACCTGAGCTTCTCCTCACACACCAATAGAAATCAGGAGTCGCTCTATTGCAGGGAAGTGAATTATGCAGGTGTAACCTCAACATGACAGAGCTCATGGATGCCAGCAGAGACTGGAACAGGTGCCCTTTCATTTTTCACATGGCGATTTTTCATTTTCAGCCACTTGGTTTTGCACAGCTACACGAGCACATGCAGCTGCGATGCATTAGGAGAGGAAGGCTGATATTTAGGGGAAATCACACACTTAGATCAATGCGCACTGCAGGTATTCAGCTGGAACCAAATGTGTTGGAAGCCATGTAAACCCCAGGGGGCTTGTTCACTAATCAATAAACACAAGGAATGTACGCCACTGAGTTATTGCTGGAGTGTTAATTGCAGCCATACAAGGTGTCTCTTTTGCATTGCTAAAGACAGACAGCATCGCAAACTTTGTTTTCACAAAATGGATACGATAGGAAAAATGTATTTATATTCCCCCTCTCCAGCATGTTTTCAACTTCAGGGAAATATATAACCTCATTAGAAGCTCTCAGTGATGTCTCATGAAGGAAACAAAGGAGTTCATAGCAGTTCCAGTCCCCTGGTTTACCACTAGTGACATTTAAGCAGTCACCTGGGGAAAAATCCCAATGGGAGCACTGACAACGCTTACCATTTGAAAAAGGTCAGGCCTTCTACTCTTGCTTTGAATAGATGGTGCTGACCTTAAAAGCCTTTCTGTCTCAATCTCCTTCCCTGTCAGCGGAAGGAGCTGATGACAAGAGGCCGGTCAGGGCACACCTACCTGGGAAAGGCGTGGGGCAGAGAGTTCTTGCTGCTCCTTTCCCTCTGGACCAATTGCAGGCAGCTCAGCTCAGCTGCAGCAGGTGCTGCAGCACTGGCACCAGTGTGGGATACCGGGCAGGGCATTGCTGCTCCCCAGGGTGACTGTGTTGAAAACAAATGGTGAAAATTGCAATAGCAACCCAACCCATGGTGGGCAGAGCACTCTGTGTAGTGGTGGACAGAACTTCCATCCTGAGGATTCCTCACTCATCACCTCAGCCTGCAGCACCGAGTGCTACTGTCATCCAAAATCTGGGAAGAGAACCCTCTAACCCCAGTGTGGTGTCAGAAAGCCAACATTCCTTTATTCCTCATGATACGTACCATGAATGTGCCTCAGAGTTCAAGTTCTGTGTTTTAACAGGAAGACATAAATACGCAATACATTGGTATTCATATTCATTATTTTCCAATAACTCATTAATATATGCTAATGTCTTTCTGGGCATGCGTGGTAGGGACCTCTGGTGGTCGTAGACCACTTACTTCCTCCCCATTTTTCCATCATCAGCTTCATCACAGTGACTTTTTGCTGACCTTTGGCTGTTTTCCCCAGTTTGGCATATTTCCATTTCTTGTTATGCCATAATGAGCAACTTTCTATCTTAGTGCACTATAACCCAAAACAATGTATGTGAAATGCAAGGAAAAAGTCCTTGCACCTGGTGGGTGCAGAGATAAAAGTCGTTTGTTGTGACTCCAGTGCTCCTGGATCATTGAGAAAACCAAGGCCGTTCACACACCAAGCAAAGCTAAACTGGAAAGTATCAGAACAAGCACTCATCGGTTCCTTTTGCTAAACTAATATACTGGTCCATAGGCTAACATTCTGACCCCTATTGCTAAAGCAGCTGATATCACTATGCATGCACCTGGCAGCCGCCAGCCCCCCGCAGCAGGACGCAGCTCTCGGGCCGGTCCCGCAGCACAGCCTTTGGAGCAGCACATATCCACCCCACAGCTGAGACAGACAGCCCTCAGCAGCAATCCCAGGCACTGCCGCGTGCTGGGGAATCGGTCCCTAACCACCACAGTCACGAAAATGCAATAAACATACCCTAGGATTCCATTTTTAGTCGCTTTTTGATGTGGCACTGCAGTTTGTCAGCCTTTCTTGTCCCAGCTGGAACAGATGAATTGCTGATGCTTTTTAGGACCATTGGCATATGAGCACAATAGAAACATCACTCAGATATTGATGACTCACACACACAAAACAGTTCCAAAAACTGTGTTGCCATCGCAGCTAAACAAAGCGAACTAAATTAACATTTGCATGGAAGGAAAGGAGTTCATTTCCACATATTCAGCACTTAACCGAACCTATGGCACTGCTGCAAAGCTCCGCTGAAACAAAAACTGCCCGTGCTTCTCCTGAAAGTTTCATAGACCTCCACAGGCCAAACTCAGGTTTCAGGCTGGCAGCAAAGCCCGGAGCATCTCGCAGGGTATGGGATTTCAGGACAGAAATTTCACACAGCTCTCACAGCCACTGGGACAGCTTCCCTGGGTCACATCCCTGCCGGCCGCCAGATAACGGTCTCACTTTGCTTACATTGCCCCGGTGCAAAAGCAACAGACCGTGCGTTATTTGTAAGGCGCAGCCCAACACATTGCAAAGCTCACAGATGTCTCTTACCATTCCCAATGGATTCGATCAGCTCCTTTGTGGGAGACCTCCTCGCCAGCTCTCCCCCCAGGAGGGGAAGCAGTCTGCTGGAGCACGGCACGAACCCGGCTAACCTACAGAGGTAGAAATCCTCACCATGGCTGTAAATGCCACTGCCACAGAGTCAAAAGCACAGAAAAAAATGACCTCATTTAGGCAGCAAGAAAACAACAACCAGCACATCTAACAGCAAGGCAGCGTGCTGACACACTGACTAATAACAAAAGGAAGAGCCCTCTGTCTGGAGAGGGATTAAGCAGATGACTCATGAAGTGGATCTGCTGCTGTCATCTCTGACTCAACATGATGCAAAGCCCAGATACGACGTGATCTGAGTGTGTTGGCTGTGGGAGTTACGGCAGCAGAGGGATCAGCACCCCCAGCCCCTTCCCAGCGCTGCAGCCATGGCCAGAGCCCAGCACCAGGGATCCTTCCATTGCAGCACCACAAGAATCCCCTTCCTGCCTCTGAGCTCTTCAGCTTCCTGCTGTGCAATGACAAACCTGCAAACCCCAAAGCAGAACAGACTTCTTCAGGTCCCCTGTTACTCTGATATACCAGACTGCTTGTTTTGTGTCTGAAATAAGTCAACGTTTGCTGCTGCTTAACCATTTCGTGAGCATTAACATTTAATGCACTTACAGACTGCCCGAAATACTATTTTTTTCCCTCAAAAACCCCTACTCCCCTAAGATATAGTTCTTTCTTCAGCTTCAGAGCAGATGTCTGCACCTCTGGCTGTGTTTAATGGCATCATACACCTCCACCTGAGAGCACCTTTTGGTGCCAGGAGCTCCAGCTACCGGCTCTTACTCCATGCACAAATACCTCTCCTTCTTCAAACAGGAACACCCCTTTGTGCTCCTGCCCATTGCAACTGCTGAAACCCAGACAAGGTGTGTGTATTTTAGAGCCCACCCTGACACACTGCATGAGAGCTCTTTTCCATCAGGCTGACCTCGATCTCGGAACCAGTGAGGGGGAGAACAGGATGTGTTCTTAAAACTAGGAGAAGAGTAGAACGTTCATATGCATCTGATGGATTTCTGTTTCATTAGATCAGGAGCCGTGCCTTTAAAATAACTAACATGTGGCAACCGCAGGGTCACCACAGTGAGTAAATCTGTCCTGCAGGAGGAAGCAGAAATGCAGCAGGGTTTGCTTCAGCTGCGAGGAAAGCATGCAGCAGCCGTCAGCACCGGCGGCAGCTGGGGGTGGTGGGGAGGAGAACTGAGAGTACGGAGCTGAGAACAGAAGCGTCACAGCGGTGGTGGGTGGGGAACCCCGCCAGCCCCCACTGCCACCGCTGCTCTCCGTGCTGAGCACAGCAGAGCTGATAGTCCTTGCTCTCCTGGGAAAGGCTTGAGGTGGTCTTGAACAAGATAAATATATATAAAAGCAGTTAAACAACGTGACTGGGTATGCATTTAAATTTGCATGCAAAAACCATGCAAAAGAGAGGGGCTGCAGTAAAGCTGGGTGTCTCTCACATTGCCCTGTTGTGGGGAGACTGCAATTCTACAATCATAGAATCATAGAGAGGCTTGGATTGGAAGGGACCTCGAGGATCATCGAGTTCCAGTCCCCCAGGTATTCCCACTAGCAATGCAGCTCCCCCGCTCTGCTCCCTAACAGCTCAGAAGTTGCCAGATGTCCGAAATAAATCACCATCTTCCCAGCGGTTTGGGGAATAGAAGCCAGATGAAAAAAAAATAAAAATCATGGCCTAATAGAGCACTGCAATTAAAGAACACTGGCACACTCTGGCCATTTCCAAAGAAACTGGGGTACCTTTCAGGTCGCTGCACACCAGTTTGTATTTCAAATCAAAGGGCTGTATGTCATTGACATTCCCCTGAGCAATCTAAGTGACAGGGCTCTCCAAGGTGCAGTAATAGGATGTAAGTGAAGAAGTGGGTATTATTTTACTCGTGCTGTGATAATCAGAATGCACCACTGCCCAGCATCATAAACAGCAAAGTGAGAGGTATTAACAGCATTTCAAACCCCGTGCACTGGGGGACAGCCTAAAGGGGGTGTGAGGGGAGCAGAAGGAAGGAGAAATTGGATCCCCAGCGATAATGTAAACACCTAAATATAAACATCCAAAGCTAAAGCGGGGAGAACATGACAGTGCTTAAAATCTAAAGACTAGAGGAGAATTGTTAGAGCTTGCTTTTCACCTCTCCAAGAAGGCAGCAGTATTGCCACGAAAAAGTATTGCAAGCAGAGTGCACCTCTCAATAATCAGCAGCATTTTAAAGGCGATCTTGGAGGTCTGCACAGTGACACTCCAATTAAGAGAAGAAATCAAGGCTTACTGGTCACCACTTGTCTGCAGCAGGGAGGGAGCCGAACCCATCGCATCTCCTGCACAGAGCAGAGCACACTGCACAACGTCAGGAGAAGGAAACAAGTGCCAAAGGCATGGCACGATTTATGCATTGGTTTCCTCCTCTCCCCGGCTGGGTTTCCCAGCCCCCCCTTCCCACCGGCCCCCTGGCACGGGGCTGAGGTCCAGTGCTGGGAGTCTGAGGGCTGAGCAGGGCAGTGGGGCTGGGAGCAGGAGCTGCCTGCTGTAGGGATGGCTCAGCTCACCCCACGCCGTGCCTGAACTAAAAAGGGCAAATAGATCGTTGGTAAGGCAGGAAAACAGGGAAAAGGATCATTACCTGCAATTACTGTTAAGGACTGTTTTAGAATTCCTTCCAGTGTCAACTATGTGAGCTAACGCTACACAACCCGAGGAGTGCACACAGGTTTCTCTTTCTGGCAAAGGAGATTCTCACACAGATTTCCCAGGAGTCAGCTGCACCCGCTCACCTGTTTGCATCCTCAGGGCCCACCCAGCACCATGCAGACGCTGCCCAGCACAGCATGCCACTCCCCGAGCCCACAGCATCTGCCATCAGCAGGAAACCAGGATAGAAGGATAATATCCTCATGACCTTCTTCTCCAAAAGAGCGGCCAGGCAGTGGCACGGGCTGCCCAGGGAGGTGGTGGGGTCACCATCCCTGGAGGTGCTCGAGAAATGTGGAGACTGAGGGACACAGTCAGTCGGGGTGGTGGGGTGGG
>JACDJE010000004.1:781218-804895 GCA_016647715.1 Pavo muticus | reverse complement strand
GGTGGGGGTTGGGCTGGGGGGCCTCAGTGGTCTATTCTGACCTGAATGACTCTACGATTCTATGGAAAGGCCACAGGGTGCAGGGATGCACATTCACCCTGCAGCTGGGGCCAGGTGGGAGACACAGGGCTGCCCTCCCCAAACACTTCCAGGCTCAGTGGAATGGTTGGAGGTATTGGCAGGTCAGAGCACTCCTCTCCCCTCCTTGCTTTAATCACTGTACAGTGTCCCACTGCCATAGGGTTACATTTGCAGGTCATTCCCGTTTAACTTCTTGCATCTTTTATTTCTCTACAGCCTCCCAAGGAGAAGGCAGCTAGTGCTACACAGGATCAGAACACAAAAGGAAAGGAATCCAGTGGAATTTATACCCACTTTGAATAAATAACTTATAGACTGACATGTGAATTGCTCCCAAATTGCTGAGGGTGATTGGATCAGCCAGTCCTCCTTCGACTCCAGATGCAAAATTACCGTTTTTCTGCTGAAAGGGAGATTTCATGCCACAGCACGCATGACTAAGGTTTTCAGAGAAAACTTTTGTTCAGATAAGGACTAGAGATGCCCTGAGGCTTGTATTGTAATGCTATATGGATATATAGATGGAGAAAAATTTTGTTGGGCTGAGGGAGTGGTGAGATGTTTATCTGCATGATTACTTACTGACAGACTCTGGGAACAACGAGATCCTCCCCGACCTTTCCTCACCCTGGCCTGGTTCGGCAGGCAGCAGCAGCCTGCTCTGCAGCACCTGGTCCTGGGCAGCCGCGCTGCATCTGCTTCCTGCACGTACCTTCAACCAGCTGGGCACTGCTGTCCCCAAAATATAGCCGTTGTCTGCTTGAAACCCAATCTGCAGCTCCGGGGAAAAAAGGAGAGCTGGAGCTGACAACGCTCCCAAAGGAAAACGGTCAAAAGAACAGTGCTGATATGTGGAACTGCTCCTGGGATTTGCCCTCTGCTCACATTGCTAAATAAGCTTGCAATTGCATCTCTTCTGCTGTACTACCAAGCTCCAGCTAGAGCAATCTGCGTTACAATGCAGCCTGCAGTCTCTGGGTGTAGTGGTGCTTAAATGGGCACCGGAAAGCACTGCACAAGCTGTGGTGGGTGCTGCTCCTGTGGTGGGTGCTGTCCTTTCATTAATGCACGCTAATTGTGGCTTGATAGCAAGCGGTGCTGCAGGGAGGTGATGAGTTCTCCCAGGGCACTTCAGGACGTTATGGAAACTTTGTTGCGTCGTCTTTGAGACACAGATAACCTCAGTTCAGGTTCTTAGTTAGATGTAAAACTCCATATCTCAGCCTAAAAATGGAGTTCTCAGCAATTACTGAACCCAAGAACAAGAGATTGGATGGCTTGGACTGAGCAAGGTCTAAAATAGTCACTGAAAGCTACTGGTGGTAACTATGAAGCCTTTTCATCCTGAGACCTCAAAACCATTCAGGAAATCGAAAGCTATTCCCATTTTATAGACAAAAAAGGAAAAAGGAGGCAACCTGTTCTCAAGGAATGCCATGTATAACCTTTGGCTTCCGGTGGGGGAAAGCTGCAGCAAGGCAACACAGAAAGACTATGTAAAGACCTGGATCATCTTCCACTCAGTAATCCTCTCCCGTCACCGCTGGAGATGGCCCATGAGCAGTGCTGTGGGATTTTGGCTATGCAGCAAATCAGCACCTGAGAGCTCTCCAGAGGCACAGCTCCACCTTCCTCCCCCAGACCCTAAATTAAACCCCAAATCACAAGCCTTCAGCTCGCCTTTTAGCCCAAGGGCCATCTCAGGCCCACCCAGTTGACTCCAGCTGCAATACAGAGACAGGCAACACTCAGCTACTTCAGTAAACATGACCTAGAACAAGCATAAGTGGCACGGTAATTCACTCTATTGACTGCTGTGTTTTTGTGAGGGATAATTTCAGGGAACACCTTGTTTTGCCCATCCATCCAAGCTTCAATAGAAATTTAACTCCCTTCTGTCCAGATGAATATCCATGAGTGCATGTAAGTGTAATGGCTGTAGTTTCAGTGACATCACTCAATGGCACTGTTAAAGCAGACACCTGATAGCTGCCAAAAAGTACCCTATTTATAGGTTAAAGGGGTAAGTAGGAAAGAAAATATGAAAATAAATATGCACTTAAATTGTGCTCTCTCTCTGGAAGCTTCAGAACATAAAAGAAATGTTTTCCATCAGATTTCATTGCTGACATCTGAAGAATCCCCTTTCAGCAGAAGATGACAGTTTGAAAGGTTTCTAATTTTTCATTTGCTGCTTTCTCTTTTAAACTGCCCGTAATGCAGCACCGAGTCACAGCAGCTCTGTGTTAAGGGGATCAAAGCCTCCATTACCTCAAGCTTAAAAATTCTTCACACTTTCCTCCTTATCCTTATTCAGCTACAGGAAGGGAAATAATATCTGTCTTGGATTTTATTCCGCATTTCAAAATGCCAAAACCATCCAAACAAGAGCTGCTTGTGTACGGTGCGAGGGCTTTGTTTTGACTGGCACCCGGAGCAATTATGACATACTATCATCAAAGCGAACTCTGCGGATTAGGGGGTAAGCAAAACAGGTTCTCAGTTTTCCAACTTCTCCTGATATAAACATCTTCACAGTCAAGCAGGTACAATATATGGGAGTTACAACCTTGGAACCAAGGCTGTCACTTGGTTAAGGAATATTACTGCTATCCACACAGATGTTCCCCGAGCTTGTGAAAAGTATGTAGAAGTTTATTATGTATATGTTTTAAAATAGATTCTGATCTGATTTTCATGTATACACACAAAAGGCACTGACATCTTTGCCACAGCCACCCGTGTGCACAAACACTGTGCTTGGTGGAGGAGGAGTGCATTTCCACTGTGCGGCTCTGCATGGGGACGAGCATCCCCTCCTATGGCACAGCATCAGCAACACGACCGGGGCCAAAACCAGCCTACAGCTATGCAGAAAGAGTTCAGGGTTTTAGCCGAAACACAAATAAGAAATCCCACATTTTCAGAAGCCTGTTTTTTATCAACTTTGACCTCCGTTGGTTTCTTGCCTGTGAAACATTTGCTCTTCCTAATGCCATCGTTCTCACAAAGCTCTTCCGAATTCCCCTAATCGATGCGTATTTGCAAACCCTCAGGTCCTTTGTTGGAGCTTCCATTCTAATCTGGGGACTTCAATTTTCAGAGCAGCCGACTCCTCAGCTGTGCGGAAGCGTCAGGATGAAGGCTCTGTGAACCCAGGGTCAGCAAGTCATGCGTCCCCTTCGACGAGGATTTGTTCTCAACAAGCAAGCTGCTCACAAATCCCTTGTGCGAGTTTAAGGCTCTGTGTAGCCTGCAGAGACAAAATTAGAATATAAACATCTACTCGCTAGAGAAACAAGGGAGTTATTGTCACTGTAAAGAAGGAGACATCTAAACCGTACCCCCTCTGCATTAATTCCATTCTTGTGCACAGGCAAGCTGACAGTTATACCACCGAGTAAACCGCAGTTATCTAGTCAAATGATCGTTTAATGTTCTTTATTTTACTTTTTCTAATGAAAATTGATTTCTTGCTATTTATGTTCAGGATATTTCATTGTGCTGTGATTATAAACTAGACCGAATGCATTTCCACTGACTCCCTGCAAAGTGTTTTACAATCCTTCCTGTTTGTACAATGCGAGGTGTCTTTTTTAATTGCGAGTCTTTTTTCTTATTATTAAATAGAATACTTGCTTATTTGTTTACTCAGAACCTCTGGAAGAGCTAGGCTGGGCTGCAGCCCTTAGGCAAGCTGCTATGAATCAGGGGAGGAAATATCCCCAGTAACGATGTCTGCTGTATAAATAGCAAAACCATCCCCTTAAACTTCATCAAAGCTCTGCAGGTGTTTAACATTTAAACTGGAAGGACGATTTCTGGGGCATGGCTTTGGATCATTACCACCACGGCTGTCACATCAGGTGCCTCCTCCCCTCTGACGCATCACACAAGCAGGGCACAGTGGGGACACCCCAGCCAGGTGGGCAATGAGGAGCCAGCACGGTCCAACCATCCATCCCTACTGCAGGAGCCAGCAGTGGGGTTTTGTCTCGTTGTGCAGATTGCCTCATCTCTGAGGTGCTCCCTTGCTCGAGAAGTGCAAAATTCTCAGCTCTCCTCCAGGACTGCTAATGTAATCACTCCAACCACCCCCACTCTGAGAGCCTTTTAAGGGCAGACATTTAGGCACAGGTTTTGAAACACATTCAACATCCTGTGATTATTTTTTTTCCCCTTTCCTTCCCACACCTCAGTATGTGAAACACTATTGCTGTGGAAATAAACGTGTGAAAATCAATCGGGGACCTTTGCAAGCTATTCAAAACCCACCATAGCATTACAGGTTTACCACCAGCAGCTAAAAGAGGCCCTCTGTGAAACTGTGTGGGAAATATTCCACACGACACAAGGATTTTGACTGACATACAGAGTATTTTGAATAATCCAGCTACTATTTACCTAGAAAACCACAGTCACTCGCACGAATACAAAGCTCTATAAATATTATTTTACTGCTGATGTTTTGCCATCTTTTCTTGGGAAAACTGTCTCATGTAGAAACGTGTGGCTGTAGGGAGGGGTCAAACTTTGCTGTAAATACTGATTGCTAAAAGGCAAACAAAGAGAAGGGGGGGGGGGTTGGTTCCCACCCACTCTTTGCTGCCTTCTTCTCTTCTCTGCTCAGTGCTTCTCAGAAATGAAGCAGTGCCTTCCTCCTGCTGGCTGCTTCTCTCCCAGCTGTGCATGGTGGCTAGCCCTTGGTGTGGGGGTCCCAGCAGCTTCCCACTCCAAAATCACCCCTGAAGCTCTTCTGAGCTGCCCCATTGCACATGCTTGCAGCGTCCTGCACCAAAGCACCTCATCCAGCTGCCACCCCCACCTCCGGCCTGCAGACCCCGGGAGGCATCCAGCCTTTGGGCCACCTTGGAGCTGGATGCACCAGGGATAGTCCAGCAGAGATGCTCTGCCCAGATGGCCCCTAGCATCCCCCAGAGAGCCCTGGGAGAAGCAAGCAGCAAAAGAAGGATCTTGGCAGCTGCAGCCTTGGCAGAGCCCATCGCAGCTACAAGAAATTGTTTTCCTGGCCACCCATACAGAAAAATCATGGAATCTCCTGTGAATAGCATGAAGGAAGTATTTCGGCAGAAGTACAAGTCTCTTTGTCAGTGCAAGAGTCAGACCTTTGCCTACCGCAAAAAAGTTCATTGCAGCTCAAATCAACAGGGATAAATCTGCACTGAAAGAAGGAAGGGGGAATAAATTCACCTTAATCCAGTCTCGCACAACCCTGCTCTCATACCAGAGACATAACAGTCCGGCTGTAGAGAGTTATGACACCTTCACAGGCTGCATTTAACCAGCAGCATGACCTGACCTGTTCTGCAGAGAAAGCCCTTTATGTACTGTTCCCAGCTCTGACCTGCACTGCAGCCTCGCTGGAGCGCACTGCATCGATACAGCACAGAGCACTGCACTAGGGCTCTCAATGCTGCTACCTTTCAGATTCCCAGGTACGCCTTTTCAATGGATCCTGCCTACAACCATGAGAGCTCTGAGCAGTTACATGCTCTGCCCACAGTTCTCTAAGTCTGAGGAGGGAGTTTACCACAAAAGCATGTAAGA
This sequence comes from Pavo muticus, assembly GCA_016647715.1. Lineage (NCBI taxonomy): Eukaryota > Metazoa > Chordata > Aves > Galliformes > Phasianidae > Pavo > Pavo muticus. Next base: position 799,246 of record JACDJE010000004.1, on the reverse strand, counting down.
TCCACATGAGTTTGTGCACGCACTCGTTTTGCAGACAAGTCGTGAGCACAGCTACTTTCCACTGGGATTAAGAGAAAAACCTGAGAACTGTAGAGCTGATTCTCTGCTGATTTGTAGAATTGCAATGAAAGTTTCAGCTAAAGCAAGTTTACCACTGTGCTACTTGAGAACCACGCTGACTCGGCAGGACCTTGTCCATCTGCTACAGAAAGCCTGAAGGACACACTGTAGCATCTCATCTAGCGACCACTAGCAGATCTACTCTCAGAAGAGGTCCCATGCCAAGCGAGAAAGCAATTCTCCCAACCCCTGCTTTGTTTTGAGGAGAAACCCTCCCACCTTTCTTGGCCACAGCTCTGTTTCTCCCAGGTCTGTGAAGAAGCTCACATTGCTGATGGCACCAAGCTCATGCAAGTGCTGGTTATTTTGGAGTCTCTCCAGAGGGAAATATTTTGACAGTCATATTCTGTTCATTGCTCTTCCAAGAGAGGAAACACGCACGTCGTTATCTGCAGGAACACAGTCAGCCCACCATGCTCTTTGCCTGACTGCCTTATTTATCTTGATAAATGCCAGCTAAGATCAGGACTTAGTGCCATTAGATGTGTCTAAAACATGAAGCTGTCATTACCATGTCAGCACCAAGGACTGTTTCCAACCGTGATAATGGTGGGGCCACGTTTTGAACAAAGACAGATTTTAGTCTGCAATGGCCTACCACACCAGCTGTTTCCCATTACAGCACAGAGACCTTTTGCTCATGATTATGAGCTACGCCACCATTATATTTTTTTTTAAATTGGAAACCAGAAATATCCTCCCCATCTATGACTCATATTGGATCTAGCAAATGGTTACCTCATGGCTGGGGGCTGGCGGAGTTGAGTCTGAAACAGTTGAGAAATCTGCTTGATACAGAGCATGAGGAACACTCCATCAAGTAAGGAACTCCAGAGTGTGTCCAGCACCACCAGCAGACCTGCAGCCAGCTCCACATGCACGCAGTGTAACACAAGGTGGATGCAAGAACGCATATTCTCCACGCCATCTTTTTGACATTGGTCTTTCAGTGCTCATGCTAGCTCTGAGGGAAGTAATTTTGTACTCACAGTGAGACAAATTTAGTCCTGACTCAGCCCAATATTTAAGCAGAATGCTTAAGTACTTCCCATTCAGTAAAGCACTTAAGTGTGTGGTTTAATTTATAAAAGGTAAGTAGGTATTTCTGTGCTTTGGGCGGTCAAATTGGGAACTGTTGTACAAACTGCCATCTATATATAGTTAACTCTGGACAACTTGCTAAAAATATATCTATAGCTGGCTTTAATCTCAGGTTTTAAGGATTCTTACTGGGTTTGTAGCAATCACATTGCCCTACAATCAAGCCACATTTAGCAGAATGATTCAAACAAAACTATGCACATCACTCAAGTTGCTTTCCAGTTCTCTGAGCAAAGATCTATCCTTGCAAGGCAGCAACTTGTGCTTTATTCCCCCAGACCAGCACCTGAAGCTGTGTAGTTTTTCTGTTCCCATCAGGCTGACTGCAAAAGATTTCACATGAATATAGATTTATGACTTGCTGCTTGAAAATGTACAATGTCAAGTGTCCCACTGAGTTTTATTGAGTTGGCTCTGGCAGTATCCACTATGCAGTGCAACATGATCACTTCAGACTTTAATCCTGCCTAATCCTGTTCCACAGAAGGGTTTCATATTTTCCCCTCCTCTATGCCTGACAATTTTGGCATCCAAACTACAAATATTATGTTACTTATACTGGAAATTAAGACTAACTGGGCATCTTAAAATTAGCTGACCACAAGGCTTGTCCGAGACCCGGCCGTGCCTTCTCCTCTGCCTGCCAGCTCTGTCCAGTTTTGCCTAAACCACCTGGATTCAGTTGCACTGAGAGCTCCTGGGTTTTGCTCAGTTTACCCTTCAGCTGGTGGCATCTCTTATTTATGATTCACTGCAATGCAAGTTGTTTACAGCTATTAACAACACAAAGATTGCAGAAGAAGCAGAAATCACATGCCTTTTAGTTTGACTTTTTCTTCCTATGGCAAAGCAACAGGGGTTAATTTACTCTCCCTAAACTAAAACTGGTTAGAAAGAAAATAATTTCATTACCTAGTAGATATGTGCAGCTATAGATTTAATTTGTTGAATTGTCCCATTGGTCATACAGCTGGAAACACACTTTTTGCTGGGATGGGAAGGGCCAGTTTTGGAGCAGGTTGCTGGGCATCCTCCTCCCCTGTGGAAAGAAAGTGCGTTTCTGGTGTGCAGCCACCACAGAGGCAGGGGACTGCTGCAGTTCTCTAATTGCCAACTTTGACATCTGTGGATGTTTTGCTCCCATAAAGAGGGCAACTATGCCTGTATCTCCTGGAATGAGGAGATGAACCCACAGTGACTCAGGGGAGATGGCATATTGCACTCTGTTAATGCCAATCCCTAGGGAAAAGACTGGTTTCCTGAAAACAGTTACGGGCACTGCAAGGTAGTAATGAACGTCAGAGACTGCGAGGGCATCATCTGAAAAGACTAGATATGTATCTTATTAATGCTGTCTTCAGGGCAAGTATAATTAAACAAACCATAGAGAAAAGACAAACAACCCCAGAGCACCATTCCTCGCTAAGAATGTGGCAGCTGACATTCCTGAATGGGCAGCAGCGAGGAGGAAAATTGCTAGTTACTGTGCCCTTGTTCAAGGCAAACTGTGTCAAGGAATCTCAAGGACCAACCAGAAAGTTTCAATGGAAAGCAGCTTTGTCTGCATTTGGTAAGAGCTTCCCAAGGCACAGAGGCTTCCGCCCAGGGTTTTAGGCTGAGGCTCTCCAGGAGCCTGAAGACAACTCGCACCGGCCTCCCCAGAGAACAGGAGCTGAGCACTTGCCTGCCTCTGGCTGTGTGAACCACCATGTTTCAAAGTCTCTCCATTAAACTCCACCATGTTTCAAAGTCTCTCCATTAAACTCAAAATGTTTAGGAGATTCACTGCTGGTGGTTTTGGAGCACCCAGATAAAAATCTCTTTGCTAGGCAATGCAAGGTTGTTTTCACTCCTTCCAAGATGCATTTGGAGGAGAGGAAGGAGCCCTCCACCTCTGCTGCCAGCTGGGACTGGGGAAGTCAGAGTTCACTTCCCAGTCTGCCACCAGCTCCAGCCATGCTTCCTCTTTCTGCTTTGATATCACTTTTGTGCAGTTACTGTGCTAATAGCCATCCTTTGCCTTCCAGGCTCCTTGCAATTAGCTACCACGTGCCATAGAGCCCTCAAACTAGCAGAGGTACAACTCATGAAGAGCAGAACAGAGTGACACAGAGTGGTTAACACGCTCCAATATCACCCCGCTATCATGTGTTATCACTATTCAACAACTGAAAAATATAGATACTTATTTCTATGCCTTGAACTTTCTTCTTCTGACAAAGCATTTTTTTCCTGAGAATTTCAGAAGGTTGCTACACTGCTCTTACTTTGTTCAAGCGTCCCCTGTGACAACAACATCCTGGAGCATATTAGAGTTTAAAAATACAGCAGCAAGATAAGCAGTGGCAGGAAGATAGAGGAATTCACAACTTTGAGACTCAGAAGAAAAGATATTTCTAATCTCTGCTGAAAATATAAGACAAAGTGGATAAGGCAGACAAGCACAAGAAGGCTGCTACAAACAGGAGAGGCTGGGAAGAGGGGAAGGAGGGGGCAGCTGCTCACACCAGCAAGTGAGCTTGATAGCAAGATGAGAGAGAGGTCACAGGCAAGCAGAGCTCCAGAGAGATACTGACTAGAAGACAGGTCAGGGCAAGTCTACGTCTATGTTTTGCTTTGTTCTTATTTTTGGCTTTCCACATACCTTCAAAAGGAGAGATTATCAGATAAGAATTGATGGGACACCATTAAGACAGGAGGTTTTTCCAGCTCTATTGTGTGCATGACATTCCTTCCCCTCTGGTCTCCTGAGATCTCATACATCTGGGGATGTAATTTGCAAAGCACACACACAGCAGAACTGCACAGCAATGCTGCCCTTGGTTAGGAATTTGATCAAAGGTGCAATTTGAAGTGGGTGTTTAATAGCCTAGCCGTGTTTCTTTACCATGGGACTGTACAGCCCAGCCTGTGACAAACACTTTGTGCTATCAACAGGTGCTGGGAAGCATGCCAATGTTCCTCATCTCACAAGAAGCTTCTGCCTTCCCTGCTGGTGTCTATGTGCTCTGGGAGAAAGGAATTCTACACCTCCAGTAGCAGGAGATTCAGCCACCTCAGCTAAAGAGCAATAATTGGGACCAGATGCTGACTTCCTGGGGGCTAATTCTACAAAACAAATAATATACTGGAAGCAAAAAGTCTGTATCATAGCAGTGTGCTGGGAATTGAGAAGATATGCAGACGCGAAGGCTAGATGTCACTGCAGCAGTCAGAAGTGCTATACTTCTAAAGGTCAGAAGAACCTACATGATCAACATGGGAAAAAACGTGGTGTACAACAGTTGGACAAAAGGAATTAGCAACCAGAGATCTGTATAACACTACCACCAGCAGTGCTGCCAGGGTGAAAGAGGACCTAACATACTTCACTTACTGAATACGTATTTTAGTAGAAGAAATGGGGAATGAAATGAGAGGGAATCATCACTCTAAAATTTCAACTGCTCTTTTGTAGGCATTTACCCATTTCTCACTTTCTGGTATTTTCTTCCCTTTCACATCACAGGCTGCTCCCCTGCAATGGCCAAAAAAACTGGCAAATACGAAAACACTGCTGAGATTACCCCAGTGGAGGAGCATGCAAGATATTGTCCAGAGCTCCATTGCTCATGCACCAGCTCCTCTTATCCTTTAATATTCAGCAGCATTTTATAGCAGCAGGACATCCCTGACTCTTCCTCTGCTTTGGAATGTAAATAGCAGCTGGCTGGGTGCTGGCTGGCGCGGAGGCACGCCGGAGGCATGCTCTATGCACAGTCAGTGGGGCCTCTCAGGAGGCGGCAGGAGAAATCCTGGCCTGCTAATCTTGATAGGGCTTAGGAGGGAGATCAGATTTGAACAGTTCAGCATCAACACGACTTGGATAATTCTAGACATACAGAGAGGAGCTTTAAGTACCTACGGAACCCTCTTGGTGGTGATACTCAGCCGCTTACTGAAGTAGGCAGGAGCGGTGAGGATTATCCTTTTGGATTTAGGAGCCTAAATTCTTCAAGTTCCTCTTTAGGCACCTACTCCTTTCTGTAAATCCAGCACTCTTAAAAATCACTGCTCCTTTTTTCTATCCATGAAGCAACGGTTGAAGATACCTATCAGAATAAATCCGCATGTCCTTCAGCCTCATTCGCTTGTCGTAGTTTGTCAGCTGGGTGCTGTGCAGCAGGACGATGTCCTGGAGACGTGGGCAGGGGGCAAGGAACAAGCAGCTACAGCGGGGGAACTCAAAGCCAACCCACCAAAAAATAAGACTCATCTACTCCTGTCCTAGCAAAGCACATCACAACACTGCTGCTGGCCCTGGAGTTACCACAAGGCTCCCACCAGACTGACCATGAGTGTGCAGCTGAGGTTTGAAGAGCTAGTCATCATTTCTCCCCCTCTAATTGTAATTTGGCCCTGAGAACACCTCACAGGAACCTTTTCTAATATCTTCACTCCTTTACTAATTGAAATACGAAGATCCCCTTGCTGGGAACTTGAGGATTCCTGCAGAGCCTGCTGCAATGTAAATCTCCTTAGTAACAAAGGAAATGGAGGGGAAAAGAGGAAAGAGAAAAAAAGAGGAAACTGCAAAGAACTGGAGGCTGCCTTTCTGGGGGTTTGCTGCCATGTTGCTCCAAAAACAGTTCAGCCTCTCCCCCATCAGCTCCCCTCCTGACTTCTGAGAGGGATTGCTTCAAAGAGGAATGTTTTTCAAAGTTCTCAGTGAGGTATCCGTCGTTCTTTAAAGAGATTATGGTGGGAGCATTCCTAGTACATTGACTGCACTGTGCAGCCAGCCTTGAGATTAAATGGCTCAGAGGTGGTTTCCAAGGATAAACTGTGCCAGGGCTGACAACATTTCCTCACCAAAGAGGGGTGAATGTAATAAAGAGTAAGGAGGAAAACTGCTCCAGCTCAGCAGCTATTATTAATGTCTCAGAGTGCTGTCACTGCTTCGCCTGTGCTGTCAGATGTCGCTTTGCATCAGTTCTGGGCAATGCCTGCCGGAGAACTCATGTAGCTGTGCAGTGCACAGCTCACAGCATGGCTGTGCAGAGGGCTGAGCCACCTCTTGATGCTGGTGGGAGCTTTGCTCAACAAGTTCAAGTGGGCTCTCCAGTAATGTATGCAAGCTCCTTTCTCTTAGGCTGGCAATTAATAGCAATTTATACCTGCTATCCAGCTGTTCTTGCAATGCATTACAAGAAGTACTTACAAACAAGCTCCAGCACTCAGTCCTACCATCCCTATACCAAACTGGCAACCCAAATAAGGGGGAAAAAGAGAACTGAGGCAAATAGATGATTGTCATATAATGGATGTTTTATTTTCAGGCACAGGCTGTGCTTGGAAGCCAAGCTGAGGGCTGTAGACACCAGACAGAACCCAGCAGCAAACCCAGCAACAGCACACTACAGCCCTACGCTCACCGTATCTGACAACATGCTTTCCATACTCTTTCTGCTTACTGCGGAATCATCCTTCTCACTGAAACTACTCTTTTCCAGTTTTTCAGAGAGAGCTTCCCAGGATAAAGCCAAGCAACTTTGTCTCTCAACGAAGAACTTGGCAATCAGTACAAGCTGCCTGTATTTCTTTCTGCTTTAAGGAAATATGCAAGGAGCCTCCTTTACACTTTCTCACAAAGAGCATGGATTGTAACATGCTCTTTGTTACAGCACAGGAATACTGAACAGTTATGTTCATTTTGCTGACCGTGTGGCAGTTGACTCTGAACTGTATGTATAAGCAAAATTAATCAGAGTTGAAGTGAGAACTGCACTCGTCCTACACCATTCTCATTACACACTCATTACACTGCCTTAGCTCTGAACTGAAAGCCACATCCACCAAGAAAATGTAACTGGTTTTTCTTCTGATCTTAGTCACCTGCCAGCACGCTGTTTGCTGTAGAACAACACAGCATTGCTAAATGTTTGGGTAAATACAAGTTAAAAAGGCAGCTTCAGAAAACAAAAAAACAACCAGGTACTGTGAGTCCACTGCAATAAGTCCCTGCCTTAGAATCCAAGCTGCAGACAGATCCTGCATTTTTGAGGTGAATATGGGGAAGCCAATTTAACTCTTTTCAAAACATCTATTAGCTGTTCAGCACACTGGATGTGACTGGGAGTAACGTCATGCTGACAGCTGCAAGATTTCAGCCAGACTTGTAGATCAGAGCACCTGATGGATTATACTCCTAAGTACCTGCAGAGCTCTGAAGCTCTGTCTGGCTGACTGATAGTACTCTTCCTGTCCTACTGAATTAGAAAGCGTGGCTTTAAGTAAAACCTTACTTGACCACAGTATCACTGTCTTGACCACAGTGATCAGATCTCAGAATATAAAGTGCCCTTCATTAAGATGGATATTTTCCCTGAGACAACAAAAAACAGCTGTGTGAGCACACATGCGGAGATGTAACACTAGGAAAAATCAGGGAAAGACTGAAGTCATTTTTGTACATAGACACGTGAGAAACACCTACTCACTGGGAAAAGTTACAGCACTGGCACAGATTTTCTATGGCCGTCCTAGAAGTGGCAGGCAGCTGTGACAGTTGCTTGATGAGACAGAGCCCACACCTCCCATTTTACCAAGGGTCCCATCCTCTCCATCTGGTGGGCTTTAGTCCATTACAAAGGTGGTGCTGGTCCTGCTGCCTTGAGAGTTAAGAGCTGCACTAAGCATCTTTTCCCCCAGCCCAAGTCAGAAACAGCCCCAGAACTGCAGTGGGAGGAAAGAAAAAAGGAATGTCAGGCACAAGCCCGTGAGCTGGTGAGTACCCCTGGGGAACTCTCGGGTTAAGAAAGAATAAGCAGTGGAATTTAATGATCATCCAAGAATTTAATTGAGGAAGTGTCTGAATTCTGGTGTTAGAACTAAATTCTTTGAGAGTCACTCTCTTTTGTTTCGAAGGTCTGAATTTTGTCTTATCTCTTTTAGCAATAATCTATTGATAATACTCTTTCCTCTCAAGGGAAAAAAAAAAAAGAGAGAGTAGTAATGAGCAGCAATGCCTTTTTTAGCTTGTTTCCGCTTAGCTGCTGCCTGCAGGTTTTCAGAGAGACACAGAACTGTAAGCAAAATCCTCCTCTTTCAGTTTAATCACAGCGAGGGAAGCTTGACCAAGAAGCGCCTCAAAGCTACCTCAGTCCCAAGTGTAATAAATGAAGAAAGAAGCAAACAAATAAATAAAATGGAGGAAATACACGAGGTGCAGATTCTGCCAAGCAGGAAGCAAATAGCTGAATTCATAGAGGAAGTCCTCAGTCACAGAACAACTGCTCAGCCGAAGCTATTTCACTAGCTTCACTCTGAAGGGTCCTACAGACTTTCTTTTTGAGGTGTAAGCAATTCAGAGAGCTGGAAAATCAGTGTAATTTGGCCTATGAAAAATGAGTAGGTGTTCACAGTTCATTTCCCAATAGAAAAGTCATGCTCATCACAGAAACCATCATCATGCACAGAACTAATAGCTGCCCTGCTTGGCAGGCACACCCATGCACATTAAAAGCTTGCAGTGCACTCGCTTGTACCAAGTAGGAACAAGAGATTTTGGTTAGCAGGGCTGTCAGGAAGGTGCTTTCTTTTCCCTTGGCACTACATGCAGGTGAAAGAATATAATCATGCCATAAATAAATACACACAAACCAAACTAGACTCCTGAGAGAGCAGAATAAATTGAAAATTCTGCAGCATTCCCAAAGAAAGCCCCTGCTCCCAGGTGAGCCCAGACCAAAACACCCTGGAAGAGCCATAAACGCAGAGGAAAATACTCAAGGATACAGGGGCAGGAAGCCAGTGGCTCAGAAGGTTGATCGAACAGAATAAAACATGCTGCTGCTTATCTGGATGAGTAACATCAGCTGTGGTCAAAGGGCAATGCTGAATAGGATTTGATATTTTCCCACTCGTGCTGTGAGCAAAGGAGGGTGTGAGGCTTGGGAACAGCAGCAGCTCTTGGGATTCCAGCAGTCCCCCCATGCGAAGACTCTGCCTCAAACCCACACAAAGACTCACAAAACCTCAGGGCCCCTCTAGAAGACCATTTAGCATCTGACCTCTGCTTGGATATTGCCAAAATAAACTGAAGTCAAAATTAGACATGGCTGAGTCCAATTTCACCTTGATTAGTATTTACATAACGCAGAGAAACGTGAGAAGGGCACATAAATAATGCACTGTTTGTGTAGCCCTCTCAGGAGGAGAGTGCTCAGATACGTTATTGATCCTCAGGCACACACAGCTCGCTGTGCAAAAGGCCCCATCTTCTCTGTTAATGAGAGCAAGCTTCCAGAAGCCGAGCCATCTGCGCTGGGCTGCGTTCGGATAAGAGCCTCATATGGAAAAGTAACGATGGGGAGTTTCCAGATCTGGTTAATTTAGAGGACATTCTGCTTCCTTAACTTCTTTCCTACTAGCGGACTCGGCATTTTTGACAGCGCTCCCAGGAAACACAAATTTGTGAGAAGCTGGCCATTGGGTTTGTCCTGGTCCCGCAGCGCTGCCCACCCACCCAATCCCAATAGCAGCTGGAGCAGGGGGCAAAGCAGGGCTGGGAGTGGGGTGACTCGGTGCCATCGCTACTGGGCAGTCACACAACACAGTGCCCATGCCACCTGTGAGAATGAAGTGAGAATAGTTTCTTTTCCCTGTTCTCCCTCTTTTCTTGTCGGAGGAAGGATTCTACTTCAAGCCCCACCCATGTGGGCAGAGGTTTGGGGCATCTGGACCTTTCTACCCCTTTCAGTTAGCAGTGTGATTCCATGAGCCCTCTGCAGAGCTTCACCACACCTGAGGGGAACAGGTCCTCTAGCAGAACTGCCAGAGGGCTGCAACCTGCCACGTGCCTCTCTGCTGCACAGCCACAAAGCAAAGCAGCTGAGGATACTGCAATTGGCAGAAGGCAAATCAAGCTTCAGATCAAAAGTGCCCAACGCAGCAAATATCCTCTGATAAGACTCTCGCACTGAGCCAGCAAGAGAGACAGCTGTAAGATTCAGCATTACTATTTTCCTGAAGCTCCAACGTCTCAAGTCTGCAGCAAATGAATGTCACTCTCAAGCACACTGTTAGGAAAGATTGCTTAAAATTAATTAGCTTAGTAACAATGGCCTGTCATTATGCTACTAAGTCACCAGCGCTAGCACATAAGTTACATTGACAGCTCAGGGTATAAAATAAGTGCCACTGTATTGAAATTTGCAAAGTGCCTGGCAGTCAAATGCCAATCTATTCACTTTTGGTGATATTGCACAGTTTCTTCTTAATATGCTGTTCTGAACTCCCACACAAAGATATGACTTATTTCACTACAGAGCAGTCTTTCGCTTCATGCACTGACCGTGCCCAATTTTAGAAAGCTCTTAAAAACGTGTTTATTTGTTCAGCGTTGCTTCATGCAACTCCCAGCTGAATGTGAGATTTAGAATATGACATTAGAAAAAGCAGTAGGTAATTGAAAAAACTCTCCTGGATGCCATAAAGATGCATGATAAACCAAAGGCAAGGGCTGAGTTCTGAGGTGCGAGAACATCAGCAGTTCCCACATTCAGCACTTTACAAGATTTCCCCAGAAGAGAAGGGAATAGTTATTGCTATAATTATTTCATAGTTCCAGTCAGCTGCATTCGGTTGTACTGTTATATTCCAATGGCAGGGAAATGGAATACAGTAAACTATAAATATCTGTCAGAATTCCTTTGAAAGGACAACAGTTAATTGCATAGCTTGATCTCCTGCCGTGCAGAGCTTGCATTTCAGGTTAGAAAGGTACAGATTGTTATTGATTTAATTCTCTGGAAACATGTGTGGTATAAAACTGTTCCAAAGACTTATGGGGGAGAAATATGTGCTTCCAAAGGAAGGCCTATGGCACAGGACTGTGGCGAGCTACCTTCTTGTAAAATGCTTTTTGCAATGCAATACACCCCTCTTCCAAAGGCCATCCGTCTTCTCGAATCGAGGCTCTTTCCTTCCTTCACAAAAGTGAAATTAAATCAGTGAATCAGATGAAGAACAACAGATTAGCAATAGCATGAGGCACATGCAAAAAATAGCCCTCTGTGTTAAGAATAATTCAGTACTTATGACACATTCTGCCTAACGGTGACCCATTTGAATCTTCTGTTATTTAGCTTCCAAATCTACCTCTCTTTTTAAAATGATTCCAGACAGCTAATCTAACATTTAAACTATTATATTCTCCTAGATATCTTTGAATCCATTTCTGATTCAGCTCTTGCAAAGTCAGTCTGAGCTCCTAAAGACACCAGAACATATAACCAGAGCAATTTGTTAAACCTTGTCCATCCTGGGAATAAATTCCCCATTATAGTTATTGACAATAGGCAGGGTGAAGCCCTGCTTAACACTTGCACAGCTCACCTACTTTCTGTGAAGGGTAACTTGACCCAATATAAATTATGTATCACCGTGATTTTGTCAGTCTACCTTGGGTTTTATCCTGCTGCTGCTGCACAGAGAACAATCCCTGGCACAGAACAGCCCCTACTAGCAAGTTACCTAGCTGCTAGTAAACTCCCTGCTCCCAGATACTGTAATTAAGATGACACATCTTCCTGATGGTCGCTTCAAAGAGACAAAACGTGAACGGAGGGAACACCGCAGAAATGTTTGAGCACCTGTTTATCATTAGTGGCTGACCACGTGTTAAGTTACATTCACACTCCATGCCAGCCTTTTTTAGGTGATCTCTGGGACTTGGATCACCAGATATGCCCTCTCCAGGATGGTTTTAGCCAGCTTTCCCCCAGTTTTTTGGCTTAGAACACAAAAATGTGTTTAAAGCCTTAATTTTCAGGCTTCCCAGTGTTGGTGTTTGGGTTGGTTTTTTTTAAAGGGAAGTTTTTTCTTACACTATCAGATGAATGACATTATAAACAAGGAGATTAAAAAGGAATGATATTTGTAAGGAATTGTATTTTAAATGACAAAAAGAGCACAACCTACAGTGCACTTGCAAAGAGAGGCAGCTTCTGTCCATGGGATCCCAACAGCAGCGATGGCTGCACCGAGCGGAGCTGATTTCAGCTTTTGTTCACCAGTAAGTACATCTACACATTACATGGTGAAGAAGATGGCTATACACCAGCAGCGTTCTAAAAGCAAGTAAAAGAATCATTAAACAGATCACTGAGCCCAACAGGATTTAGGCGTACCTAGTCAAGCAAAACACAGTATTTAGCTACTGCACATCATGCTGCACTCTTTTTTTTCCCCCAGACTTTACACAACTGAAGCAAGAGGCAGTGCATTCCCTGCAATGCTCACAGCCTCCTGAAATCTGAGCCATGCATATGCAAATCCCTGGGCTGAGAGCAGCAGACTTCACAGGGCTGCAGGCAGGAGTCAAGGCCTGCCCACACGGAACGAGTTCTGCAGCCCCAACTGGGGGAGAGCAGACAGGCAAACATACAGCCAACAGCCTTGGCAGAAGGGTGGGGAAAGCTTTACTGAGATGAAGTAGGCAGGAAAGAATCTCTGGAAGAGAAAAAAAAAGTTATAGAGAGATTGAAGATAACAGACAGTAGGAGCAGACAGGATGCAAACGCAGAGCTCTTCCAGCAGAGCTTTACCCCGCAGGATCTAAGAGCACCATGGGTAGGTGAGAGGCAGGCTGCCCCTACAGAAGTTAGGAGAGGAATGCTGCTGCTCTGTATTCTTCCAACCTAAAATAAGGATCTAAACAATAAGTTCTTCCTAAAACCATTTCAGGAGCTCAGCAGAGTGTATATGGTCAGACAAAATTAAGCTGCTGTTATGACTGCCTTCTTTTACCCATGACAGAAGATGAAAAAGGCTTCCTTGGAGAAAAGAAGAGCATTATTCAAGCCACCATTCACACTACTGCAACCCACGAGCACGCAAAATATGAATTTCTGATTATAAAAAGACTTTTTCTTTTTTCCCGCTACATTTAAAATGTCCTTCACATCCTTTACACATCTGGACAGCCAGAGGTGGACAGTTCATCCCTGCTGTGCTGGCTGCAGGGTAACCGAGGCTGGCTAGAGCCCACCTGTGCGGTGCCCACACCTGCCTGCGGAAGGATGAGTGCACCAGGGCTGCGGCAGCTGGGCTGGGAGGGATTGCAGCGCACACTTCCCCCTTTGTGCTTCCAGGCCAGAAAATCACCCTGGTGTCAGCATATGGAAGCAGTTAGCAGACCAGGGGAGGGTCAGACCCAGCCATGCACACATTGATTGCAAGTGCACGCTTTCTCCCTAAGGCAAAAAAGTGTACTTGAACCTTTAAAGCAGATAGGCTGGAGCTGATTTATTGGGGTGATTTAGATCTGTTAAAACAAATTTAATTTTGAACACAATTTTATATCAATTAGCAGAGTCTCACAAGTGTAGCCATTAAGGATTCTCCTTCCAAAACCAAAGCCAAATATTCAAGATTTATGAGACTGACTTGCCATATTGGAAGTAACTAATTATTCGTAATGATTCTTTGTACTCTGACAGCGATTATGTATTTTCACTGCAAATGACCGCGATGAAGCAAGTGATAAAGGCAGCCCATGTTTGCGGAAGGGATAACAAGCAGTTAAGGCCTGATCATTTTGGCAAAGTACTGGGATAGCAGGGGGAGAAACAACATAAAACAGCAAAGCCTAGTGACACGATATCCAGTTTATTTAACATCTTGAAGTATGCTCTGTCTCATGTCAGAACTGTAATGAAAGGCCCTGGTCTCCCTTTATTGCCTTAAGTAATTTTGTATTTGGTTTATTTATTCTGACCTTTTGGTTGTCCTTCCACCTTGGACCTTACAGTCTTTAACAGAGCGAGGCTCCACAGAAAGAGCCTGCGCTGCTGGCAGCAGATGACTGCCAAGTCATCTTGTGGTATGCTCAGGGCGAGGGGGACAATGCAGGTCTGGGGCCTGATTCCCATTTGCACTGAAGTTTCACCTAGCTCTGACAGCACAAGGCAGTGACAATAAAGTCGAGGCCCTGCATGAAGGAAAAGGCTCTCGCTTATGCTGCTCTGAGTAAAGTCCCTGGGAACCAGAAAATGATAGCAGGACTGGGACAGGCTAGATTTTCACATAGCCTTGGGCTACAGAGAATACAAAAGCACCACCTTCCTCCGCTCTTTGTAACTCCCAGTCCTGCCCCAGACACAGTAACAGAGTAATTGAGAACAAAGTCCTGTTCCAGTGCGGTGTTCAGTGCCAGCAAGGTTAACGTTCAGGGGCAGCTCATGGCAGAGCAATGCCGCATTTACTGCTGGGGAAGCTGCTCTCCGGGTGCTGTACTCAGGCTATGAACAAGGGTCTGATTTCTTACTCTCAGAAAGCAAAGGCAAAGCAAGTTGGTCATTGAAATCTGCAGCAGCATGCATGCGATTAAAATGTTAATGTCAATATTGTAATCAAGGTCTGACTCACAGGACAGCTGGTAAGAGACTTGATCTGTATTGCTTAGCCCCAGTCATCTGATGCAGACCAGGGTTACAAAAAGGTTGTGCCCCATCACATGGCAGGGATTGGCATGCATTGGCTTCTGTAGCTATCTGTGGGCTGGTGGCTGAAAGGGAAAAATCAGATCAAGTGCAGGAGCCATATTGATAAGTTTGGCTCTGTACACCACCAATGTAGAGCCCTTCTTAAAAGGTCCCTGGTATCATCAAAGCTGCAGTTCTGTTACAACAGTAACGGGATGCCTGCTGTCTTCGATGGTGCTGCTGAGAGGCTCTCCTCCTTCCTTGTCTCACCGGCCCATCTCTCTCCCTGCTTTTGGAATTTTCTGTGCTCGTTTATATTTAGCTGAGCTTCATCTCTTTGATTCTCTGGTAAATTTTGCCTGGTGTTGACTAAGCACCAAAAGAACTATAGTCTGCAGAGCTTCTTTTCAGTAAATTCGGGATTAATGAAGAAGGCCTCTCTATTGTTGGAATGCCTAATACAATTATGAACTGAATGAGCGGACTCGGCAGCAGCGAAGGGCTCCCAGGTTCATGGCAGAGAATTGTCTGTTTTAACATCCATCTGTTTTCATTCCCTCTGATCCATTATCATTCACCTAGAGTTATAACATGATGAATATCATTGTGTGGGAAGCCATTTGATGCTAGGGGGGAAAAATCACTGTAGGTCTGCCTTCTATTGAAAATGTGAAATTGCCTTGGTAGAAGGAAAGGCACGATTGATTCAGAGATGCTGTTTCAAACAGAAGCATCCTTTCACATTCGGACTGTTTGATTTTGTTAATTCCTTTGGGTGACCCTTCTGCTGTGTTTTTCAAGGAAAATATACATATATACAAGCTTGGGGCTTCCCACAGATAAATATTGATAACCACAGGGCAATAGATGTATTTATTGTTTTTTACCTCCCACTGCTGAAACTGTGCACTTAATTGATAATATACGTATATATATATATATATACTCGCCTTTTCCCAGGAAGACACCTTCAGTTTGCATGCAGAGAGACACTAAGCGGCTGTACATAAGCACATAAGCAGGGTGAGAATCTTGATGACCCTGCCGACAGGAAATAAAGAAAGGAACTTTACAGGCAATTTCCATTGTCCTTGTTGGTCAGCAAATTTGGAAGTGAATGAAAAAAAACGAGAACTAGAAATGCATATTAATGATGGAGGACCGAAAGCACAAAAGGACTGAAGAGAGTGCTACCGAGAGGACCTGTCATAAATTCCATCGTTTCTCTCTGTTAAGGGGTTACCATTATAATTAACTTGCTAACAATACAGAAATTACCTTGTGAGTTAAGAGATGCTCCCAAATGTAAGAAAAAGCTTATTGAAATCAGCGTAAATGCTCTTTTCTAGAAAGTGACTCTTAAAATATTGGTAAAGCAAATACAGTTGTTAAGATCAATCTATTGTTTAACTGGGTGTATCTAAGCTCCAGATCCTTCATTAACAACCATCTTGCAGAACTTGGTTATAGCTTTAAAATACCATGTATCTGAAATATTGCAGTACTGTCTTTAAAGAGACAGGAGAAGAGAAAATGCTCCACTGGAAATCCACAGCCCAGCCAAACACCAGGCAGGTAACTGTGACTCCCCAGCAGCCTGTAAATATCAAAGCAAGTGGTTAGACTTAGCTATCTCCCTCGTTTAATTGGCATGCAAAAGATTATAGGATTTTATTAGGACATAAATGACACCAATACAAGTGTGATTGAGGTATACGATGCATGAATGACTATTTGCATTAAGAGGCTTTGTACTACACATGGGATTTCTACCTTTGGTTTTAAATTGCTTAAATTTAAATGACGTTTCTGTGCTACTTTTTAAGAGGGCGATATTTATTTTAGCTCTTGTTTAAGTGAGGCAGGGCAAAGCTGTTGCCAGACACCAGAAATCCTCCGAAAAGGGCCTGCCAGGGTCAGGTGGAACGAGGCTAATTTTCAGCTGCTCCATTACCAGAACTGGATGAGGAATGTAAGGAAAGCAAAGGAAGGCAGGCACTGCTTACACAGAGCCTCTGACAGGCTATATCCCAGCCACCAGCCTGACTCTGCTGGGCAGGGCACTGCTTCAAGGAAGCCATCATCCCTAGTGGTGACTGAACAGGTGGCAAGGGCCTTTTTTGGCTTCCCTCACTTCCACTGCTCACACTAACCCTGAATCTTTCATAGATATTTATCTGCTTATTTATGTAGCTCAGTTTTTATTTTACAACACGCTCCTACTCCTCTTGCACACAGAACTTGAGGTTACCCCTGGGAGAGGGGGAAGCTAGAGCAGGTGAGGAACGAAGCCAAGGCAGTAGAAAGGAGCAAAGCCAGCCAAGGAAGGGAGCACTCAGGAGTGATGCTAACATGCGGCAATATCTAACTGTATGCAATAAAAAACGATAACGGGAGGATTAGGTTGTGCTGCTGTTGTGACACACAGTGCAGCTGGTGCCCTGCGTCAGGGCCGGTGTCCACACACACCTCCCGGGCTGGGTCCTTCCCAGGTAGGCGCAGGGACCCCGCCTGGGGCCAGGGCCTAGCGGAGGCCCAGGGGAGAAGCTGTAAGAGCAGGGAACAAGGAGTCAAGTGTGACCTCCTCTGTGTGGCAGAGGTCAGATGAGGCCTTGGTGAGACAGATGGATGCAGAGCAGGGTGTTATGAAGGGAAGGGTCTCCTCCATGACTCTGGCCTCCATCCTCAGTCCCCTGCACTGCTCCAGGTGCCACCTGCAGCTCAGTGTCACCAGCCTGTCACACAGCCTGTCCCTCTGCCCTCACTCCGCAGATCTCCTCAGCCTGTCCCTGACCCCTACATCACCCCTCAGCTTGCTCTTTACCTCTCTGTTCATTGCATAACCCCTAACTCATCTCCCAGCCTAAGTCACCCCTCAGTTCATCCCTCATCACATAACTCCTGCTAACTCAGCTCCTTACAGAACCCCCAACTATTCCCTGAGCCGTCACCCCCAGCTCGTCCCTTATTCCTCAGTTCCTTACCCACTGCACGAACCTGCTGGAGGACGGAGTTGGACTCAGAGGTCCCTTCCAAACCCTACAGCTCTGCGACTCTGCATAACCCCCAGCTCGTTCCTGTTCCCTGCTCATCCCCGGTCCCTCAGTTCTTCCCTTCACTCCCAACTCCTTCAGCCCTCGGTTCATCACTTCAACTCCCAACGGATCCCTTTTCCCAACTCCATCCCTCAGCTCTCCCCCTGCTCCAGACCGCTTCCCCAGTGCTGCCACCCTCCATTTCCCGGACCAGAGGAAGGAGGGCGGACGGCGGGCAGCCCCCCCGCCGCGGGAGGAGCTCGGCCGGGGGGAAACTTTTCCGGGCGGTGGGGGTGAGGGCGGGCG